>JAWRVF010000116.1:0-373338 GCA_036785485.1 Physcomitrellopsis africana | reverse complement strand
ATTATAATGATTAACTTTCGTTCAAAAAGAAGCAATCTATATAATTAAGATTTAAATTGTTTAAGACTTATAATTTAGTCACTATTTAAGTAAAATTTTTGAATTATAAAATTATAGACAAAAAATTTATTGTCTATAATTTTATATATTTTGTTTAATATTTTAAATATATTATAATTAATTATAAGTAATTTTTTTTTAAATTTAAAAATACTTATAAAAGACAATTGACAACATCTATTTCATTGAAATCTTTAAAATAATATTAAAAAACCATGTTTTTAATTTTTATTTTCTTCTTCTATTAAAAATATTCAAAGCTATAAGATTTAATCAACTGTAAAGGTACTAAAAATAATGGGATTTGAAAAGTTGTCAATTAGATATATTATATATATGCAAGAATAGATGTATGACACTTTTGATAGATAGAAAAACATACAAACAAACATGTCTAACTTTAATATATATATATATATATATATATATATATATAGATACATTAATATGTATCATTTCTATTGTTTTTACATTAATATGGTTTTTTATTATTTTATTTAGATAATATTTTAGTTATATGTTAATTTATTATCATTCTTTTGTTAAATATAAATATTTTTTTAATCAGTAGATAGGTTATTTTTATTTAATTATTTTTATAAAAAAATATAAATATTTCTATTTTAATACTATTTATTAAAAAAAATTAATATTATAAATTTTTATAATTATTTTAAATATAAATACTTCTATAAAGTATGAATCTTAAATTTAAAATAAAAGCATAAATTTTAAAAGTAGATTATACAAAAGAAATTCATAATAATTACAAAAATTAATAAATAATAATTATAAAATACTTTAAACTATTGATTTGCTATAGAATCATTTTTATAGATGGTATACTATTCACATAAATATAAATTGGTGTTTAATCAATCCTTCTATTAGCTTTCATTAGCAATTGGATAATTCCATAAAAGTCCTCCTTAACTTAATTTGTAAATAAATATCATCTAAAAACTTATTCTTCATATAGAATATAAAATATGTGCCACATAGGTTATTTTTGTATGATAAAGATGGATCTTTGCAACCAAGAGGTTCTAATTTTATAAATGGTATCACCTATAGAATGTATTGATTTATCAAAACTACTTCATATTATTATAAGATATTGAATCATTGATTTGGCTACTAATCTAAGTAAGCATGCTAAAATTTTTAGACTTGATTAAATTCTTTAATCAAATTGAACACAAATTTTAACATTTTTTTCCTTTTAATGTCCAACTAAGAAGTTGGTTCTTGGTGTTTGCTTTGGCAGCCCTTGTTTTAAAAATAATATATGAAAATAAATTATTATTTTATAATAACACACAATACAATAATAAACTAAAAGACAAATAATGTGACTAAGAACCACACAATATATATATATATATATATATATATATATATATATGTATGTATACATTATATAAATATATAGTTAGTAATTTTGTTTTTAAACAATATTAAATTAAACTATTTTTTATTAATTTTTTTTACAATATCAAAAGTATTTGGAATTTCAAAAGTATATGGAATTAAATTAAAATCTCATTAGGAAATTATAATATGTTAATATCTCATTAATAAATTGCAAGTTGTTAAAATCCTATTAGTAAATTTTATTTTATTTTATTTTACTTAGAAAATGAATCATTTATTTCTTATCTTTTGTTATTTTATAATTTTACAAAACATATGCACATAAGTTAATACATATATTTAATTGCATTTGAAGAAAAATAAATTTATTATAATATTTTTTATTTGTAATATTTATAGTTCATACTCTTTAAATAAATTTATCATGTTATATAAATTTAAAATTAATTTAAAAAAATAATAGCTTGTGTGGATTATTTAATATTTTATTGCTGCATAAAAACCAATTAATTATATTGATCATTTTCAATTAATTATATTGATCATTTTCAATAAATTTTAGATTACAAATTTTATCTATTTTTATTAATAAAATTAATAATAATAATTTTTAGATCTTCATAAAATTAATCTAGTAAAAATGATATTCATAATATCAAAAAATTATAAAAAAGAAGTAGTACTTATATCTTTAAAGGTTTAAAAAAATAAGATTAATTCTTTTTTTTTGCATTATGCAATGGATAAACTTTGTATTGTAGTTTTGTAATACAATCCCTTTTGAAGTCTTTATTAATATATATATATATATATATATATATATAGTATTACTTTATTTAATAATCTTCTGTAAAAATAAATTTTATATATATATATATATATATATACTTTTATATGTGTTTGAAAAAAATGAAATGAAATGAAATTTATTTTTGATAAAATCATATCAAACTGATTATATCGTTTAAAATTTTAAAATTTTAAAAATCTTAAATATAAAATAATCCTAATTTTTAAAGTTTGATTGCACTTAGTAGTAATATTATTATTTTTTTTATAACTAAATTAAATTAAATTAAAGAAATCATTAAAATATTGATACTTTAATATTCATGAACATGACTTGGTATGGCTTCATATGTTATTTTGATTCAACTGAAATTTTTAAATTGCTGTAGTGATGATTAATAAATCTACAAGAAAATAAAAATATTTTGTAAATATAATCTAACCACCATTTAAAACCATTGTTATTTGAGAAAAAATAAAACAATGCAAAACAAATATCAAATTTCTTTTATTTATTTCAAAGCTTTATATTTAGCTAAAAAAAAATTAAAATTTTTAACTATTGCAGAAAGACTAAAATAGTCACAACAATTATTTTCTAGTTATTAAATTTTATGTTAATGACATCATTTGATATTGTCATAAGATCATCTAATTTGATGAAATCATGGGAACAGACACATTGGGGGCATTACTACTTTAATTCATATGTATATGTGTGTATCTCTATCTACATATATATACACACAAATACACCATCCATTGGAAAAGTCAGCCATACAATAGAAACGTGCCCTAGTTTCGTTCAAGATCAGGTTTTTCCAAATCAAAAGTCGTTGTTTTGCAACAACACGCGTTGCCAAAAGATGCAGTTTTTGCGACCTCGACATTAGAAGAAGCCGTTAGAAACAGGGACACAAATCCAACACTACCAAGTGTCCGAAGGATGCATGCAACTCCGGCAAGTTGAATGCTTCATTCATGTCCTCCCTCACGCCTATCCCATTGTTTACACTGTAGCGTAATCGGTGATTAGTATGCTGTTCATTGACGAATGAAGACGAGGTTCCACTGGGGAATGTGAACACGCATGGAAACAAACAGGTTCTGAATCCAAGGACTCCTAAAAGCTTTCTGAAAATGTAGCTAGGTCACGTGAACTGGTGTCTGTTCATGTGTCGGGTTTCGAGTCTTAGAATGTGGCCATTGCTGGTGGTACATTGCCTACATCTTTTCAAAACCCGATGTTTTAGTGCTATATGTATCTTAATGAAGGTCCCAGGGTGACGCCCGTGACTCTGCATTTTCTCATTTATATGAGAGTATCATTTCAGATGCTTTTAGGGTTGACTCTGGCGTCATTGTGATTTACGAATAGGCGTCTTCTTCACATGATAAGCATGAAATGAAAGTAATCGAGATGGATAGGCACACCGGCTTTGACGGTGTGCATGAGACATTTTATTTTTATTTTCATTTTTTTGACACGTTCTTGAGGAATTCGAAATCCTCAGAGACATCACAAATTTTTGGCTTGAAATAGAGACTGATGAGATTCTTTGACGACAGACACGTGCGCACAATCCTGAAATGTATGACTGAGTTTTTTTAGCCATGTGAAAACAACGGTCCTCGTCTATAGCAGTGTTTCATCTCTAGCTGATGTCTGGAGTTCATTTGTCCCATTCATTCTGCTAGATCCATGGTACTACAAGCTCCACAACTCTATCTCAAGAATGATTAACTATTATCAAGAAAAAGCTTCACCTGATAAGCCGAAAGTTGATCATTCTCATCCTGGTGGAAGCACTACTGAGAGTTGAAGAGTTGCTGTACATTAAAAATGAAGGACAGACAAACTTGAGAGGACAAGAGTAGATTATGACACAGCCCCAAGGATGGCCTGAAGTTTGCTTGGAAATATAGAAGGTACAGTTTCTCGACCTTTGTGACTGTCTGTCAGTCAGTCAAATGAAACCTTGTCATGGAACCTCGTCTTTCGAGCATAAATTTTCATAAATGGTGCATTAAAAATACAGTTGTAAAAAGTTAGAACTTCTTGGAGCGCGAGCCAACTTCTCTACCAATGAAAAAGAAAACTGAATTCTGAACATTATCGGAATAAGTACGGCTGCATAACCTTGATTCATAGTATACAGTGGCCATTGTCAGAAGTCATACCTGATCCAAATCCTGATGGTGTCAGATTTGTTTGTAGCTGCAAATTCACACAGTTACGTCATCCTGGGAAACGGTAGCACCGTATCAATTCGAAACCACGATAACTTTATGCATACTGTGAACCCTACCACTCGTGGCCGGTGCTCCTACTGCAACATTGCTAGTGAATTCTCACCACTTTCTAGAGCTAGCAAGCTCCAGCACGAGGTGCTTTTTCTATGACTCTGCTTGTTAGCAGTTGATGATTCCGTGATCCGTGTTGACATCATTAGAACTGGGTGCATCTGTGCGCATACGCGGCTACAACTGCTCAGTGGCGCCATTCAGATAATTCAAGTAACTATCTGTTAAGACTAGTGCGCGTTTGTAACAAGCGTCAGCTTCCATCTGCACTGCCGCCCACCATTCCTGCAGCAGCATCACCACTAGACCCATTTGTAGCTACAATTCAGGCCATTTTAATTGGAAGGCTTCATAGCTTGCTAGCTGCAGCTCCTGCAGCGTCACAATGGATGGATTCAACCTCATCATGAAGGTGACGATCTAGCCCTGGTTCTCGGCGACGCTGCAGCTACCTGTGGACACCTCGTTGCACCAACCCCCCGTGAATTCACACAGAGCGCGTCTAGAAGTTGGAATCTGCGCGCTGCAATTGCACGCTCAGGTTCAACCAGTAATGGTCGTCGCTGGACCTGCAGTGCTGGAATCGACACCATGTCAGTCTGTATGTCTTTCGCAAGTATGCCGCAGAGATTCTCAGCATTGTTAGGAACTAAACAGGCTGCAGCAGGGTCTGATTCCTCAATCTCGCAATGCCATGGCCTCTTGATTCTCGCATCTACTTTACCTGATGCGCAAATTCTGTTGTGACGCAGGTGTGGGGTCTGAACTCCGTGCATTTGCTGCATGTCGATGCTCTGATCTCTCGATGCCGAATCAGTGGGTTGCAGTCATGGGGATTTTAGGGCTAGGGTTTCGGTTGGACCGTAATGTGATTGTTTGCGAAACAACTGGTATTAGTCATGATAATGTTTTTGATAGACATTTAAGGATGAACTGTATTGTATGTGGTGAGGTTGTTACCATGGCATGAAACTAAAGACTATATGTAACATTGGATTTTGACAAAGGAGTGTTGTCTATATATATATATATAAAATTTTGTTATTTGCACAAACCACAAAATAATTGTGTATGATACTGTACAGATATTTAAAAGAAAATAAATTGAAAAGACCTATTGTCATTATGATGTTCATCAACAACAAACAAAAATAAAATAAAATAAAATAAATTTATACATGATTTAAATAATTACTTTGTATCATAAAATATATTTAAAATTAAATCAGTTATTATTATAATGTATTTTAAATTTATAATTATTTTAAAATCACCATTAAATATTATGATAAGTTAGATTTTTTTTTTTAAATAATGAAAATTTATTTTTTATTTTTTTGAAACTCAAATGTAATATGTATTAAAATATATATATTTGAAAAGATATAATTGTATATATATATATATATATATATATATAGATGTGTGTGTGTGTGTGTGTAATCCAATCAAAATTTTAAAATATATAAAGATAACTAAAAATACAGTTTTTACTTTATAATTCATTTTGATTTCATTATTTTCATAAACTGATTTGAATATCTGATTATACAATTGGAGATGATCTAATATAAATCTAATTATGTATGAAATCATATAATTACTCCAAAATATAAATTTAAAATGAAACTTTGTTTGGTTATATTTCATTTGGTTATTCTAAACATCTAAAATTTTAAAATAAATTATTTATTTAAAAGTATATCAATATTTAATATTTTATATGCAAAAACTATATTTTATAATTCTATTTTATAAAAATAATTGTTATAAAATATAATTTATAAATATAATCTGATTAAATTTATTCTATAATTAATTAATTTAAAGATTATATTTCAGAAGACAAATGGTTCTTGTTGTTAAATACATACAAACAAATTAAAATTGAAAGTATTTTTTAGAATATTTTAGATCTTTTTACAATCTTTTATACATTTGTATTCTTCTTTTAGACCTTTAAAAACCTTCAAAGCTTTCAAAGCACTTAAATAGGATTTTAGAATGTTCCATTATTATCTAGAAGTTTGAAAGAATCTTCCAAAGTCTTTCAAAAAGCTTCTATAGTTGTCCAAATTTTTTTTGATTTTTAACACTTCTTCTAGAAGGTTCTTTATAACTAAATTGTTATAGTATAAATAAAGAAGCAAAATGTGGAATACTTGCTCTTGACAACACAAGTTTTGGAGCAATGTAAATATTGCCTTGTTTCTAATCTAGTATTTTGTTTCTCTTCTACTTCTTAATCTCTTGGCCCTTGTGTAAGCATTCTTGATACTTAAGAGTCAAGGCAAGAGGCCACTTCCTTTAAATTCTTCAATTGGGTGAAATTTAGAAGTTTCATTTGGTTGGATTTATATTTAAAAAATTTAGTCCAAATGTTTTAAGAAGAAAAGATGATATTAAACACTTTTTTTTTTTTCTATAGAGCATAAATAGTATTGTCTCTTAAAGTATATCCTAGGTCCACCTCAAAGATGTGTTTTAACAAAAAAATCAAGGAACCATGTCTAGAATTGCTGAAAATAACTATATAACTATATATATATATATATATATATATTATTTGTAATAATTCTCACAATCAAGTTATAAACTAATATATTTAGACTTACAATAAAAAAAATTAAAATTTATTTATTTATCAATAAGGACAAGATAGATCTAATGAGCAAGTTTATTGTATATGTTTAAAGGATACAGTGTTATTTCATTTTTTTTATTTTTTATTTTAAAAAATAATGATATTATTATTTACTTAATGAGATTTTTGGTATGGTGCTTTAACCTCAGATTGCATGTTATTATCCTTGGATTTTCAATTTATAAAAAAAATCTACCAGAAGTCATAAAATAGCAATGACAAATCTCTGTGTAGATTCGTTTTATTTTTTTTCCTCCACTTTCATACTACATGACTTATAAGTGATCCTGGCCACAATATTCTTTATTTGCAATACTACTAGTATAATACATTACATTTAAAGAAAAATTGAATGAACTGCTAATTTAAGTTTTAAGAGTAGTCATTGGTAAGATAAATATATGAAAGTATAGCGTAAGCAAAGGAATACAATACATCCAATTTACAAAACCAATGAACAAATATGATTTTGAAGGGTGTAAAATAGTTTTTTGTACCTCAATATTTGTTCTTCAAATAATCTGCAAATAGATCACAAAAAGGGAAGTTCTCACTCTGACGGAATTATTTTAAATTACATGACATGTGTCAGATACATTAATACAAAACACAATTTTTAAAATAATAACAATTATTTTGATATTTTTAGCCCTGTTTTTAGCCAAACAAAAACACTGTCAACCTCAGAAACTAGGTAAGTCTATTTACTACGTTGTTGACATTCACGTATCAATCCCTTCTTTTTCTAGGTATTTATTCAAGCTAAGTTTTACATGCAATTTATTTACTTGGGGTGAATTTAATTAGAAGGTGTAGGAATCGTACATGTAAGTAAATAATTGCAAAGGGTCTACATAAAAATATCTCACCAAGTACATATGGGGAGGAGTCCCATGCAGAGTGCCCTGAGTCAGCATCAGTTGATCTTTCCCCTCCCTTTCAGTGTCTGGCCCTGCAGTTCCATGAGTCGATATAGACCATCAGACAGACGCACACACAGACTCACGGACACACGAACACCCCATTACTGCCCTATTCCGTGAGCGTGGGCCCAAAACCGAGTCGATGAATGTCGTGGATGAATCCGTGTCCACGAAAATAGCTGTATACATCTATTTTGGCATCATCTAATTCTTTTGTTTTTGTGTGTCCAGGCATTGCCTGGTTTAAGGTGGAAACCATAAACTCTGAACCTTAATCCCCTCATTGGAGCATAATAATTTTACATATTTGACTTCACATGTTATATATATATATTTTTTTTCAATTCAAATGTTATATTTTTTTTATAATTCAAATATTATTTCAAAGAATGTATATAATATTAAGATACCCATATATACCCAGATCATACTTGAGATCATAAAGAAACTTCATGATTTTTTTATGTTTTATGAAAATTATTTTTTACTTCAATAATAATTAAGATTTTATTATTTTATGTAAATGAATTATTATTTTAATTTAGATGTAAAATAATAGTACATACCTTTGTATGGTGCACCATTCTTGTCATAGCAAAACATGCTAGTTATGCAATTCTTAAACCAAAGTTGTTTTACAAACAAAATTTAAAGATTTGCAACTACTCTTTTTTTGTCTCCCTCAACAAAGATGCTCATCTACTATTATTTTGATGTTTCTTAATCATTATATCATATAAAGCAAAAACCTAAAAAAATATCAAAAATATCAAAAATATTTTTTTTCTAAAAGATTTTTATATCATTGTTGGTATTTCAACATACTATGTTGCTTCTACAATATCAACAAGAACAAGAGCTAGGTTGAGCACTAGTGTCAATACCAAAGTGTAGCTAGGCCTTAGGGGTACAAGACGTAAGGATGCTACAAAGTTTACCACTAAAGTGTGTAGTTGCTATTCTAACTCTATAAAGTACATATAAAAGAGAGTTTGGGTGGAGGAGTGAGGAGCTTAGATTCTTCTATACCTGAGATCTTTAAAGCATTGGGATTCCACAACATAGGTCAAGTTTCTACTATAATATAGCATTGCAACAATTAGTGAGTTAATATCAAATTTTACCAAACCACCTTAGTTTCTTCCTTTGCAACACAAAATAAAACATTTACTAATTGCTAAAGCCTATACTTTTCCTGCAAATAATTTTCTTTTCATAGTTCTCACTTTAAAAATGATTTTATAAACTTTACCTTTCTTGTTATATATATACACATATAGACACAAAAAATACACAATTTTACATGTTATATGAAACACAACTATGTATGTATGTGTATATATATGCAGTTTTGGATGTTGAAGCATCAATACATAATCATACAATATACAATTTATGATGTCATGTTATACATGCATACATACACACAAATACACAATTTTACATGTTATATAAAATACAAGCATGCATATGTATAATACATACACACAATTTTTAGTATTGAAGCATATACGTAGAGACACAATGTACACTTTATGATGCCATGCTATACATACACAGAGACGCAAAAGAATAACACAGAATGGAAGACGAGAAGCAACATGAAACCAACACACACCCCCCTCTCACTGAAACTGGATTCGTGGATTCGCGTCGTCACGCGCCGTCGCGGTGAGGCTGGTGCCACCACGCAGGCATCGGTGGCCACGGCTCGCACCACAATCTACACACATCGCCGCCGCAGCCGATGCAGCCGAAGCAATAAAAGCAAACGGGAGGACAAGGAGGATGCGAGGGGGCGAGAGACTAGCCCCCACTAATAGACAAGCACCGATGCGGACGGGCAGGAGGAGGCAGAAGGAGAGGGGAGGGGAGGAGGGCGTGAAGGAGCCCGGTACCACAACAATGGAGATCCAAGCCTTGGCATGGCTACGCTAGTCGTGATACCAAGGCCGGAAGTCATGCCCAGATTCCAAAGCAATTGCCCTTTTTCACGCAGTCGACGGATTGCTCCCGCCACACAATGCGTGCTCGCAGCCATCCGGCCCCACTCGCCTCCCCCGATCTTCACTTCCTGTGCCGGCAAAGAGACGTATTTCAACTAAATACCTGCTTATAGTCTCGCAGACCTACACCTGCGTCGCTGACTAGATGTGCGGCAGCCCAACTACGACTACTCTTCCTCTCTCTGCCCGCTTCCTATGTCATTGTTGCCATCAATCGGTAGTTCTTGACCATCATCGTCAACACTTACAGCTCCTAGCTCACGCATTCGCGGTGCTACTGTTGTTGTTTGCGGAGGACTGGACCAGGTGGGCGGCGGCCGTGTGTGTCACCACATTCCACTGTGTGTTGATGTCGGGAGCGGCTGTTAAGCCTCCTTGAGAGTCTGGACGCCTGGTTTCGGTAATCGAAGGTGCGTGCCTTTCGGCGGCGAGTGAGATGAGAGTGTTGGTTCGGGTGATTTTGCAGTCTGGTGGTTGGTTTGGAATTGGGTGTGGCGATGGGATCCGGCGGCTGTCGTGGTCTTGGTGGACACGGGCCTACATTGAATGATCTCGTGCTGAATGGATCGGGCGTGGGCAGTTTTTTGTCCAGCTGAAGAAGAATGTCCATAGCTGCGTGCGCTTGTTGGGTCTGGTTTTGAGGAGAAGTTGATTATGCTTGAGCTTAGGTTGTCTCCCTGTTGATTTTCCTGCGCGCTGCTTTCCGTGTGCGGCTCTGCATCTTCTCCGATGCGTCACTTGCATTGGGTGCTACTTGTGTAGCTGGATGCAGTCTATACTTCATGTCGGATTCGTTCATGAGGTCGTTCGATGGGTTAGGACACGGTTCCGTCCTGTGGAAACATTCACTCTTCCATCACTTTTTTGGAGGAAGGATGCTGTCTGCGCTGCGCACCTATTCTACACTGGTTGAAATCGATGTAGGCCGAGGGGTTATTGCACGCGGGTGTTCTGGCTTGGGAGTGTGTCAGTCGGGGAGCTTCTTGCATTATGCGATGAAAGTTGTGGATGGCAGGGTTGATTTGTCCTGGACAACAAGTCCACGTTGTAAGCGACGTGCAAGTTCTGTCTTGTCCCCTTAGACACAATTTTCTTCTGTCTCCGCTGCTGCCATTTTCAAACGGATGCTGATCTCCCCGATATCGTAGCGCCTCGTTGACTTCATGCAATGCGTTTCTTGTGTGGTCAGTTGGTTGTCTAACGGCGTTTTCTAACTGCGGCTAATTGTGTGTAACGGCTGTCATCTTACATTTGGTGCCCTCTACATATGCCCTTAGATTCAGCGGATGGATTCGAAGCAGTAAGCATATAGACTGAGCGGTGGTTGAATTATCACTGGGGACGGTGGTTTGCAAGAAATTTTCAAGGGAGAAATTTAAGCTGTAGAAACGATGGTGGAATTCTTTGAAGAGGGCTCCAGCAATGGTGTGCATGTCAATGGCACTACTCATCAAACGTTTGCAGCCAACGGGACATCTCATCAACCATCCGCCACCAAGGCAGCAGCAGCTGCCGAAGCGGAGCCTAAAAAGCGATGTTTGTGGTTCGAGGAGGAGCTGGAAGAGGACCTGCGTTGGGTGTTCGGTGTCTCCAAGTAAGTTCCTTTCTTCTATATTTCGTGTTTGTTGTCTTACCTTTCTACTACACTGGAGTAACTTGAACTTTTTGTCAGTTGTATGTGGAATCTTTTAAAAGAAGACTCAGTTCAGATTTGCTTCGAAGGGAATACCTTTTGATCAACTGAGCAGTAGGTGCCTTCTGCGCACGACCTGGAAGGACGTCATGTCCCCACTGTAGCAGTCATCTCGTTCTCTTCGTTTTTTTAAATTACGGTGCTCGAGAATCGATACCGTTTGTAAAAATGGGGAACTCAATAGACTCCTTCCATTGCCGCACCTAATGAAGTAAACCCACTCATAACGAGAATGAAATGGGAATGCTTCCAGCAGCCTCTGAGATGGAGAGATGTATCCAGAATGGCACTCATATCCGATCCGACCACTCAACGGTTGCTGTATAGCCTCTGATAAACCCTCAGGATTTCAAAGGTGTAGGGTTCTGCTCTGATAAGCGTGCTTGTTTTGCTTCACACGCCATTGTTGTGCTCTAGCAGCGCTGCTTGTTCTCGTTAGATCGCCTAACGGCAAAACCATTCTCAATCCCTCACCATCCTTCTTGGATGAGGATATTAGGGTGGCCTCCTGGTCTACATCCTAAACTTGGAACACCCAACTTTATACATCCCTGAAGTTGGTCAAGTCGTTAATTCCCTACGCGCTATCTTGATGTAGTTTTTAGAAATTGTGGAAGGTCCAGTACGGATTCAAGCCTCCACTATATGCTCTGAAATTCGAGACTTGTGTCTAATTTTAATGGCTGGGTTGCACTGTTTTTGGCAGGATCCTGCACACTGGCGTCAGCGAATTTCAGGACATTGAGCTGGTGGAGAGTGGGCCTTTCGGCAAGGTTAGCTCACCTGGACGCAAGTGCCTTCCCTTCTTTGTAGCTTCCTTTTTTTGGCCACTTTTATTTTAACAGCATCCATTGTTGTTGCAATCTCTTACTGGTTTAAGATAATGGGCGACATACAGGTCTTGATATTAGACGGCAAACTTCAGAGTGCAGAGGCAGATGAGTTCGTCTACCATGAGTCCATTGTGCATCCAGCTCTGCTATATCATCCCAAGTAATCCATCTCTTTTCCTGGGTAGATTCCTGTCGTGGGTTTTCAGCTATTGCAATAACATAGGGTTGATCAAGAGTTAATGTAACATCAGTTATAAGATGAAGAATAGGAAGATGATGTGCGTACTGTTGTATCTCATGGTCTTTCAGCCCCAAAAATGTGTTCATAATGGGTGGTGGTGAGGGATCAACTGCACGTGAGGCTCTTCGACACCGAAGCGTTGAGGAGGTCGTCATGTGTGACATTGATGAGGTGAGCTTGCCCTCTAGTCAAATCTGAGTTATTGTGATGTGCAGGGTTTGATTAACTTTGAACTGGAGAAGTGATTGCTGAAAGGGCGTGGGTTGCTGGCTATGGTGCAGGAAGTTGTTAATTTTTGTAGGAAGTATCTCACCTCCAACGCTGAAGCTTTTCGCAGCAACAGACTGGAACTGGTTATCAACTGTGCCAGGTTTGCCAGTTTTGTCCCACTCCACACTTCAGCTGTTGTTTACGAAGGAGTGCAATTGTTTTTAGGAGGATTAGTGCTTAAATCCAAATAAGCAAAATTGACTTACAGGTATTTGGTGAATTGGTTGGGGTTATTCTGGTGGAGTTTTTTGTTACCTTTTTTTGATGCTGGATGGGTTGAATATGACAGGGCAGAGCTGGAAAACAGAACCGAACAGTTTGATATTATAATCGGTGACTTAGCAGATCCAGTTGCAGGAGGCCCTTGTTACCAGCTGTATACGAAATCTTTCTATGAACGCGTCCTCAAGCCAAGATTGAAGGACGGTGGTATTTTGGTCACACAAGTGAGATGTCTTACTCAGATGTCACATACAGGATTCTTTACTCGACGCATGATTAAATGCTTTTTAAGCTACGTGCTTGTTCTACACGAATGTTTCAATGTTCTGGAAAGAATTCGCAGTTATTTTTCTACTGATATGGTTGATATTTGGCACTATGTTACCCAAAATGCCAGGGAGGGCCTGCAGGTATCTTAACACACACAGAAGTCTACTCCTCTATTTACAACACATTGAGACAAACATTTAAATGTAAGAAATTCCCCTTGCTTATTCCACAATGGTCGTCTCTACTTCGACGGGTTGTATTGCATCTTATGTTCTATTATATTCTGTTGCTGTGTTTTGAAGTGACTGGAATTTGAGTTTCCCTTATAGTCTGTCATGGTTTATCAGGTTGTTTCCTGCTCTTATCTTAAACTGAAATCTTGGATTGCAGATGTAGTACCGTATGCAGCACATGTACCGTCTTATGCTGATACTTGGGGCTGGATTATGGTTAGTTACTCTTCCTTACCTTGATGCATCTATGATTCGGAAGTTTCTGAGAATTTTGTTGTGGTTACTTTCGAGCTATTTTGTTAAAACAAAGCAAAATAAATTTAAGAACTTGCATATCTTCACATTTCACAAACTGGGGTTGTACGCTTGTACAGGCTTCAGACCAGCCTATCCCGGTGATCAGTGCTGAGGAGACTGACCTCAGAATAAAGCAACGGATTAATGGGGAACTCAAGTTCCTAGATGGACAAACCCTGTCTGCAACCCTTGCCCTAAATAAGCATGTTCGTAATAGGTATACAACTTTCCTTTCTCTCATATTCAATGATATATTCTAAGCATGAGAGTTGTATTATCTGTCATAAGTAGCGTAAAATGTGTTCACCATTAGAGAATCATTAGTTTAGAGTATGTCCAGTTTTGATGTAGTGGAGTTTGTTCATCCGCAGCCTAGCAGCAGAGCGACATGTGTACACCGAGGAGACGGCACGATTCATCCACGGACATGGCACTGCTTCGAAGAACTAAAGTTATGCCTCCTGAGACTCAGAGTAGCTATGGTAACCAGTGTTGTGTCGTGATTGTCAACTCTAGTCTGGCTGACAAATTTGCTCATCTGGCTAGTGGAAGTCTTTTGGTGGATATTTTCATACAATTCTTCCTTGTTCTGAGTTTTATCGCCGAGATAGCTTGAGATCAGATTTTGTATCCACCAAACGGTGCATTTATAGTTTTTTCTTAATTCCCTTGCTAGAATGTACCCGAACAGTGTGAGGACAGTTTTGGACTACCCTCCTTCACAGAGTGACCTGAGTTGATTGGCCTCTACGTGCAACCAGCACGTACAAATGACAAGGAGATTAAATGAAAATAGCGATTACATGTGTTGTGATAAGGATCAAATTTGGGGCTCCGGGGAGTTGTCATATCCTAGAGTATTTGATGGCACATCAGTATTTGCCATTTTGATGTTTTTGAAACCAGGTTTCAAAGCCAGACACTTGAGGGTTGAGAAGCTTGGGCTTTCTGGTTTTTGCTCCAATGCTAAGTGTTTAGTAAAAGACCAGTTTATGTGTTATGTATGTTGAAGATTGATAGAGTTGGAAATTTGCTTGGCATGGATTCTCGTTCTACATCGGCATGCATAGGTGGTTGTTAGTGTGTAAAGCTTATTACGCTGTTGAACAGGATAACTTGGAAACATATTAATATAAAATGGCATTGTGATCAACCCACCAGCTCACAGAAACGAATTCTTTCACTTTCACCAAGCACACAACATTCAGTTCCCTGTGGGAAAGTACTTGTCACAGCAGTATGGGGAAGACTAGATTAACGCCAAGTCTTGTGATGGTACAAGATGAACCTCCTACTTCCAATTCGAAACCAGCACTTTAAAATCCCAGAAAAGAAACCTCACTATCGCTTGTGACCACATCCCTCGAACAGCGAGATTCTCCCGAATCACACCTCGCAAAAGCTTGCAATAAAAAAATCAATCCATGCACCAGACTTGCATGAATTTTCAAAAACGACAGTTGATTTCTATACCTTGGAAGATGCTCCGCTTATCCATTTAACAAGGCTTTACGTTGTTCCGCAATCCCAAGCCTGGCTTTACTTCTTCCTCCATACTGCTGCTTTTTCAAACATATTTCACACTTGTGAAACTCACCATTAAATAAACTGGCAGAATATGCAAGTCGCTGGTCAGGAATGAAAAACTGGTCTCACTCGTAGTTGGTAGGATTCCAGTGAGTTTCATTATCGTATCTTTCACGTCTTTAGACCAGACTTTTTCCCACTTTCTCTACCTCTGGAGCACACTGTGTAGGTGCCCACTACCATGTATTGTGTGGGCTGGTATAGAAGCATAGTAATCCATTATTCGCTAGGCGGTTTAAGTTTTTAGAAAAAGGTTGGTCTTTTGTCCATGTTGTAAGTATGTTGTTTTTGTACAAAGTGTTTTAAAGATTCTTGTAAACCTTGGTGCATTGTGAGGATTTTATTTTGTGCTGTTTTTTCAAATAAGCATTTGCATGTATTGCATCCATGATACTAATTATATTTAATTGTACTAATTATTTGCATGATATTTACATAATAATGACATATTATAATTAATTATACTAATTCAAATTTTGTTTTGTAACTTGATAAGAGATCACTTGTGTTCTTTAAACACCATGTTATTATGTACTATCCAAAAAATTTATGTAGTCTTTTAAAAAAAATATATATATATATAATATTTTGTTGATAGGAACAAACTTGTTTGATACTTGGTAGAAAAGAAAGGTTGTGCTCTAAATAAGACAAAGGAGGCTATGTAGTACCAACTCACCTTCAATTAAACTTCAATTACTTTTAATCAATTTTTAACTTATATTGTAGACAAGATACTAATAGTATTGAATTTTGTCTATGGTTGTATTGTAAAAAAAGTCTTGTTTCTTTACATATTAACTACTAGAATCTTATGCTAGGTGTGCCAAAGAAACCCTCTTTTTTAAGCTCTCTCTTTGTTCTATATTTTTAGCCATTGTAGCTAATAATCTATAGAAATAATATTGGCCTATTTTTATTTGTTTATTTATAGTATAAAAAGTAAGAGATTATATATATTATTTTTAACATATTATAGTCTAATTTGGTTGTGATCCATAAATGATTTTTTTATTTTTATTTTTAAGTATCTACTTGAAGTAATTAGAATTTTATTTTAATAGCTTTATTTTGCTATAGAAGATGATGATATAATCTATTATTTTTATCTTTTAACTATTTCAATAGTTGTTACTTGCAAAATCCATCTTTCTTTATTTACTAATTCATCTCCATTGTGGTTTTAAGTAATTGGTGCTAACTTTAAACTTTTAAAAATTTATATCAAACATAATAATAACATATTAACCATATAATTCTTTTTAAAAATATACTTTAATTCTATTTTGATCCAAGTTGAAGGAAAAAAAATTAACCTCTTGAACTACTACTAAAAAGGTGGATATTTTTTTATAAATTAAAAAATTAAAATATATATATATATATATATATATATATATATATTTATTTATTTATTTAAATAATATTTTTTATTTATTAAATGATGTTGTGCCAAAAATATTAAATAAAGTTGATTATTATGTCAAATACATTAATCTCACAAGATATAAGGTTAAAATTATATTTTGCTATTTTGGTCAAAATAAAGATGTCTAATTCTATAATATTAGTACAAATACAAAAATTAACATTGTAAATTTTGACAATCCATTTTTAAAAAAATATATATCTATTAAAAATTATTTAAGAAAATTCAATAAGTTTCTTTTCATTTATTCTTTTTGGTATATAAGACTAATTTAAGTAAGTTTATACAACATAGATTTTTTATATAATAGTAATAAAATTCTAAATATTTAATTTATATTAATAAATTAATTATTTTATTAAAAAAAGAAAAAAGTTTGGAAATCCATCTATTATTATTTATAGTTAAAAATGACTAAATTAATATCAAAGAACAACATGAAGATTTGATGAATTAGGCTCTATAATTGTTACAATCCATCTTATTATAAACACTATTATGGTATTTCGTACATTGATAAATTTAATTTTCTTATATTTTTATTTAATTTATTAAAAATATTAAAAATAAACTATCTTTATTAAATTTTGTTATACTGGCTAGAAGCTAAATAATTGTTGGCAATATGTTTGATTTTTTTTAATCATTTATAATCTGTACTTTGGATAATATGTATAAATATATATATATATATATATATATATATATATATATATATTATTAATAATAGCCATAATTAAAAATAATTCTTCTTTCGATGGTATTAATCTTTGTATTACATTAGTAGGTTAATTTTTTTTATGTATCTTGAAAACTTTAAACATGTTCACATTGTTAGTTTTTAATTTAAATCCAAATGATGATTCTAATAATTTACACATGTTTTTGTTTTTTTGTCCATTTTATACTTGGTTCTTCTATTTACTTGGATTTAAAGACTTTTTTACACTTTTAATAACCAATAAATTTAAAATAATTAATAATAATTTCTCAAGTTGAATAAAATGTGTTAAAAATATAGATAATAATGCATATTATTTAAATTTTGTTTAATAGAATAAGTAATGAATTGTTAGCATGTTGTAAAATTATTTATTATTTCATCTAGATAAAAAAGATAATTTCTATTATTGCTCTATATCTGATTTTATTAATAATTATTATACTAAAATTATTTAAAATAATTAAAAAAAAGTTTTTGATAGTTATGTTAGAAAATTTACTTAATTAAAAAGCATTTAGAAGAAGTATTATTATCTTTTATGCATATATAGGTCTCACTAAATATGTGATATATTACATGTAAGAACTTAAAAATAAAAACTATTATTTGGAGAGTATAAAATAAGAAATTGTAATCACCTATATTATAAGGATTTGCAAACATTGTCTATTTAGGAAGCATAGCAAAGTAAACTTCAAAATTATTACTTATTGTAATAAAGGTATATTAAACTATACATACTTAAATATATAAGGACCTATATCAATTGCTTCAAAAGTTGGAGGATTATATTTTGATTTTTTGTAGATAATTACTTAATAAAGATATAAGTGTATATGATGAAATAAAAATTTGAAGTATTTTTTATTTTTAAAGAATGGAAAACAATAATGGAGAAGCAAATTATAAAAAAATGGTAAAATATTTCAGATTTGAAAATAGAAGAGAATAGAAATCAAAGTAATTTGATAAATTATACAAAGATGAAACAATTATTTATTATTTTACTATTCTAATGACTCCTTAATAAAATAGAATAATAAAAAGGTTGAATTGTATGTTGTTAGAAAAAATCCAAAATATACTAAGCAATGTTTAATGCGGTAAGAACTTTTGAGCTAAAGCTTTCAAAGTTGCTAGTGTTTTGTTAAACATCTCTTTATTTATTAATATTTCGTCTAAAACACTTGGAGAGATGTAGAGTAATAGACTTATAGATTATTCTAAGCATAGAATTTATAGATGCAGAGTATATATTTATGTTTAGCAAGAAAAAATATCACATTTGGATCCTAAGGCTAGTAAATATATCTTAATAGGTTATAAAAAGTCTATAAAAGGATATAGAATATAGATTCTAAGTACAAGCAAGATTATTGTGAGTAGAGATGAAACTTCCATATTAAATGATATTGATCCATATAAAGAAAAAGATAATTAGATTCTATGTGATATTTTTAAGATAAAAGTTAATATCTATAAATCTTTACACAAATTTAAGGAGACTTCAAATTCTTCAATACTTAGGATAATTAATAAAGAAGATAGATCAAACTTAGAACTATAAAGATTACAAAGAAAGAAAAATTTATCTATCTAAGTATAATAGCATTTTCTTTGTTTATAGAAATTGTTGACCTTTTTGCATTTTAAGAAGCCATGGAAGATAAAAATTAATATGAATAAAAGACAAAAATAGATGAAGAAATGAATTTTTTGTATAAGAACTAGACATGAGATTTGATATAGTTACTTTAAAAAAAAGATATCTATTTATAAATAAATAAATAAATAAATATATATATATATATATATATATATATATATACTTTCTAAAATAAATAGTATAAGATATAACATCAAATTAATAGCAAAAATATGTTTAAAAAAATATTAATTCTAACAAGGTATTTTTTCTTATAATAAAGATTATTACTATTTATATATTATTAGTAATAGTTATACAGTATGATTTAGAATTAAAGAAATGATATATTATTATTATTTTCTTATATAGAAAATTAGAAGATATTATTTTTTGTACTTTAAAAAACTACAAAAGAATAACTTGTATAATCTTATTATATTTATATTGTATATTGATAATATTTTAATTATAATAAAAAAATATTAGATATGAATAGATTAAAGATGCAATTGAATAAAGGATTTGATATAAAATATTTAGAATCCACTAAATAATTTGTAGGTATTAATATCTTTAAAGATAGAAGAGAATATAGACTTTAGATATTATAAAGAAGACATATTGAAAAAATATTGATTTTTTTTGGCATAGAAATATATATAACTATTAAGATCTCTTTTATCATCTCATTTTAGATTATCTTCAAAACAATGTTCTAATACTAAAGACAAAAGAGAGAAAATATCTAGTCTTATATATGCAATCTTATATACACAATGGTGTGTATAAGACCAAATATCTTGTATGTTATAAGTATAATCAACATATATATGGCAAATATAAAAATTAAATACTATAAAGTAATAAAGTTGATACTTTGCTATTTAAAAGGCATCATGAATGTTTATATAATATTTGATATAAAACATAAAAAATAAAAAAAATAAAAAAAACATAAGGTTTTTTAATGTTGATTTTGCTGGAATCTTGGATAAGAAAAGATCTACTAAAGATTATGTCATTATGATGGTTGGTGGATTCTTAAACTAAAAGTCTATTCTATAGTCTACTATAACTTTTTCAAAAACTAAAGCAAAACATATGGGTGTTAAAAAAAAACTAAAAATATAATATGGTTAAGAAGATTTACTAGTGAATTTGATTTATTACAAGATTAGACTTTACTATTTTGTAATAGTTAAAATAATATTTATTAAATAAAGATTCAAATATATCTTTCTAAACTGAAATACATAGATATTAGACATTATTTTCTTTAGAATATCATTATTAATAATGATATCTACTCAGAAAAAATAAAAATTATAGATAATATAACAAAACCAACAAAGATTGAAAGGTACAAACTTATATTTGAATTTATTGAGTGTACAATGTGCTTGACAAAAAAAAAAAATTTAATATGTAGTATAATATTAATTCTTAGATATATTTATTTTAAAAAAATTCAAGTCAAGGTAGAAATTCTTATATTGATGCCTTATGCTTTATCTACTTAATGTATATAGAGTATGGTAAGCTTACTTGCCATTTAATAAATATTTTTGTATAGGTTCTAATGAGGAATAAAGGTATTTTTTGTAGTCCCACTTTAGCAAGGAGAAAAATAAAAGAAACACCCCAATAACATACTATACATCCTATTTGATAAACATTAAAGTATTTAGTAAGCATTAGAGTCTTATATTTTATTGATTAAAAATTATTATTTTTCTTAAAAAATATAATAAGTATTGATATTAGATGAGAAAATTATTGACGTAAGAACCTTTAATACTCAAGGTTATCTTACTTATTTTATACATTATTAAAATGCAACCTTTGAAGTCAATATCTTTTGTGATCTTATTTTTCAAGGAAGAATTTTTTTTCATTAAGCAAACTTTGGTTTCAGATACTAGTAATAATAGGTTATCTAATTTTGGATTTTATTTTATTAAATCCTTATTTTAGTGCAAATACACTTAATTAGAAGTTCAAATTATTGTTTGATCCAATTATTTTTTAAATTATTAGATGTTTAGGCTTTTTGTTGTAAGATGGCATAAAACAATCTTATATTAGATATACAAAAAATGAAAAATCCTATATTAATTTAATAGATTATTAAAGTCTAATTTTATTATTATTATGTTATTTTTTAGTAAATTTAAAACTTTGATTACAATAAATTTATTATCTAATTTAATAGCCTTGCAAACTTATTGATGTGCTAAGAATTTATAATTATTTTATTACTTCAAACTCTAATCAATAGTTTACAATAGAATTTATAATTTGTAATAAAAGAATTATAATTTTGTAAACTATCAATAAAAAAAATTTAATATAAAAAATATAAAAAATAGTATATAAACTTTATTAGTAGTTTTTAAATTTTTCTTTCTTCTTTTGTAATGACTTAAGAAAAAAAAAAAAAATTAAATTTCTTGTGTGTATATATATATATATATATATATATATTTGTATATATGTATGTGTGTCTACATATATAAGTGATTATATATATATATATATATATATATATATGAGTATATATTTTTTAATTATAATTTTTATAAAATCTAATTGTATTGATGTAGGTTTTTATTATTTTATTTTTTTAAGAAAATTAGCTCATATTACCAAATAAATCATCAAAGAAATCTTAGATTTTTATTAATTTGTATTGTAGATAAGATACTTATTTACCTTTTTAAATCTAATGTAGATTTAATTAACTTGGATTTGATCTGTCTTGTTGTTTTTTATTTTATTTTATAAATTATAAATTTTATTATAATTCCATATCTTTAAATATTAATAGGATGTAGGCAATTTAAGATGTTCACAATCTATTGCATAAAGATTTTAATACTGTATCTACACTTAGATAATAGATCCAAATAATATAACTATGCTTGTTTCTATTATCCTATCTTTTTTTATAATATTTTTTACAAAGACACTTATGTCATAGTTTCTTGGAATTACTTGGTGCTTCTAAGCTACCCCCATATCTTTTCTAAGAGTATTGTACTATAGAATAATTATATATTTTTTTAAATTTTTTTAACAGCTAATTAATTATAATTGATTCAATTATTATTTATTTTATTACTAAGACATGAGGCATAAAAAATAATCTATGTAGATTGGTTCTATGTAAGAAAATATATTAGATTGGGTCAATTGGTAGATTTAGTTGTAATCAAGCACATGCTCAATACAATTCCACCAAGTACTCTTATTAGAAGTTGCTTATTATTAAGTTTTTATCTTAAAGCAACTTAAGTGACATCATTTTTTTTCATTATCTAAACTAATTTGATACTCTTAGGAGATTTTTATGCATAGAAGATAAGGTGACAAGCCAAAACTTTTAAATTCTTTGATTGGTTAAAATTGAAAAGTCTTGTTTAGTTGCCTTTATTTTTAAAAAATCAGCCCAAAGGTCCTAAGAAGAAAAGATGAGATAGAATGCATTTTTTATATAGTATGAATAGTGTTATCCCCTAGAATTTTTGTTGTCCCTTCTCAAGAGTTGGTTTTTAAAAAATTTAAGAAGCTGTATAAAAAATTACAAAAATTGTAAAAAGAAATATATATATATATATATATATATATGAAAAATATAAAAATATAATTTTTTATACTTCTTATAATTGTTAGAATCAAGATATGAACTAACATATCTAGACTTGTGATAAAAGAATGATTTGATTCATTTCATGACCTTTTCTCATCTTATGCAATATCAAAAGTTCAAAACTTCTAAAAAAAAGTTTTCTTCACCAATCAAGAAAGTGGGTTTCTACATTTAACGACCTCCTTAGTCTACGTCCTTAATCAAAAAGTTTGGAGGTTTGAGAGTGCTCCAAAAATGACTTGGGCAAAAACATTTTAAATAAGCAAACAATGGGCAAGGTACCTCCGACAAGTGTCTGCTTGAACACTAAGCACAGTAAAATACCATCAACATCACAAAATTGCAATTGCCACAACTAAACAGCGAACGCACCGTCGATCATAATTTCATCTGCAGCTGGTTACAAACTTTAGACCGTCAGAACGACAAGAAATTTTTTATACGTCAACTGTAATGTGCACCTGCTCAGATTGAGGATGTGCATTTGCAGGTAGAATTCCTGTTGTATAGAATTCCTGAATTTCTCAATGAAGCCGACATGCTTTTTTTTAACCCACCCTGCGCATTCGTTGTTCTAGACAAAGACTCCAACAATTACCTGCACAATCACCTCTGCTTGGCAACGCAATTCCGTTCTAACATGTCTAGCTACGGTCCAGTGACACGAGACGAGTATGAGCCAGCAACAAGTTACCCACCTGGATTGTGTCCAGAGCGATCTGGAAGGGAAGTCGACGTTCACAGCTCTTGCACACGGTGATGCAGGATTCAGGATCTGGTTACTTAGGGTTAGTCATAATCTCAAGCTCTGAATGTTTTGGTCCTTGCGACGAGATTAACTCGCGGCATCTGCGACGACTTGTGAGTGCGTGCCCCGCTGTGAAGGAGATCCGGGACCCGGGCCGCATCCATCCGCATCAACCTCTTTTATGCTTGTGGGTTGGGTGGCTAGGTAGGTAAGTGGGTAGGCAGGTAGGTAGGTAGGTAGGCTGACTAGGTGGATAAATAGTTTAGTCAAGTTGGTAGAATTGAATGTGTGTGTATGTATTTATATACATACAGTCACAGACATGTGAAAGAATCCAATATCATTGTAATGATAAATGTGAAATCTGTCATTGAAATACTCAATTATTTTGGGTAAGAAAAATATCAATGTTACTTTCTACACAATACAATTAATTATTTTAACATAAAAAATCTTCAAAAACTAGGAGGAAAAAAATCGTCTTAAATTTACCAAAAGATGGCAAACAGTAATATTTTACTTAAGAAATACCAACATGAAAAATAAAACAGAAACAACTTAAAATGGATTTATGTTAGGCAACAATATTAAAATGGCAGTCAAGTGATTTTAGTAGCTAGGATGTTGCATTAGAGATTGAACATAGTAAAGTATTAATACTAGTTATAATAGTTATTCTAATTATATCATAATAATTATACTATAATGAAATACAATATCACTAAATAAACTTCAATAATGAATAAAAAAATCAGTGTTGAAATGTGAGCAACATAGTTGTGAAAAAAAATTAAAAAATCAATTTGAGATTTAAACTTATGGTACCAAAATATTAAAATATGTTGATTGTAGATATGCATACTATATGTACACTTAATACATAAAATACACACTGCAAAATACATTATTGGAACTTCAACCAAATCATTTTTACATTCATAAACATTTCATAATATAATTTTTTTATTACATATAGAGAGATCCTATTAGCAATAAAAATTATTTTTAAAGTTTTAATAGAATTGATCATTATGATTACATTAAAATACATTTGATTCTAACAAACTTTATAATTTTTAAAAAAACAAAAATATTTATGATTGTAAATTTTCTTTTACTTGAATGTACTTTTCTTTTTCTAATGTATTCGATAGATATTTAGAATAATCATTTGTCCTTTTAAATTTTAATTCTTGTAAGTCTCATTATATACAAAACAAGTTTAATAGAATTTTATTACAACTTTTTCATAAAGCACACATCAAAATTCTTTGTTTGTTTTAGTGGTTTCATTAGAGTGTGTTTATTGAATATAAAAAACTACTAGTATAGAGGTAGACATATATATATATATATATATATATATATTACTAAAATAGCTTGGCATAAAAAAGTAAACACACACTCACATATTATATATATATATATATATATACACACACACACATACATGTGTATATGTGCATGTGTGTATCCAATTACAATCCCGGAAATACATGCAAAACAAAAAAAAATTTGAGGATTTTTTTTATCAAACATACTTTCAACAATTCATATAAACATAATATTGAATAGTATTAAATCAAAGCTTCATACATTTGAACTCTCAATGTTTAATCTTATCTTCAATGATTTAATTAGACTTTAAAATCATATATGTATGTATGTATGTATGTATGTATGTATGTATACATATACATATATTTGTATAAAAATAAAATTTCCAGTAATTAAAATTTAAAAGTATATTCTGTCAAACATACTGCTTTATTTCTTCAGAACTTAAATTACTTTTATATTATGTTGGCTTTATCTTATTGATTGCTATTATCATCAGCGTCCTTACTTTTCACGATTTTGAATATTTTCCTATTACATATCACCATTTTTGCATTTGATCCTATTTCACTTCACCATCATCTGAAAAGTTACAACATGATCTTATTTGGTATCTTTATTTTATTATATATAAATATAAATATAAATATATATGTATATACAACACCTTTGTATATTTATTTATTAGATATGTTGTATAAATGTGAAAATTTCCACCATTAAGAGAGGAAAAGAAAAGAAAAGAAAAAGTAGTTATATATTTAGCGTGGCTAGTTCATAAATAATACCCACAGAAAAGAAAAAGTACCGGAGTAACAATTAAATCAGACTACTCATGACTAGTAGCAGAAGAAGATTAGTTTGAAGCCATCAGAGCCTTAAAGTAGTAACAACATGATTCAGAAACTAAACAAAAGCTTAGCAGCCGTGCAGCCAAAATTTTAAAGCGGCAGCGGCGGTCCTCTTAGGAGTGAGGGATGTGGGAACGCCGCGCGGCAACGTCAAATGTTGCACGTCAACCAGCGGCAACGTCAAATGTTGCACGTCAACCAGCGGCAAAAACGCGTCATCCTGCGGCATCAGCGTGGGCAGGGGAAGGGGAGGAGGGAGGGCGTGGTCGCAAGCCAGTTGGGGAGGTGAGGCGAGGGGACGCGAGGCGAGAGGGGAAAGGGCATTGCGAAATGCCGCAGAGCCTATCACGGACTCAGAAGGGGGCAGTGGACTCATGGTCGCAGCGCCTGCACACTCAGAGAGTTCACCAAACCATCTTTCAAGTCCCCTCTGCCATCCGCAGTCATGCAGCAGTAGCACCAGTTCCACTCGTGTGGATCATTGCCCTGGAGCACAGGACACTTGCTTTACATCCCCTTATTGCAGCAGCACACCAGCCTACAGTCGTTGCAGACAGTGCAGGCATGGGCAGCCTGCCCTCGAGACAATCCACCACCGAGCGGGACAGGCAACGGGGTTCACAGTTTTCTTTGCGCGGCTGAGTTTTGGGAGGCCGGGAGTTTTGTGAGAGATTGAGAGGAGGAGCTTTGACGAGGGAGCGCAGTGCGTTTGGCGAACATGGCGACTTTGGAGGCCGTGTCGTCGGTGCTCGGGGTCTCGGTGTCTGTGACGAGGTTCCTTTTATGTTTTGTGGGGTCGATTCCTTGTAGCGCGCTGGCTAGGTTCATGGCGACCGGGAGAGTCCGCAGTTTGTACGCTGTAGCCACGGGAATTTTGCTGTCATATTACTCCTTCGGCCCGGAAGCGAATTTGTTTTTCATTCCACCGATCGCCGTGGGGTATGGGAGTATGGTGCTGGCTCGGCGGCATTGTGGGGCCATCACGTTTGTGGTTGCCTTCGGGTTCTTGCTCACATGGTACGTGTCGATTTCATGCTTCGAAGTCATTTTGTGAGACTGGGGATAATTTTACCGTATGTTCGTGAGATTTCTGAAGTTCGCCTTGCATGTGGTCCAAGGATTGAGAGAACGGTATCTGATTCAAATTTACGTAATCTGTGTCGGATTTCTGAGCAGAGCATAGCTGGCTTCTTTACCTGTGAACTGAGTCACGGTGCTTATCTGGCTTGGTTCTCTTCTTTCGGACATAGTATTGAATTCCTAAGAGTAGCCATCAATTTTGACCTGATTACCAAAATCTGAAGTTGGTCTTTGTCTTAAGAGGAGAAATACCTATTCTGATATGTGCTGATTGCAAGGGTATTCTAAAAGAATCCTCATTGTTTTACCGCCATGGGTCACAACTTCCTCTTGGAAGAACGTCAAGAAAGATACGCAGATGTAATTTAGTTCTCGTTTACATTATCAGATGAAGTAGTGAGGAGATTCTAGGAAAGGTATAGTGACGAGAGAGAGAGAGAGCGAGAGGGATGCTGTGTAGGATCTTAGTAAAATAAAAACTCATTAATTCAAATGTTCATGGAGGTAATGGAGATTGAGTTGCCGAAACTAGGTTTCACGGAGGGAAGTTGTGATCGCAGTTTTACTGCTGTATTGCATGTGCCTGGGAACTTAGAGACGTATGAACAAAGAGAACATTTTAAGGTGCAACGGAAACTAGAGGGAATCATTAATGGCAACGCTACTAACCGGCGATGTGATCTGCAGCCATGTGATGATGATGAGTGGTGATGCCTGGAAGAATGGAGGCATCGATACAACTGGTAAAATCCCACTTCTGTGGTTCCTTCCCTACTCGCGTGGTCTCAAAAGTCCTCAGGCAAGCTGCCAACTTTTCTCAGAACTGATCATCCCACTGACCAGTACTCTTGATGAGTACGTTGACCAACTCGCGAGGTCCATGATTTTATTTTTGTTCATTTTTCATTGTTTATGCTTGCCAGGGCCGTGAATGGGGGCCCCGTAATCCCCTGGTCACAGCACCGGAGTCACTATTTCCATGACCTAGAAACGAGCCCACCAGGTAAGCGAGTAGGCATCATAATCATGCATATTAATTCACGATCTAAGTGACATTCGATACTCAGTTCTTGCTAGTGCTAGATCACCGTATTGGCGTACGATTATTTACTAGTTTATATTTCCATTAGTCCAGTAGAGCTGTGTCTGTATAACTATGGCGGAACAATCGTTTAAATCAAGTATCACCTCTGATGTACCCACGTTACAAACCACCACGAATTAATTTCTAGGAGAATGTAAGTTGGTAGTTGCTCGTTGATTTCCGTTCAATAAGAACATCAACTTAAGACAGATTTATATACTTTTATGTGTACATATTAATTCCCGCAAGTTTAATTCATGCCAGGTGCACTTATGGTATTAACGTTGAAGGTTATATCAGCGTCTATGAGTTACCAAGATGGACTGGTGAAGGAGGAGGATTTGAGAGTTTCTCAAAAGAAGAATCGGCTCAAGGAGCTCCCGTCGCTCGTACAGTATTTGGGTTACTGCCTCAATTGTGGCACTCATTTGGCTGGCCCCGTTTATGAGATCAAAGACTATATAGACTGGACAGAAGACGAAGGGGTACTGACTAAATTTTTCATCCTTCTGTTTCTTTTCTTTTCTTCTATTTTTAGCACTATCAAGCATATGCACCTTTAGAAATTCTCACTCTGCAATTTGGGGGACGTTGATGGTTCTCTTGTACTGGTGGAGAATACTAAATCCTTTACGATATGATCTTAAAAAAAAAAAAAAAAAAAAAAAAAAAAACATAATCTATTGTAGAGCATGCGTTTACGGTCCATCACAGGTATCGGGCCGTATCAAATGCGTTGGTATTGCTCTCGTAGGTCCATTGAGAACATTAACATCGTTTGTTTATCCGTTTTCTTTGTATTCAATGACATGTGTGGAAATCTGCTGGTGCAGCTCTGGAGCCGTGACTCCGCAAGGCCATTGCCATCACCTTATGGTGCAGCCCTTAGAGCTTTTTTTCAAGCCGCCTTTTGCATGGCTGTGTACATGACCTTACTTCCACGCGTCCCTCTTTCGATGTTTGGTTCGCCCGAATACCAAAAATGGGGATTTTGGCATCGGCTTGGATACATGTATTTGAGTGGGTTTACTGCTAGATGGAAGTACTACTTTATCTGGTCCATTTCAGAGGTGGCTGTGATTATATCTGGCCTTGGATTCAGTGGGTGGACAACTCCAGATGATGACAAGAAGGTGAAGCCATTATGGACACGGGCTAAAAATGTGGACATCATGAAGGTAGAGTTTGCCAAAAGTGGAGTGGAGCTGCCGATGTACTGGAACATTTCTGTCAGCACATGGCTTCGACATTGTATGTACTCACCTCAAGCTTTGATATTACTAAAATCCCCGTAGAGAATGTTCTCATTTGCATGTGTGATTTGTTTTGTTTGAATAAGTTCAATACAAGGTCTCCAAGATCACTGCTAGGGCGATTAGGTAGATTGCAAGCTAGATATTTAGATCAGTTCTTATTAGTTTACGTGTTTTTGTGGCATTTGAACAAATCGTAAACCCAAGTGTTTGATTATACACAACATAAGCCTCTGAGATTTCAAGAGTTTCATTGACTTAATCTTACAGATGTCTATGAGAGATTGGTGCCCAAAGGAGGGAAGGCTGGATTTTGGCAGCTTTTGATGACCCAAGTCGTGAGTGCCGTGTGGCATGTACGCTCGCTGACGTTGATCTCGCTTCTGTCTGTTGTCTGTGATTTTCCGTCAAAACTGAAAATGGCCAGAATTGAAAACGGTCAGCTGTCTTTTATGACGTTTAGTTTGTGAGAGTTTATCTGCATTCCTAATCATGGTTCAACTTGATTCTATGAAATATTTATACTCGTATGTTTCTATTTCAAAAACTGGGACTTTGGAGCCACAAGGATAGCGTAGATAACCATGCAACAATATAAATTGAGACTGGTGAGGTTTTACTCTGCGTACAGTTTGAACGTTTTATTTCATTGTGTATATCTTAAGGGAGATTGATTTTTTTTCTCGTACTGTGTGCAGGGGTTATATATGGGTTACATCCTCTACTTCGTCCACAGTGCGCTCATGATCTCTGGTTCAAGAGGTAAAAGCTCCTTGAGATCTGAACACGTGGAATCAAAAAAATTGCACATTTGAGTTCAATGTCCATTACATGTGTTTCATGCTAGAAAAATTGCACCTCTCCGAATAAAGCTTTCAATGAGTAATTTCCCATCTTAGAATTAACTTATGATCACTTCTTCAATACAGTGATTTATAAATGGCAATCAGCACTTCCTGAGAATGCTATCTGGGCTCGCCGATTTGGACATCTTATCAACGGTCTTTTTGGTGTACTTGTTAACAACTATTCTTGTATTGGTTTCTTGGTAAGGCTAATTACATCCTATTCCCTCAATGCCATTAAAATCTTCCAAGCGGAAGCTCAGAATTTTTTTTCTTGCGGTGCCCTTGAATGTACTATTTAAGTTGTTTTTATAGATATTCTATCTATCATATTCATGTTTTCTGCGTATGGCAAACCTCGGATCTGTTCTAACATGTTCGTGTTACTCTGAACAGCTATTAAGTTATCATGAGACGTTGCGAGCATACAGCAGTGTACACTATGTTGGTACTGTTGTGCCTATTGCAATCATATTATTTGGCCTTGTTGTGAAGCCACCAAGAACAGGGAGTGCAAGAAAAACTAAGAAGGTTCAGTAAGCTTATTGGTAGGGCACTTGCATAACATCTTTTTGACTAGATTTTTCAGGTGGGATTTAGACATCAGGTTGAAATTTACTCGCTTCTTTTTCTTTACAAGTATACAGAGAAAGTGTGATATTGAGTCACAGTAGTGTGCATATTTCTATGTATATTGGCTCTTCGTTTGCACAGGATCTAGTGTACTTCGAAGGATCTAGTGTTAGCAATCTGGAAAACTCAAATCTGTGTATCATGGGGTCTAGAATCGGGCTTTTCAGTGTACCCTACAGCTTTGTCGATTATGAAAATGCCTCTTTGGAATGAGGCACAAGATTTACCTCACAGCATATGCTCGTGCGTTTGTAGTGTCATGCTTTTGAAAAAGAAATATGTGCTCAATTACGGCAAGTTGTAATTTTCTTCCTGAAAAGAATGTGGATGATAGATCTTTTCTACTTGCTTCGGAATGGATGCTTGAATGGCCATGGTTGTTCTCAAGTAATGTTTTTGGCAAAGCTGAACTTCGAATGGATCATTTGAAGGCTAGATTTAGTACATGTTCTCGTTTGGCGAACTAGATCCGGGTAGCAGAGTAATACGAGTGCATTGGGGAAGCGGAGACTGCTGCCATCCCCTTGGCACATATTGACCTTTTTATTTGTGCCCATTTGATACTTGTCTACACCGACGATTTTGTGCTGTTACAGATTTGCAGTTTCTATGAAATTAGAATCAGGGTTGGCTTTTGGCAGGTGTCGATTGACTTGCATGTTTGAAAGCCTAAGGTTGATTGATATGAATTTTCGTTTATTAGTTGCTGCTTTGCTTCTTTTTTTTCAATTTCTTTTTTTTCGTCCAATTCCAAGAAAAGATTACATTTGATAAGTGACACTCGCTTCAGATTAGATGTTGAGGTCAAGGCGACATTAATTCCAATTTATTTGGGTTCAAGTGTACTCTATACGTGTAAAGCTACTCAAATTTCAACTTCTAGTTCATGAACTAGTGAGCCACTATTAGAAAACGGATGGGTCTTTCAGTTTACGGACTGCTGCATTGCAATTAATTATTCGAAAATGGCAAAGAACGACGCTCCTGTGCAATGCGCACGTATGGCAAAATTCTAAAGTCTTGATTTTACTTCTCAAGGAAGACCTCCCACTTGGTAGTGTAGACGGGAAGAGTAGTCAGCCCTGGAGATGCCAGGGCGTAGCCCCTGACTCCTCGGAAGTACCCAGTGCCGCCCAAGACGATGATCTCGTATGGAGGGTTTGGCAATGCGAAAGTACCGGTGAAAGTGATGGTGGAAGTGTTGTACTTTGCCCAGGCCTCGTTGAAGGTGATCTTCGATATACTGAAGATGCCTCCGCCAAAGCCCTGGGAAGAAGTGAGGGCACCAAGGCTAGTAGACCTCCCTATCAGCTTGCTACTGGGGAGCTCGCTCTCGCGCACCGAATTGTCGGCCATGATGAAGGTGCCCCACCCTGCAGCTGACAAGTTTCCAGCTCCAGTTCCTGCAGCTGACAACACCGTGGCGTTGGGCGGCGATCGGATCTCGTGGCTGTAGAATGTCAAATTTAAGTTCTTAGCTGCAAGATCACACAACATGCAAGCCCAGCGGTAGTTAGCTTACAGGAAAAAAACAATCATTTAGTAGACGCACAATTGGGTTCTAATCTTTGAAGTTCACAATTGACGTCAAGCAGAGTCGATCAAGCATTAGGTTGAGCTGGCTTACCCGTGACACTGGTCTGCAGGCTGCTAATGCACAGCACCACACACACAGCGTACAGTGAGCTTCTCATCGCGGATAGCGCCATGACTGCAGCAATCGATGACTTCGGATCAGGGTTAGATGATGATGATGATGATGAAGAAGACGCTCTACAGCTCGCAACGGAGGTGATAATCAAATGCTGTGGAAGTTTGAGTGCATGAGTTCAACTGGAAAGAGGCTACTTATACTCCCACCACCCAGTGTACGGTAAAGGAAAGAGATGGCTGAATTCAGGTTGGTTATCTCAAGCTGCTATAAAAAATTTAGGTCGCTGAGTCAACTCGAGGGAAAAAGTTTTCAACAAATAAACGAGTAGATGGCACCCTGGTGTGGTCTTCGGTATATTGTTGGAGCCACCAAAGCTGCAGAATTCTACAGCAGCTCATGAGTATTTTTCTTGTTGAATAAGTTTTTTGGAAAGAGTCGTCGAAGGGTCGGTCCTTGTGACGACAGATTATCTCATCCAGATTGAGGTTGACGTATTTAACCGTCTTCTTCCCCCTTTTCTCCCTGGGTTGGTGTCATGGGAACACAAGAGAAGAAGTTAGTCATATTTCAAAGTATACAAGAATCTACTCGGTTAGAAGTTGAGAGCTGTCAATTTATTTTTAGTCAAATCAACACATAACAATTTATTTATGATCACATCAATACTTACCAATTGCACAGCAGTCAACTTTTTAACACGTTTTCTCGAACATGAATACGCATTTCACACATACTCTGTAGTCGAATATTTCATAACCTATTTGGCTTATCCTTTGATAGTTTTGTTGCGTAAAATGATTTATCTATTATAAGTTGTCAATTGGTAAGTATTGACGCGATCATAAGTAAACAAAAAACAATTGTTTGGATGTGCAGTTTCCTCCCCTTCGAGAGATGAGCCCTCCTCTTAAGAAACGCATTTAACAGAGTGTTGAAAAATGTGCAAGTGAGTCCCCCTTAGGCTCAAGGTCAACGTGGGAAGATAAACGCAACAGTAGGATGAATCGTGGTACAATGTACAAAGTATACAAATTCATCTTTCTGCGTTGGGACTGTCAAGGCCAAGCTACCATAATTGACTCTCATCATCGAAAGAGTCGAGATCGGGACACTGATTCATTTTGGAGGTGGAATTCCAGCTTCGGGCTTTGTGATCTATTGCGAAAGGATAGCGTAAGCCCATTGCAGTCCTGCTACTGGAGATGCTCAAAACCGCACACGAAGTAAATCATTTTCCTAAGAAGCTTCCCTGATAAGTGGACTGATGGAAATCCCCCAGGAGACAAAGATTCGGAAGATCCACATCGGAAGGGCCACTATTCTTGTTTTAAGAGGTCTGATTGTAAGTCATGCAAGACCATGTCCGTGAACCTGAAGGTTTTTGCACAAGGTCAAAGTGTAATGTCCTCCATTACGAAGACTCAAAACAAAACTGCTAAGTGCGCTGAGTATCAAAATTCATGTACCAGAACAATTTATCATATTACCACATCCACTAGCTGGTCGATGGTTGTTCAGTGGTAATCGAACGCATCAACCATCAAGGAGGACAAGCGATGTGTGTCGAGAAGGGAAGAATTAACCTCTGGCCTTCCGGTTAACAGGCACTTAATCAGAGTAACCAAGAGGGATATAAACGAGAAAATTTTCAGCAATATTAAGCGAATCAGTGGAATGTGATTAGCCAGTAATTGAGAGTTTTCTTCTGAAACTTTGTCCCGTTATGTCAAGATGAAGAAAATGGAGATGAATGAGAAACGAAATGAAATACTACAAATAAACAATACAGTTTTAGTATGCTCATGTGATTTGAGATGATTTTGAGATTATGACCAAAGAAGTCCAACCTACCCGGAGGAATAAGAGTATCATTCACTCAATCTGTTTTGGATATTATTTTGTCCCTCCATCTCAGCCCACGTCACTTGGATGGTGAGCCACAGGCATTTACTTACTTGCAAAGTATCGGTTTCGATACACAGGCTAGTTCGATTAGGGCCATTTTTTTGATCCAACGCAGTGCTAATTCACAAATTTGTATGAGTTGTTTTTAAAGCGTAGTCAGCAGTTGCAGCACTGGGACTCGTAGATCAGAACCTTTACCAACGTCGACGGAATAGGAGACATGAAGGCTGATTAACGGAGCTGTCAGCGTCGATTCTGTCTCACAATTTGAAAGGATTATCACAGTTGCTTTGAGATTTCCATAGAAGTCACTCCGGAGTACCTGCAGTGTGATCACATGGAGCGGAAGATGTTCGAGCTGTCGGAATGATTGAATCGTGAGAACCACATCAGATGCATTTCGTTCGCTGCATCCAAACACTAAATTTTAGAAAAATCGATCTTAAAGTACACATCATTGCCAATTTCTACATTGCATGACGCATGATCTTTGAAAACGCTTTCACAGTCTGTTAGTTTCTATTTCTGTTAGATTCAGGGACTTCTGCGCAGACTTGTGCACTGGCTGTTTCTAGGTCCAGTTGAGGCATCCGCACGACCACCATAATCTCAAAGCCGGAGAAAAACTTTCAAATTTTTCATGACTACTTTCAATGATAAACATGACTTAGATTTTATTATCAGTTAGATTGTGGATGTTGGTATCTTTTCTTTTTTTTTTTTGGGGAGGGGGGGTTTGTCTGTTTTGTGGGGAGCTAGTTTTACTGTTGAGTCTGTGGATCATGGGTGGAGGAGTTAGGTAGAATAATGGCAGAGCAACAGAAGGTGGAGGATGAGGTTGAACTGTTGCATGAGGTTTTAATGACCCAGTCTCAAAGTACAGTGGCCAGAATTTAGTGCAATTGAATGGAGTGACCAAAGATTACGACCTTTGGAGTCTCACCAAAACCCAGGGAAGTCTGTTTGCTGTTGAGTTGAAAAAACAATATAGACAGCGATGCTCAGTTGGACTAAGCAGCACAGAATGTTTTGACTTTTGATTGATCAAAGGTTGAATTGTAAGGTAAGAGCATGAGGAGGAGTTTCCATATAACAAGTGTGTGTGTGTGTTTTTTGTTTTTTGGGAAGATATGGAAAATATGGTAGATCTCTTTGCTGAAACTTCATAGAAGAGTGACTTTTGCATTGGATCTTGAGGCTATTTTTAAAGATAGAAATTGGAGTACAAAATACAATGCTTAGCAATTCCACCTCAAGGTCTTTTCTTTACTTATTATCTGCTCTTATGTATATTATAGCCATTTTTTTCAAGTATTTTATTTCTTTATTTTTTTAAAAAATAATTTCTAAGATTTTATGTTGATATATTTTTATTATATTTTATGAGGTGATTCTATATGATTACTATTTCTTATAAGTTAATTTAAATTTTATGTTTAAAAACTTCTCCATTTATTTGATTCCAAGTAGTTTGAATACCAACATCTTCAATCAAAGGCTACAAAACTTTTCTATGAGAATATTGATCCAATTTTTTTTAAAAGATAGTTTGTTGGAAGTACAAATTTGACTAGTATGAATACTTTTAAATCCCCAATAAATTGCAAAAGATCTAAAAGTAATTCATAATTATCAAGGAAATAAAAACCACTAATGCTTTTTAATCTAATATGTAGGAGTGATTTTAAGTAAGAGAACTAAATTCAAATGCAATTTGAAATTAAAATCTTCTACTTGTTATATATTAAATCTAACTAAAGATAATATCACTTAGAATAAGTATTTAATTATATAATAAATTCTATTATCAATTATTTTTATTTTATTATAAATTATTATAATAATCATAATTATTTAATATTATTTAATTAATTTTAATAAATAAATAAATAAATATTTTTCAGCTAATTTATAATTAATTAATTAATTACTACTTAATTTTTAATTTTTAATTTTTTTAATTTTTTAATTTTTAAGTTTATCTTTTTATCTTTTCATAATTTTATTTTTTAAATCTAATTTCTTTATTTTAATTTTTATCTATTATAATAAAATTTAAATTTAAAAAAATTTTAAAACCAACTTTAAATAAAAATAAAAGTAAATAAAACAACCACTTGAATTGATGTGAATAGATATAATTAAAAATAATTAAGATAAACATAATTGTAGTATGATTATAGTCTTTACTAAACCAATTCTAATTAGATGATGTAATGTAAATGAGAACATTATACAAAGAAGTGAAATAGGATGTTCTTACCTTCAACCATTCTAGCAACTTAAAGACCTTCTTTTCTTCAAACAATTGCCTCTATTGCTTTATTGCTCTAAATTCAATAATTCTTTGCCAATTAAAAATTTAATTCTATGAGACATTAATACTACTAAAGCTTATAATAAATTTTTTGTTGAACATTATAAATTTTTTTTTAAAAATTTAGATAATCTAGATTACTGTTGCAATAGATTGTTCTTATTTTAAATTATTATAAAAACTCTATTCTAAGTCTAAATGTAATAATTTTGAGATTGTTAAAAATTTAACTTTAAAAGGCTTCTATTCACAAAATCTAACTTCAAAATACATAATATGAAGGAATTGAATAGAAGATGTTTTAACAATAAACTAATTAATAGAAGGACTACATTGTAGAAAATAATAAGACTACAAGAGAAGAAGAAAGAACCATAAAAGAAGAAGAGTAAGAAAATGAGAAAGTTGAGAATAATACAAAGGCTATACTATCAACCTTAGATGGAGCTGCTTTAAATCCTCCATTTAAGATTCACCATCCAAGATTCACTTTTCATAACCTTAACTCAAATAATTGTTGCTATCTAATTTTTTATTCTAAATGCAATAATTCTTAATTCATTAGAAACTTTACTTATATGACTTTATTATAATAAAATTTTGTAGCCATCTAATTTTTGAAAATTGAGAACTTATCTTTTAAAGTTGAGTGGTTTAAACTTCCAAGATAATGGAATATTTATTACTTGAATTGTTGCCAAAAACTCATTCTAATTTTAAATTTAATGATTTGTAGCTTGTTGATAAGCTAACTTAAAGAGGCTTGTAAAGAGACTAACTAAGATAAAATTAAGGCCTTTTAATAATAAACTTTAGCCTATATTCTTACTAAATTAAATATTGACCATGGATTTATAGTATGGTTATTAATATTAATATCTATCACCTTGTAAAGTCTAATTGTATAAGCTTTCTTTAAAATGGTATCCACAATAGTATTTCTAATTCATTGCAATCAATTATTTATTTATAATGAAGCATCAAGTAGACCAACTAATAAGTTATTAACATACTTTTAATGCTTTGAGGATCTAATTTTGCAATTATGATTAGATTTTGAATATTGCTACAAATATTAAAAAACTAAAATATTCTAATTTACATCTATAATTTCAATTTTTTGCAACACTTTATTCTTATATGATCTTTTGAAATAATGCTAAATTTAATGATCATCATCAATATGTATAAATACTATTCATTAATTAATTGGTTCAAAATTTCATCCTAAGTACTTGCTATAAGACCATTGTGACACTCTAGCACTATTCAATAGAAAGATTTGGCAATCTTCCAAGCCAATAAAAGTACCAAAAGAACATTGTTGTATCCTTCAAACTTACATTAAGATAAAAGATATTTGTTTTGATACCTAAATTATTATGTTAAAACTAAAAAGTAATAAATATAATGAAAAAATAAAAAAATTGAACAACTTTGACTAATAGACCTATTAGGGTGCTTACAACTATGGAATTTTGAAGATATTTATTGCTTAGTTTTTATGTAGATTAATTTTTTATTTTAAAATTATTTTAGTCATAAATAATTTTTAAAGTCTATGATAATATATTTTTAATTTTTAAAATATTTAAGATCTATATGTTATTTATTCAATTATATAATTTTTTCTTTTTTTTATCAATTAAAATATTATTATGTTAGATAAATTAAATTAATACAAATATATATATGGATGTGTGTGTGTGTTTTTTTTTTTTTTTAAATTTATTCTATATTTTTTTTACTTTAATTAAATTCAAAGATATAATATTCTATTTTTTTGATAAATTTGATAGGAATAAGAAGAAGTCTTCTTTTGAATAAAGTCCTTTATTTCTTAGTATTATGATCTTCAAATCATACAATTTAATAAAAAAATCTATAGAATCTTAATCTAAAGATTGAATTGATTTTAAAAATATAATCAAAGATATATATATATATATATATATATATATTCTTTCTTATTTTAAGATAAATTTAATACATATAAAAATTCTTTTAAAAATTCATTGTAAATTATTTTAAAGTTTTATTTGAAATTTTTTTAATATAAAAATAATATATTTTTTTGGTCATTATATAAATTATTTTTAAAAATAAAAGTATCTTTATTATAAAATCTAATATTTTTAATTTATACTTCAAAAATAAATAACAGTCATTAGTATTACAGATTAAATCAAAGAACTTTTATACCACTATAACAAGATAATAGGATATATGTTCTTATTCTTGTATTACATTGTATAACTTACAAAGTGTCATCATTTTGACTATCTATAGCTGAATTACTATGCTAAAATAAAGACAAATTATTGTACTCAAAGCAAAATGAAATAGATTTGGATTTTCTATTTATATTATAATTTAAAACTTTTCTAATTTTTTTTATTATTTTAAAATAAATAAATCCAAAAAAAATTTTAATTATTATATTTATTCTTCTAGACTAGATGTTATATCAAATATTACTTGGCAATGGTTACATGTGTTGTTGCTTTTGGTTTAGATGGATGTCATTGATAAAATTTATGTACCTTTTGATGTACATTGACTAAATTTTGGATTGGTTTTTATATTTCTTCACTAGTAGTATAATTGCGCCAATATACAAAATATTCTAGTTATCTTTGTTTTATTCTTAAATCAAATACTTTTTCTACCTTAAATTCTTCATGATTATTTATTTTAATATAAGGTAGTGGCATTTGTATTCTTCTTAATATGCTTCATTTTGAATAAGATTCTAAAAAAAAAGTATGAAAAATATAATATATTTTCATAAATGCCAGTAATTACAAACAATAAGCAATAAGATTAAGAGCCATATTTTATTACCAATGTTGGAAGAAGACTGATATTTTTTAAATCTATTTTTTGTTGTTTTATATTATTCTTGAATTTTTTCTAATTGAAGTTTGATAATTCAATGTAGCTTTTTCAATTTTATAGCAAATTTTTTAGCTATTAGATTATCAAATTTAAGAGGCAATAATATATTTAATTTTAGATGATATCCATAGTTAGAATAGAAAGACATTTATTGAGTAGAAGCATGAACAATATTATTATAAGCAAATTCAGCACGTTGTCGTGTTGTAGTTTGGCTACTATATATAAAAAAAATTATACATGTATATTTAATGTACAATTTATTACTTAGCTAAATGAAAGTCATATCAGTGGATTTTATTGGTTATAGGATGTGATTAGGTTGCTAGTTTAGAAAGGATCTATTAAAAGGATTATTATTAAGGTTTATACAACCTTATTTTTTTTCTAGTAGTGACTTTTGAAGTTAATTTTATATTGATAGTAACTTGTGTATATCTTAAGTCACCTTTGTTAGACATTGGTGATCCTTAAGATCTTATTTACTTCTTTTATTTGGTGCTTAAAGCACCAAGTATGTAAATCTTATAAGAAGAAGGGTTAGAAAAGGGTTTTTAGTGTAAAAAGGGTAGTTTGGCCATCCATGTGGATGAATAGAGGTGGATGATAGAAATCTCTATTCTAATTGGCCAAAAATCATGCCCAATGGGCTTCAAGGAGGCTGCCCGAGGGTTTATTAGGAGTTAGGGTTTGTTTTTGGAGGAGAGTCGAACATCAGAGGCTAGGATCATAAGGTTTAGGTTTTTGGATCTGGTTTAGGTGCAAATTTTGTGTGATTTGCACTTTTTATGAAGAAGTTACAGGCGCCCAAAGTCAAGGTATTGATTTTGGACCTACTGTCACTCTTTTGAGTATAACTCGCGCGTACAGAGAGAAAATGAGGATCGGCGACCAGGGTTGGAGAGAGCACTTTTACAGCTACACTTTTTGTGTACAGCTTGATAAAATCCAAGCTAGGATGAAGGAGATATTAGGAGTTGAAGTCAGTGCTTACAAACTTAAGGAAAGTAAGTGACCTGCTTACATAGTGGTTACATTTTGAGCTATATCTTATGCAATTTGATAGATTTTTGGCTCAAAATTTTTAAGAGTGTATATGTTTATGTCACAAGACTATGTGCAAAAATTTTGTGGTATTAAGGTTTTGGGTTTGTGAGATATAAGGAAAATAGTGCTCGGGTGTCTCTGAGCTAGGGTTTTAAGCACTTGCTAGAGATTTTGAGATATCAGACGATCGGAAATGAATTTATGGTTGATTCTTACTTGTAATGAAACTTAAGAAGATTATCTACACTCTAAACTAAATTTTATAGAAACTGAACGGTTGGATCAAGAGTTATTGGACTCTAAAGTTCAGCAAGAAATAGGTCCTTGGGGGTGAATAAAGTTTTGAAGGGTTTTTGTAGAAATTTGAACCTTTTTTGTACAAACTTACTTGAATACAAGAGGGTTTACATATATAACTTCTCTTTTGTGAGATTTTTGTATTGTTTGTCCTTTTTATTAAGGACAAACAACCTTTTGGATTTTGCCAACAAATTTCAAATAAACTCTCCACAGCCAAGTACCCAGTGTATTCCCAGATAGAAGGCCACGTCATACGACAACGTGCCAAATAAGAAGCCCAATCATCTTATTGATAGTTGATGGTACACCTTAGATATTGCTTTAGAATTTAAATGACTTGCTCTATATAGCCATCGATTTGTGGCTACAATGTTGAAGATAATTTAATATTTATTTGAAAGATTTTAAATAGTGATTACAAAAACTTAGATATAAATTAGAATCCTTAATCTAATATAATATCATTTGGTAACCTATGATATCAATAGACATTATCAATGAAGAGTTGGATCATTTCTTCACCTATAGTTATCTTCTTGCAAAGAATAAAATGTGCCATCTTGATAAATTGGTTGACAATCACAAATATGGTATCAAAAGAATTGGATAGTAGAAGATTTGTAATAAAATCCATAGAAATAAAAGACCAAAATTGCTTTAAAATATATAATTGCTAAAAAAATTTGTATAAATAATATTAATGATTTTTTAATTTGGAATATATATCACATGAAAGTAATTTTTTTTTTGATAGTCTTCCACATCTTAGGTCATCAAAAATCTCAAGTAAATAGTTCCTACATCTTATTGAATTAAAAATGTCCAATAGCAAGAAAGTCATGACATACTTACAAAATACAAAGGCATTGTTATATAGTGTGATTATTAATTTAGAAATATAATAGGTATCTAATTATAAAAAAATTATTTATAATTTATTAGCTAAGCTCTAATAAGTGATTTTTTCTTAATAAGAAAGACAAATAAATATAATAATATTAAAAAAAAATATTTTATTAATAAGAATCTTTTATATTTAAGTAGATTTATACATAAGATTTTTCTATGGCATTTAAAATCCTTAACACTCTTTTCTATACCAAATCATAACTAATTAATTTTTGATAAGTTAGATTTTTAATAACTTCAAAGAAAATCTATAATCTCTTTTTAAAAATTCATCTTTATATCACAATTTTAGTATAACTCCATACATCCATTTTTTATATCTTTATAAAGTCTTGGCTCCCAAAAAACCCCTTTAATTTGCACAAAATGCTTAAATTGTAATAAAACATTTCAATATCTTATTCATCTGTAAAAGATTGTTTTTTTTTTTTTTTTTTTTTTTTTTTTTGAACTTTAGAATCAAATATTTTTTGATCTAGCCATTCATTTTTTGTCAAATTTTTTAAAATTCTATTTTGTATCTTTAAGGTTTACTATAAGAAAAATCAATATATAGACTTACTTTTGATCATTTGATATCTTAAAAACCCTAGCAAGTGCTCAAAATCCTAGTTATTAGCATCCAAGTATTATTTTCTTCATATCTCAAAAATTCAAAATCCAAATACTATAAAAATTTGTACATAGCTTTATAATATAATAATATATATTTAAATTTTTTTTTAATAAAAATCTTATCAAATTGCTTGTGATATAGCTCAAAATATAACTACTAATTAAATATGTCACTTACTATCTTCAGATTATAAGAGCTAACTTCAACTTCTAATATCTCTTTCATCCAAATTTAAATTTCATCAAGCCATATATATAAAGTATAGTCAAAAAAGCATTCTTTCTAATCTCAATCACTGATCTTTTATTGCTTTTTGTACATGTCCGTTATGCTTCAAAAATTGATAATAGATATACAATCAATATCTTGATTTTGAGTGCCTATATCTCCTTTATAAAAACTTTAAATTATTCAATTTTTGCACCAAAATCATATCCAAAAATCTAAACTTATTGATCCTAACCTTTGATATTTGAATGATTCCAAAAAAAAAATCCTAATTTCTAATAAGGCCTCAAATAACCTCCTTGAAGTCTATTAGACATGACTTTTGGCCAATAAGAATGGAAATTTCTATCATCTATCTCCATTCATCCACATAGATGGCCTAATTATTCTTTTTGATATTAAGATCTCTTTTTAATTTTTAATTTTAATAAAATTTACATAATATATGCCTAAATATCAAATAAAAGAAATAAAATAAGATTTTAAGAATCACCAATGTCTAATAAAGGTGATTCAAAATATATAAAAATTATTATCAATATAGAATCAACTTTAAAAGTCACTATCAAAAAAAAAAATGAGATTGTACAAACCTCAATAAGAGCCTTTTAAACAAACTCCTTCCAAAGTAATAATCTTATCACATTTTATAATCAATTAAAATCTATTGATATGACTCTCATTTAGTTGTATAATAAATTATGTATTGAATATATATATATATATATATATATATATTATTTTTATATATCAGTTGAACCACAATATGATAGTATTTTGATTCTTTAGCAATATATAAATATTTTTTAAAATTAAAGAGATCATTTTCAAACTTAAATTTTCTAAAATTATCTTAAATGTTATTAGCATATTGTTTAATATCAAGAACAAGAGGGTTTGTATTCAATATTGTATAAACCTTATCAAAAAATAAAAAATCTATTAGAATTGATATAGTTATTGTTCAAAGACACAATTCCTTGGATTTTAAGAGTATTACTTGTTATTGATTATATATTTTCTCTCTCTCTTTTAGAGCAAGGTATAATTACTTGGACAAAGCATTTGATAATTCTTATTGTTTTTTGGATTGATATAAAATGCTAAAATCAAAAAGAAATAGAAACATATTCCACAAAGCTTGGTGATGATTTAAAATACAAGTCAATATAAAATACTCAAGATTCTTATAATTTGTATATACAATCATTAGATTTAATGCACTTTCAAATAAATAGTACCATTCTTCAAAAAAATCCATAATAACAAAGAGTTATATTATGGATTTTATAATTGATTTTGGTAGCTGAAAACTTTTTAGAATAAAATGCAACTAGATGAAGTTTCTTAACTTTTTGTTTTTGTGATAGTACAAATCTTAGCGCAAAATCCAAAGCATCAATTTTCATATAAATTTTTTTTGTAAAATTTGGATATATTAAGATTGGGATTATAATAAAAGTAATTTTGAGATCTCAATTTGGTATAGAATAGTCATTTTAAGGTCTTAAAGTCTTCATTCCAACTTATCTTTGTATATCAATTGAATGATTAGAACAACTACTTGAGAATAATTTTTAATAAATATATGATAAAAATTAGAAAATTTTAAAAAATATTATATATTTTGCATTATCTTAGAAATTGTCTAATCTTTAACAACTTGAATTTTCTTTGGATCTATTAATAAACCTTTATTTGATATGATATATCTAAGAAATTTTATCTTTAGTTGGTGGAACACATATTTCTCCAATTTGGCATATAATCTTGCATTTCTTAACTTTTGTATTACCAATCTTATATATTTTTTATATTCTTTAAGACTTTTTGGATAGTTCAAAATATCATTAAGATAATAAACAACAAATTTATCTAAAAACTTTTGAAAGACATTATTTATTAAGTGTTGGAATATAATTGGTGCATTTATTAATTCAAAAGGTATGATATTATATTCAAAATATCTATACCTTATTTAAAATGTTGTCTTCCATTTGTTCTTTTTTTTTATGCATACTAAATTATAAGCTCTATAAAAGTCAATCTTTATATAAATATTTGCTTAATTTAATTATTCAAGGAGTCTTGATATCAATAATAATGAATAATAATATTTTACTATTATCTTGTTTAAATCCCAATAATCAATTCACATTCATAAGAATCCATCTTTCTTCTTCATAAAAAATATAGATATTCCAGCAAGTGATTTTGAATGTCAAATAAAATTCTTAGAAAGATTTACATCAATTTATTTTTGTAAGGTTGTTAATTTTTTTTGTAAAAGATTATATATTGGTCCAAATGGCAATTGAGCTTTTTTTTGTAATTCTATGGCACAATTATATAACCAATATTTTGATAGCATATCTTCATTTTTCTTTTCAAAAATATTCTTAAAGTCTTAGAATTGAATTGGAATATCTTATAAAACTTATTTAGTTGAATTTTTTATTGAAATAGCATACATTAAAAATGTAGTACCATTCTTTGTTTTTTACATAAAAATAATAGCTCTAAGAAATAAAAGTATAATATGTTTCTTCCTTTGATATTTTGAATTTGAAGAAATTTTGCATAAATTTCAATCAATATTTGGATTATGTACCTCAAATCAAGGAAGTTCAATAACAACAAGATTTATAAGATATTGAATAATTTTGAAGACAATATGCAATACTTAATCTCCTAATATCACTTGTAATGGTTGTATTTCTTCAATAACATCTTCTTATGCAAGTGCTCATCCATCAATGATTTCAATAGGTGTAAGATAAATCTTCTTCACCAATAATAAATTATACTTAGTTACAAAATCTTTACTTATAAAACATGTTGAGGCTCCAATATCTAAAAGGGCTTTAACAAAAATCTCACAACTTAGAATTTTATATATATAAGATGTATAAAATAAGATGTAAGATTTGGAAGTAGAAAGAGACCTTTTTTTGGTAGTTGATATTTAGTGGTATTCAACTGTATGGTCCATATTATAATTAGATGTCTTTATTTTTTGATTTAACCAATTTTAAAGTTGATGTCACACGTTGTGCCTTGAACCTCTTAATCTTGTTTTAACAATTCATTGCTTTGTGATTAAGCTTTCTATAATATAAACACAAATTTTCTTATAAATGCATATCTTTTTCTATTTGCGTTAGTGGTTAAAATTGAGCCACAACGATTTGCATCAATTTAAGGCCTATTGAATGTTTTTCTAATGTTCTTGAAGAAATGACAATTGCATTGTGATAATTATTATCAAAAATCTAATGTCTTTCTTGTCGCAATTCAAATAGGTGATTGTTGCAAGTAATAGCTTAAGATATGAGTTCTTCTAAACCATCAACTTGAGGTATTATAATCAATAACTTTTTTACATTGTCTCTTAATTCATATCAAAACCAAGTCATAAATGCCTTATTATTCTAATTAAGGTGACATATAATTTTGCATCATAAATTATAATTAAAAAAAGAATTATTTATATTAATTAGTATTTATTTATTTATTAAAATATAATTTATTTATTTTGATGAAATAATTTTTTAACCTTGATATTTATATTTCATGAATATATATATATATATATATATATATATATATATATATATGTTATTTATGTTATATATATATATATATGTTATATATGTTATTTATTTCAAGAGTAAGAATGTCTAGTTTTTATCTATTATATTGTCTCATTTGTTAATATTATATTGTCTAAAATATGTCTAAAAGAAAAAAAAATGTTACTTATTCTTAATTTAAAAATTCTAATAAGATACATTAAAGCCATAAAAATAATGCATTAGCAAATAATTTTTAGGTATTATTAAAAAAATATTATAAAGTTTTAATTAATAAAACTCTTAAGTATAACTTTGAATAAAAATCTTATCACTTAATATTTTTTTAAATCTTAAATGTAATTAATCTTCTTTAATGACAGGCCAAAAGGTTTTATGAATTTTATTCTATATTATCAAGAATTTATTTCTATTTTTTCATTAATTAAATTTTTTTATTTTTAAAAAAATATTTATAATTTTGATAATTTTTAAATAGTTATTTTTATCTTCTAATTTTATTTTCTAAGATAATTTAATATACTTATTTTTATAGAAATCTATTATTTTTTACTTTTCTAATACTACAAAATAACTATTAAAAAAGTTTTGCATAAATAAGACCTTGTCCTAGAATCAATTAAAGATCTTTATTCTAAAGAATATTTAATTGTATTTCTATTTCCAAAATTAGAGATTGAATTAAGATTAAATTTTGACTCAAATTACTATTATGTACCTTAAATTTGTTACTACCTATAACCATCTTTGGATTTGTTATCACCTATGACTACATTTTGATACAATTTAAGCAACTAAAACCACATTATAAACAACTAAAGTATATGTTCTATAAATTCAATGATAAAAAAATATGGTTGATTATTTTTAATACTATTATAATTTTTTTATTATTCCATTTTTAAAAATCTAATAATACAATTATTATTACTATTTTCTAAAAATATTAAAAAAATATATCTTACTAAGACCAATATCTATCCACAAATAGGCTTGCTTATAAAGTAGCATTTCTTATTTTAATAAATATAATAAAATCTAACATAATTTCTTATAAAGATTATTAAATAAATATAGCTATATTTATTTTAATTTTTATAAGATTAAAAATATTATAATATAAGAATATCTATGATTAATTAGCTTAATATATTTTAGTTATATTTATATCTATATCTATAGCTTTAAGATGAAAATAAAATTATTTATATATATATATATATATATATATATACACACACACACATGAATACACATACATATTAAGTAACAAATTTATTTTAAACAAAACTATTTTTTTATTATAAAAAATAATATTATCTAGAAGTAGGTACTATAAATCCTAATCATTTATCTTTTGAATTGCTAGTATTACAATTATATTTTGTAATAGAATTAAAAAAATCTCTAATTTATATGAAATAATATTTTATTTATAAGTGGTAATGATATGGTTAAATTATTTTTTTAGAAGTGTAAAAATTTTAGACTTAACATAAATTTATCTACAAGCCTTAACAAATATTTTTTAAAAAATAATAAATAAAAAATAAAATCCAAGTTTTAAATTTTTTTTTAAAATTTTTATTTTTAGTTATAATTTTTATTTTTAGTTATAATTTTTTTAATCAAATCTTTATATACTCTGATAGTGTTAGCTATAAAATTATTATTATAGTAAGCTATTTTTTATATTTTAATTTTTATTTAATTTATGAATATTTTTTATTTATAATATATATATATTATTGCACCAAAATCTAAATGCTCAGTAGAATTATTTATGTAATTAGCTAATGTATTTTTGTTTATATAGTTTTTAAAATATATATATACATATATATAATTTTTAGTTATGTGGTTAAGATAATATAAAATCCTATATTTTTAGATAAAAAATGGTAGTTAAATTGGAAATTATTTTTATTTTTAAAGCTTTTATGATATTAATTTATTTATATGTATTTTTTATTTTTGATAGTAAATTTTTTTAAATATATAATACTGATTTTTTTAATAAGTATATCTTTTATATTGATTTATTTAGTAAGAGTTATAATGTAATTCTTGGTTGCTTTTGTAGGATAATATTGAAATTTTTTTAATGTAGATCAAACTTCCTCATTAAAACAAGATTGTCTTGATCATCTTGAATATAAAATCTTATTATTAGAAATTTCTCTAGATGTATTAAATAATTGTGGATAAATTTGATAAAACTTTTATTTCTTATTTTTAATTTATTTTATCTTTATAATATATTTTTATAAATACAAATAAAGATTCATAATTTCTAGTTAATTTTTTGGTACAAGATCAAATATAAAACATAATCAAGTAGCTAACATAATTTGTTATTTATACTTAAATATTTATTATATTGAAATAAAATAGATTTTTTTTATCTTAAAAAAATATTCTTTTTTTTGCATTTGAAAAGCAAAGCTTAAAATATTGTAGCAATTTTTATTAAAAAAATAAAGCACTCAAAAAGAACTCTTTGACACTTACAACCAACCATAATTTCTCTACATCAAAATTCAATGCACTTCAACATTTCTAAATATTAAAATAAATTCTTGTATGCTTTAAAACATGATTGATATTTTATTTTTATTTTATTTTTACTTTACATACATTAAAAAATGATTTCAAATCATTCCAAAATCCAAACTAGTTGTTTCAATTATCTTTGTACTTACATGTGACTACATTTACACAATCAATTTTCCTTCCTATGGAATTCAAACTTCCAAATTATTACTTCCACTTTATTCACTCCACTATGTTACTTTATTGAGTTTTTACATTAACCTCAACATGAAAATTCATACTTCCAAGAAAATTAATCTCTTCCATGTTCTGACACCATGTTGAACACATCATATTGTACATTACCAAACACTGTAATTGTTAACAACGTCATATAGAACTGGCACAGGTAGACACAGATACTTTGAAAAGGTGAAAATAACACATTCAAAAGACGCAAACTAGTACACTACCAACATGCAAGGGATTGTGCATAAAATCAATCCATGGAGGATTCCAACTACTGTGATCCTGACTTTGGTGACTGAGCTTGTGAGAGTTCACTGATTCATGTTGTCTGATTCACTAGTTGCATCCCATGTCTTCGGCACAGGACCCGAACACTGCACCGACACCAGTGAAGGATTCATCACAAGGATCATAACATGGTAATAATCCAGGTGGGTGCCGAGGAATTTCATTGTAGACAAGTTGATGTGCAAGATCAGGATGTCTGGAACGCAAGAGAAAGTATGGCAAGGTGCAGGTGAGAAGGAGAAGGAGGGTGTCATGACGTGGGAAGACATAGCTTGAGTGGGCTAAGAATTAATATGCTTGGTCTTCTCAGCTGATTTGACTTCACCTCGCTTTGATCGTGGGGAGAATGAAGTCTCTGATCACGCCACATGAATGCATTCCAGCAACATGTGTCAATAAGAGATACATGATTGGGTTACTGTGACAGCTTTTTGAAGTTGCAAGTCATTTCGTTTCAGAGTCATTTGAGTTCGAGAAAAAAATCTGGTTTGATGTCAATTGGAGAAACCTCCCTTGCAGACGTGACTGATCTGGACCTTCGACAGCTTCTCTGAACAGATGGAGTGTGAATGATGCTGATCCACCGTCGGTGGACTCAACTGATTACACAATCTGTGCATAGCAATTGATGTGGTCACTGTTGGAGCCGTTGAGCCGCTTGAATGGCTGCAGACTCCCCGCCGTGAGCAGTGGGGAATTGATCGGAAGTAAATGTGTACACCTGGGCTCACCTTCCGATCCCTCAAATTAGTGTTGATTATATTCTTGCAGATTCTTCTAAACTATGTGCTTTTTCTTCGGAGAGGGTGCCCACACGGCAAGCCATGACAGGAAAAACAGATCGTAATACAACGCAGAAGTGGGGAAGGTTACACGGCATCAAGGATCGGTGCTATCAGTTGCTGCTTTGTCATCTTCATTGCCAGCACATGGTGGCACCTGAGTTGTACTGGCTGCCTCAGCAACGTACAAGCGTCCATAACATCCCCAAAATAATGCTCAAGCTTGAGCCTCTATAGGTGCAGCCCAGGCCCATAGCTGGAAACATACAAGAGATATCACAACCGAAGGTGACCTACATCCTGAAGTTTTTTATGGTTATTGTCGCTTCGTGGTCAAGGTAGGATTTGCTGCAGCGAGGAAGATGAAAGGGCTATTGTGCTTGCTGCTGCTTTGCCTGGCTCTGGCATGTTCTCACACAGTGGAAGCTGGAGATCAAGAGGCTCAGCAATACGCGTTGGGCAGGAAGGGGATGGAGGGCAAGAAATTCAAATGGTGTGGACCTCCAAAAGCTTATCCTCCTCCGTATTATCCTCCTTATTCGCCCAGTCCTGATTACAAATCCCCTCCTTATTCGCCCAGTCCTGATTACAAATCTCCCCCTTATTCGCCTAGTCCTGATTACAAGTCACCAGAGTCTCCTCCATACAAGTCGGTCCCAGAGTCTGCGGAGTCTCCACCATCCTGAGTGATGCCTGAACTTGACAAAGAGAATTTTCTTCAGGTATGACACTGAATTCAGAACTTCTATCTCATATTTCAACATTAGAGATAAATGTTCATGCACATTCCTGTTTAATGCAAGATGCAATAACTTGACTATTCTTCCATGCAGGCAGCGTTAAGTAGACAAGTGCAAACGAGGATGAAGGCGTATTCTTTTGCAATAGTAATCATTTTGCTTTAATGTTAATGCTTTTAAGGTCAGGCTCACAAATTAACCTGTGAGAATGGCGATCCATTGTTGGATGTAAATAAGTGAGTAATAACTCAAATTGTGCTCAGCTTCTTGCTGTATAGACGCAATATTCCTTGTGCTACAATTTCTTTTATTCATGGCTATGATCCAGTACTAGGAGTGGGCTTTACTTGTGGATGTAAACTACCGTAGCATATCAATATAACTGGCATTTTCCACCATCCAAAAGTTCGCTGCGTCTCAAAAGGTCGGAAGTGTATGAAGTTGTCTGAGCAGACTCGGAGCCAACAGCTTGTGGTAGTGCAATTAAGTGACACAGTGAGTTCACAATTTTGTCTACATGCGTAGTATCTTGTCTATCTAGAACTCAACTTGCCATTACAAATACTGCAACTCTTGATCAATTCGACTAGATGGACCGACTCTGCCTGACTGACTGACAGAAAAGATTCATGGATCTGACTCGAGGTCAAGGCTTGCATTATGGTAGTTACTGAATTTGAACAAATTGCAACAAAACTAAGAATCCGCCCTTCCACACAGATGAACTTCCCCTCAGATAATCGTGATTAATTCCATTCCAATTCCTATTGTTCTAGGCAAATGTATCTGCATACGTGCTCCAGCTCCTAAGGTACTGATGACTTATGAGGATCTTCAACCAAGACGTTTGCAGAGGGACGACGTTCGGAGGAGCATTCCAACATTGCAACAGCCACACGTCTCATTTGCATAATCCAATCTAACAATCACTGCAGAGTAAATGAATAAGACATAATTTTGCACAAATGAAGTAGCTCCACAGCTGGCGTTTTTATCAAAACCGAAACTTAGCATGAACACAGCAAATTAGTGCAAAGCAACATCAAACCAGTTCTCAGTTGACAAATGACGAAATTTTCATATACAGTTTGGATCCGCTGTGACTATTTAACAAGCATTCGAATATGAACTCTTTCATCTCTTATTTAGTCTCAGTGAAAGCATGTTGAGGTAGGGGGTGAGGATCGGGGGTGCATGTGTTGATTTAATGATACTAATATTTTTTGAGTTTTCTTGTTTTGGTTTCGAATTACACGAACTTGCCATTTAGAATTTTAGTAGGATTCTCCGAAACTGTACATTATATCTGTACAAGGTGTAGTGAACATGATCCAAAGCTGAAGGGAGGCGACCAAGTTGAAGTGGTGGAAATTCCACTATGGGTGAGAGTTGCAGATTTGCTACTCATAAAGAACTGAGAACAGATTAGCAGAAGCGGAGCAAGCCAACAGAGCAATAGATAGCAGAAAGACGTGGCAAGAATGTGATGTCGACTTGAAATGAATGTCTTTCTATTCTCATTCTGCATAATGCTGACTGCGAGCTACAAAAAAACTTTTATACGTACTGGGCAACCTCGGGAGAAGCTCGTTTTGGTAACAATTTACTGAAGCGTGGCAAGAGCGAAGCATCATGAAACCTTGAAAATCCTCCTCCGAACTCACCAGTATCGGTACAGGAATTCTTCACAAATAGAGGGTCCTTGAATAGGCTTACTTTATTTGTTATCGCCACCATGGACGTCCTGCTATAAATATTTCCTTTTCATCTTCTCAAGAAATTACAGGAGCTCGAAGACCAAGGACATATTCAAGTTCTATCCCATTTTGATCACGCCAAATTCTCACAGCATTGTTATAAGACTCCTCTTGTTGGATCACATTTCTTAGTCTATGGAGCCTAAAGTCACGTAAACTAAAGAAGCCATATAGACAGAGTCACCCACCAATGGTGCATCTAATGCAGCAAATTGAACACGCAGTCGTAGAAAGATAGTTTGCGTTAGTTAATTCAAATACTAACTCTAAAAGCTCAAATCGCGAAGTCATGGCAAGACGTCATGACCTCAAGATTTACTGACAATTACGATGTGTAAGCAATGGACACATTTTACTCCGAAATTATAAGGATACAACTCATCAATCCAGAAGTTAAGATGCAGATTCGTAGGTGCAAAAGTAAGACAAAAATGTCTATTTCGCTCAACCATTAGCTTCTTCGCTCGCAATGTCTACTGCTATTCGAGATCAAAATACATGTCGTAACACAAAATTGGCAACAGTCGGTAACGAACAAACAGACTGGCAGAACCCTGCGGGACATTCTAAGTGTGAGATTGTTTCTTAGGTGATTATGTCATCAGGTGTATGCATCCATAGGGAGAAACACACACCATCCTACAGTACATGTATCGCTTTGATGGATAAGAATGAGGGGATTCTTGAGGACTAAAGATCGGCTGTCATATACCATACACACCTCCTCTATTACAAATCAATCAACGAACTCAGAGTAGTACTTAGTACACTACTATGATTGAATCCGAATACCATTGCGATTTCGCTGCTTCTCGTAGGCGACGGACCCTCAAGCCCCTTTGAGAATTAGCAGAAATTGAATTCTGCAGCGGCCAATCCCTGAATGCTCTAAGCTCACGGGGTTGAGCCCTTCAAAAACCCAAGAAGTTGATAACAATGGGATCCACGAACGTGTAAGAACGAAGCAGAGGATTTTCCCAAAACTAACAAGTAAGATGAGCATACTCTCCATGACCTGTTCCACGTCGAAGAACGACCTCCATTTTGTCTACTATATTATATCATTAATTATTTGTTATATTGTTTTTATTTATTTTTAAAAAATTAGTTTTATTTGATTTGAATACATGGTATTTAAAACATATTCTTATGCATGGCAAAGATATGCAATTTTGTACATACAATTAAACAGTTTGTTGTCATTATACAATATTCAACGTCATTTATAAATTTGGATTTCTGGGTGAAAGTATAAATGCAAAATCGTTGTTATTTTTCATACTCAAATATAATGATTGTTAGTATCACATGCAAACCAAGGTTTACTTTTACACTTCACTATAGAGTATGTAATTTGTTATGATAAATTGAAACGAAAAAACTTGTAACAGTTACATTTATTTTTAATTACAAATTGTGTAATATTTAAATCATTTAATACACTTTTCTTATGTTATATGTCCATTATACACGTGTCCTTTAAAACTTTTAAAGATTAAATTAGCTTTGCAAGATAATTCTAAATTTGTTATCTACCAGAGTACTTATATTTAATTTTCTATATATATATATATATATATACACATAACTGTGTGTGTATATTTAAACACACATGGACATATTTATGTGCTACAGCCAAGTCGTCAATACACGAAACAACAGAACCAAATAAAGGACGAAAGGAAGGAAGAGAGAGGGCTCACTGGGACTGGCAAAGCTGCATCATCAGGGCCCAACTTGCCCAGCTGGGTCCCTGCCATAAATGGTTCAAAATCTGCCGTTGCGGCAAAACCCTAAAAAAACACCCAATAAAAACTTAAAAATAAAAAGGCACAAAAAACAGCATCGCACACACAAAAACTCTTCGTCTTCCCAAGGAATGTGGGCGCCAGTCTTCGAAGTTAGCAAATCCTAATCCTCATTTCTAGTGCCATTGGAGCCTCACCCATGACTTGCGAATAAGGAGAGAGAGTTGAATGCCGCACGCAATTCCCTGATTGTAGAGTGATTTGAGGGTGGCTTTTGTGGGATCGCGTGCAATCCTGGTCCAGATTTGGTTTTTTTAAACCAGGAATTGAGCCAGCTCTGGCTTGGTCCATGTCAGTGAAGGATTGTGCATCTAGTTGCTTCAACAAAATTTTCACGCGAGGAAAAATGAGCTAAACCTGTAGAAGGAGTTGATTGGAGAAATGAGATTAAAATAAAGAACAAAAAGAAACTGTTACGGTATCCACTTTTTGTCACAAATGAGCTGTGCTTCCGTTAAGTTTGTCGTTGCAAGACGATGAGATAACGTGGATGCAGTGGTCCAGACAAATACAAAAGGAGAATTACGTTGGATCATATAGATATAAGAAATGCAGGCTTGTTGTCTCGCCTGTTGCATAATGTCTCAGGTAGGAATTACTGGAGAGTTGCTTTTGGGTTGCTGCGGAATCGGTAACCACACTGAGGATTTGTTACCAGCCGTTATGAAATTTGTTTTCCACTTCGAATTTGCTGGGATTGCGTGGTGGCCATGTCAGCATACCGGTAATGTTGTTTACTGACGGTGTAGAGTTTCACGATGCGCTGGAATGGTAGGTTAAAGGTTAGCAAAGATATGAGATTCTGGACAGGTATAATGCCATGCGATCAACACGATGCGGCGTGGCCACTCCTTTATATTCGCCTCTTGCGGGCTACTTCAATCTCCTTGGACTGGATTTCTCATAATTTGATTCGTGACATTCCCCACTCTTGCACCAAGAATTTTGTGCGAGGTGGAGGGAGACGATAAGGAGTAACAGTTGCATCACCCTTTATGAGCTTACTTTTCAATTCCGGAGGATGTTGTCGGGAAACCAGTAATAGAGTCCAATTGATGGGGCCCAGTGAAGGACAGCAACCGTGCGTGAACCACTTTGGCGCAACGAGACAGCGCGGGGCATCGATGACGGGGACTGTATCCGTTTATTGACTTGCATCACGTTCGCTTTTTATGGCAGTCTCACATCCAAAGCCTACGACGAGTAACCTGCCTTCGGAGTTCGCCGACGTGGAGCAACTGATGGAGGTACAGTTTTGAAAGTAATGAAGAAGAGACCATCGGGATTCGGTTTCGTAGTCGGAGTGAGGAGACTTGTGAGCCATTTTGGGCAGACAGATTGCCTTCTGTCAAGGATGAGCGCATACTAGCTGCGCATTTACCCATTTACTGGAACATGCCGCTACAGGTGCGGCGAGAAACTAGGGTGGCGAGCCTTCACAGCTCCCGGTGTATCCATTGCAACAATGCACTCGTCCGAGTCTCTACACAACTTCCGTAGTATAATCAACTCGCAGCGCTCGACATGTTGCTGCTTCATCGTCTTGGGTTTCATACGCGGATAGGTGCCCGTCTGCTTGTGCAGGCTTGAAGGAGTTGTCGCAAACCTTGGAGTTTTTTAGTTTTCGATCAGTTCTTTCGGCAAGGTGGTTGCACGCAAGCTCCAGGAACACGATTACCTATCAAGGGCAGGGCCTGTCTGGCGGTCGTCTCGATTCGCCGAAGTGTTTCCAGATGATGGGTACAATTGCAATGAATTTGGTTGCTCCGAATGAAGTGGGATCGCGAGATTGACGTTGGATAAAGGGGTTATGTCTGCAAAATATTATCTACTAAGCAAGGGATTGCTTCCCACGTTAAGTTTAGTAGACACCGTGATTGAGATCTGTAGCAATAGCAGCCAAGTCTCGGATGTGCTTTCCATGAGCGAAGTCCTTCAGAGATGCTTGCTCTGTGCATCGAGCAAGTCCAGAATGCTAGACTTGGAACGACAACCTCATGCTCGCACTCGTCTACGCCTTGAAGTGAATGTCGAAAGCAGAATATTACTATGTTTTGCCATGCGCTAAATCACCGAAGACGCCCTGTACGCGGTCGATTGAGCATTCCATCTTTGTGTCCGGTTCTGTTGTGCTCTCTTGCATGCTCAGTATGAGCGTGACTGCCGAGTTTCCAGAGCCGGACGTTCGCGGTTTCCGAGATTACTTGGTCATCATATCCAATCTGTCGTGGTTTTGAGTGATGCTTGGCGCAATTCAACGAGCACTGCGTGCAGGAAAGAGCGATTTTAGAGCTTCATGAATGTCACTCTCAAGATTAAACGTACACGAGTACCACTCCAATCGTTTGAAAGCCAAGGCCGAGCTGCAGCCATCTAGGTTTTCTGTTGCGGCATTCCTCCAAGAGTGGAGGCTATGGCGAGCGAGGAGAGGCTGTCAGGTAGCTATGGCGAAATGGAGGAGCAGAACGAGAGGCTGGAGTCTGAAATCTTTAACATCCCCGATCCGTCCGTGAAAGGACGAATGAATGGTTTCTTGTTCCATGGAGGATCTGTCTACGATGCCTGGTTTAGCGCTTGCTCTAATCAGGTAAAGCCCTCGTTCCACTGCCTCCGGTTAGCACTGATGCATGATATTAGGTAGAAAATGTTCTTCGCCATGGAAGTCGTGGGATCTTAGGCACAATGGAAGCAATAGTCGCGTAGCACTGGAAATAGAGACGTCATTGTGGACTGTAGCGGAAATCGCAGATTGCCCAAGTGCTGTTGACTCTGCCGACGTCCTTCGCTCAGCTGGGATATCCTTCAGGAGTGGCATTGCAACTATTCTACGGGATTGTGGGATGCTGGGCGACCTACATGATTACATGGCTGTACATGGAGTATCGATCACGGATGGAGCGAGAGGGGCACACTTTCAAGATACATATCATACAGGTGTGATTCATGCTCACCTCAACCTTGCAGAGTTGTTGCCAGGTCTTTTTGATCATTTGTAAGTTATCAGGACTGCTATGAACCACGAGGTCCACAAGAAGATGGTGGTTGACCCTAAAGTTCAATGTAATTTGCTGGCGATCGCAGTGGTTTGAAGTGCTGGACGGGTTGCTTGGGAGAAAATGGAAATTTCTGGGTCTGGCATTCAATTGCGTGTACCTCCTCTTCTCGGCCATCACCCAGCTCATCGCTTGCGGAAGGTGCTTTCCGATTCGAGCCTTAATTTCAACCTTCATGAATGTACTTACAAATCTGTGAGTGAAACAATGTTGGCCGCATCGTGAATTCTAATCTATTCTAGAAGGAAACAAGCATTGACTATATTTTGCAACCTCAGCGGAACCCACTCAAATTGACTATGTTCTGTGATTCCCTGATCACAGCAACATATTTTTGTTGAACGATGATCTGAACAAGCGAGAGTGGACGTACATTTTCGGTGCTTGTTGTTTGGTGACAATCTTCATACCTTCGTTTCGGAATTACCGCCTGTGGTCATTTTTTGGAGTGGTTACGATTACGTACACGTCCTGGTATATGACAGTCGCTGCCCTCTTTTATGGCCAGGTACCCATCAATTCTTCCTTCATGCCGTCTCTATGTAATGATTTTTCTGGTCCTCCATGCCAGGCTGCGTGGTCTTTTGGAATAACTAGCGTCTCTCTCTGTAAGCTTTATTTCTCGCTTAGGCCAGGTTGCGATGTGCATTTGTAGTAATCACTCAGTCAACTGTGATGGTGTTTGAGTTTAGGCGCCGGGAGCAACTCACGATGAGCCCAATTCATTACTCCTATACTTTACAGGGGCTACCAACATTCTGTATACATTCGGCAGTCATGCTGTCACAGTGTAAGTAAGGTTGCCTGCACAAAATGGATGGGTACGTGATTTAACGTCATGAGGCTGTTGTAAGGGTTTCGCAATGTTTTTGGTCAAAATTGAATTGAGGTAGTTTTTGCAGGGAAATCATGCACGCGATGTACAGACCCGTGAAATTTAAGTACGTATACTTGTTTGCAACGCTGTACATCTTCACGCTGACCATCCCCTCGTCTATGGCGGTCTATTGGGCATTCGGAGATTCTCTGCTAGTGAACGCAAATGCGCTCGCGCTGCTGCCCAAGTCCGCTGCTCGAGACGTTGCCGTCCTTCTCATGCTCATTCATCAGGTATTACTCCACGCAATCGATCATTCTGATGTTTTCTGTCATTTGAGGTTCAGACGAAGACCTTGAAGATCGTGATATTTGCAACACATGATCTCTCGTAAATGAGCCTCTAGTGACTTGGATTTTTTTTGGGAGCGCAGTTCATAACGGTGGGATTTGCGGTCACGCCGCTCTATTTTGTGTGGGAGAAGATCCTGGGTGTGCACCAGACCACGAACATGCTCCTCCGGGCAACATGTCGGGTGCCTGTTATCTTACCGATTTGGTTCTTCGCCATCGCCTTCCCTTTCTTCGGTCTTATAAATTCAGTGGGAGGCTGCTTACTCGTCACGTTCACTGTGTACATAATTCCCTGCCTTGCGCACATGGTTTACTTCAGCAACTCGTCCCTCCGAGCGGTTACCCTCTCACCTTTCCTCTAAGAACCACTTCTGCGTACAATTAAATCTCCAATGTTTGTCTTTGAGGTGTATTGCTGCCAGAGGCCATGTAAACCTTAACTCTGACGTAATTATTGATCGCATTGGCAGCCTAGCGTGGAGAAGCCACCGTTCTTTCTCCCCACCTGGACGGCGGTGTATGTCGTTAACATCTTCGTGATCGTGTGGATTGTTGCGGTAGGCGTCGGCTTCGGTGGATGGGCGAGTATTTCCGTCTTCATCAAACAGGTTCAAACATTTGGAGTGTTCGCAAAGTGCTATCAATGTCCAGAGGCGAGTTAGCTTGGACACATCCAAGTGGTAAGACTAAGAATCGTCTCATTGCTAGATGTCCCATAAGATTTTCAAGAGTATTATCAGTCTATTGCTACAGCCCAAGCACTGGCAGAGTGCTAAATTAGGTTATTTTGCTTACTGAATGCAGTAGTCATCGTTTTTGATACTTGCCCAACGCTATGTAAGTTTCGGTCCCTTGTGCTGTTGCACTCTGGCATTGGGACCATTCGAAAGCATATCGTAGTTAGTGGAAGCTCCGACATCAAGTGAAATTCATTAGAATGACCACGTTGGAAAGGGTTGCTATAGCAGTATTCCATTATTTTAGAGCAATGCATAGCTTTCTCCTCAACAAATAGGAGGATTCATTATAGAGACCAGGTTTAGAATGTGCAATAGTATCGCTAGTTCAGACACCTTGCAGAGGAAAACATCTTCAAGATTTGTATCTATTACCGACAGTTCACAAATTATACATTCTTTTCTTTACGGAGCCTCAAACTTCGTCCTATTGTTTGCTGTATGAACTATTTGCTTCACTACCTACAATTCTCAAACAAGAAACAGATATGTCACCAGTAATATTCACAACGGCCATCACTCATACACAAGTGCACTGAAGTTGATTTATACTATTATTCGGGAGGAAAAACTTCTGTACAGCTTCGCGTGACAATATCACTATCGTAGCAAACTAATAAACGATGTAGAAATCTGTATAACCATAAGATATTTTAGTACCACTATCTAGACTACTTTCGTCATAATCATAAATTCGATGACTGCTACTCAGAAGCCTCGGAGGTGCTGTGATCTGTTAGATATTTTAAGAAAACGGTGCTGTTTTGAAATCTCCTACTTGAAGATACTGGTCTACTCGAGCACATAACTGGAACAGTTCATATGATACAAAACTTAAATCATCTCTTAGCAGCCAGGTCTTGGACCAGAATATAGAGCCCGAGACTTGGGTGCTCTTTGCTGCATCAGCAGATAAGTACTTCTCAAAGACAGCCACAACTTGAGTGCAGTCGCAAATTGTAGCGAAATGCTCATCGACTTCTAGGGTGGCCGGAAGCTCGGATCTCAAGCATTTCACTAACATCTACTGCAGCCTTCCGCTGACCTGCTGATGCCTGATTGGACAGCTTCAAGGCTTCTTCTTCAGTCGCTGCAGACTTCTTCTTTTGTGCAATCAGCAACAATGATCCAGCCTGATGAAAAAATCACAGAATTAGCAAATAGTGTGCGGCTTATTTCAACAACAAACACGACCTAAGGGAGTAGAAACTAGGTAGAAGTAAAACATGCTGAGACCTGAGTTCCAGCAAGTAGAGAATCGTGTGTAGGATGGGCCGCGATGGCCACCACAGGTTCTGAAGTATGGAGTTGTTTTCGCCATTTTCCTTCAACACTAAATTGTTCTGTGTGGCTGCAATATAACCAAATAACATCAATTAGCTTCTAAAACCAGTAACGAGACATGATTCAATGCTGTTCCAGGTACTGAAACAACCACGGTCAAACGTCTAAAAAATAAAAGGCTATCAGTCTAGAGAATTTTGGGAAGGTATTATAAACCGATTGCTGTTCACAGAGCATTGAGATGTTGGACTAGACGTAAAGTCCAATACGTTGATATGACACTCCATCGTACATCCCACGGCGTAAACCTGCATCATAAGTGCGTAGGTATAATGTTTGAAAATTACAAGTCAACTTAGTATATCTAAGCTAGGCACCTACTGTCCAAAATTCAGATGCATTTTCCCTAAAGTTATTTACGGCAACTAAAAAACATATTGATCTCCGTTGCTGTACATGCTCGGTTCACCCATCACGTCACATGTACGTACAAAGTGACATTTATCTTTATTTCTTACACCAGAAACTCTTAACAGAATTCTAGAAGATTCAGGAGTTAGCTGACATCGTAGCTTACAGGGTAGGATGTAAGCCAGGCAGGCTTCCTGCGCCGAATGGTCAACCAAGGAGCACACTCATGTTCTCTGCTTTGACAGAATCGGAGTAATTAGCCAACAATGCATCCGTGGATAACGCTCATTTCAAGAGACAGACAGTTTACAAAAGACAGTGAAATAAGAAGACATTCTTTTTCTTGCATGCCTGTAGAGATGACCTGTAGCTGTACACAAATAGGTGGTGGTACTTACATCCATGGAGGAGGTGGACAATGAATGTGTGTAACAGAGAAGTCCAATATATTAAGGACCCCCGACCTGCCATGTCATGACACGCACAGAATATTAAAAACTAGTTTAAAAACTGAGTAGCTAGAAATTGGACCTCGAGGTTCTTTTTGAAGCCATATTTGATTTGGTTGCTTGGGTACCTTGGATTGTCACGCACTAGAAAAACTAAAAATGAAACTGAAAGTTCATCTGACAGCTAAGAAAGCTTAACCTAAAAATATGTTCGCTTACCATCCATTATTAAGATGAAAGCCGAGGTGATGTCCACAAGAGGGACTGAAAGAGATTGAATGCATGGAGCTATTTTCAATATTAGTCTGGGCCTGCAGAAATAAAGAACGTGGATGATGTTGATCAATCCGCGTTACTGTTGTAGCACAATATGCAAACGTTGAGAAAGTGTCCTTAAGTCAAAGATATCAAAGAGTACCCCGCACATGTTCTGTAGTTGAAACAAACTCGAGATTTCGTGTGATCTTACCTTCAAGTCAGGGATGTCTTGAAGAAGAGAGGATAGTTTCATTGACCTCAATGGAGGATGATATGACTACAGTCAAAGAAAGAAAACTTTGTTTAGATTGGGGAAGGGCAAGGATGGAAAAAAGCAAAGAGTTGCACATAGAAATTGAGAAAAATACTGTATAACTTTAACAGGAGTTGGAACCTCCATGCTTTGCAGATAAGTCAGAAGTGTTCTTAAAATCAAAGTTGCTCCATCTATGTAAACACCTAAAGAGCAGCACTACATCTTTGACAATTACGCCAAGCAAATAGCTTACTGCAGCCAAAGAACCAAGGCTCAAACAACGCTGTGCTCAAAAAAAAAAAAAAAAACACACAATCACCAACACAAACAAACAAACAAAAACATTTTGTACACGAAGATTTGAAGTATTACAGATACCTCTCCTGGCGCAACAAAAGCAGCAGAATTTCTTCCTCCTCGAAGGTCCCAAAGAATAATATGGCCCCCTTCAGTTCCTGCGAAAACGAGCTGCACTCCAAGCATGTTCAGATATCAGCAATCTTAAAGTTTGGAATGATCTGCCTTAGCGCTTGTATAACCAGGATTGGAGCTAGGTATTCTCAACATAAAGCCATGTCAGCACAAAAAACAAAGTAACTATATCAATGTCACCAGATTCTAATAAAATCCTGTCCATATTAATGCAAGAATCATAAAAGCATCATGACTTGTTGCTCTACTTGACTTTGGTAAGAAATGAGATAAGAGAATATTCTGAATATTGTTTTAACATAGTAGTTGGAATAGGATTACTGAAATACAGGATTGGTGGGTGGAGCAGTGATGGGCAAAAGCATGACTACAGCAATTAGAGAAAGGAGAAGCATTCGGTTTATTACCTGCTCATCTCTTGAGAGCTGAATACTGTTTAGATCTCCGCCTATGGGTGCAGGAATGGACATCGTGGGCAATTTTCCAACCCTTCGATCCCAGACATGCACATTGCTGTCGTTCCCACACGCAATCATTCTGAAGAATAACATTTTTCTAAGTCAAGTGATAACTTACAAAAAAGAAAATAAATAGTATTGGATACATTATCGAGCGAGCGGGAAGTTATGATGTTACAGAAATCCCAGCAGCTGAAATTGTAATTAACAATTTGAAATTCTAGTATCTTCATAATATACCTGTCTTTGTCCATCGTGCAATAAGAGAGATCGAAAAGACTAGCTGGTTGTCCTCTGTGATGTTTCGACCTGTATTCCAGTATCTGTGGGTGCAACATAGTGCGATTTACATGAGCGCAAGAATAGGTCACCCCATCTGCTATACGAACATAAAAGTCTGAAAGTCATGTAGCCACATGCACTACGTTCCTCCCTCCCCCCAACATGTAAAATTGTAGGTGACTAGTAAAAAGAAGGCTTACTTGACGGGGAGTTTGAGAATAGCTTGCAATATCATAGAGATAAAGGTTGCTGCTTCCTGACGCCACACAAGCCACCTGAATAGAAGTTTTCAGCGACCCACGCCATAAGCTACACATCTCCAGCAAACTCTTATCCAATGCACAAAATACATTTACAGGCAGCCTACTTTACTACAATGTCAAAGTACATACCAGGTTTTATATCTAGAACCAAACTTCTGGAGAGTATTTTAGGCAAAACCATTGAGATCACTCTCAATCAAAACTTGCAGTACACCTCGTCTACATGTTTGATCAAAGCAACAAACTGAAATACCTCGTCTTGATTGTTGGGATTCCATCGCACAGCCTCAAGTTTGTGCCGCGTATGTACATGGACAGTGGGTTTCACTTTGTCTGCCTCACGACCTATGTCATGATTGAGATTAGTAACTTGGAGGAACATTAAAAAAACACAAAATACTACTAGGCTACATGCATTACTGAAGAGGCATGCATGAGTTTGTACAGCATCAAACAAACTTCGATCACAGTTAAAAAATCACCTCCAGACGTGCAGTATAATGTTTCAAAGTCATGTATAGATAGGCATCCATTACTGCTGACCGATGCTACATATACACCCTGCAATATAACATTGGTCACAACCAGATGTAGTCTCAAAGCACAAAGCCGTGTCGTTAATTGAAAACGCTAATTTGCCACGTTTTCGCATTAGCAATAACATCTAAGATTAACTGATGTTAGAGATGAACGGGGAGCAGAACTATTAAACACAAACCGGAGTCCTTCAGAAGGGCATATGACATTGAGAAAGGTATCTTACTTGAGCATCAAACTCCACGCATGTCACTATTGGCCTGTCAATTGCAACAATTAGGACCTGTGTGAGAAAGGAAGATCAGCTAAAGTTTCTTCAAAACATGTAAGGAAAAAGCTTAACTAAATCCCATGTTTTGCATGATCAAGCACGTCAAAGTCGTACTATCGGTATTTCTACAACGGAGGCCTTTATATGATCATTTAAATTACCATGTACAGTGAAATGATTCAAGAGATTTCGACGATGACTTAACAAAAATCTTTATATTGTACTTGAGAAGTACCTTGATGTAAAAAATGTGTTCCCGGAAGCCATCCCTACTATCTCAGTAAAGCTCGACAAAGTATCCACAACTGATCCTTGCCATACTGGTGCCTACAAGCATGCATTCAGAGCATATTGGGGGACGAGCTAGCCATAATCAGACGTCACAAGAAACAAAGAAGTATTCGTATACAAACTACAATAGTAGGCCTATATTGTACACCCGTTTGCAGGACTGGATCATGATTCAATGTGGCAGACTGTCGATCGAGATGGTAACCACCTAAACCAGCCCTAATACTCGACCGATTGTAATCAACAAGACCCTTGATAGTGCTAAGATTTCCTCTACAATGATAAAAACGAGTTTCGAGAATGAATTCAAAAGTAAGGGGTAAAAACAGTAGAACCAACGCAGGTGAGCAACTGACATGAACAGGAGGAGGAAAATCACGGCTCAGATTCGATTGAGGGAAGCTTCCCATCTACATCCGCAGAGACACAGTGCATATTAGGTTACTGTATGTTGCAAAAACTAAAACAACGATCAGTGCATCACAAAGGCATTTAAGCGCTCAAACAGTACACTATTAGCACAGTTACCCACTCTCACCAACCACGCACAAGTGTCCTTGGACCACAAATAGTTAATGTGAAAAATCACAACAATTGGCAAGCATGATGCATGCTAGATGTGTCTTGTAGTGACTACTGCTTGCTGGTGTCGACACTGTTTATCCAGAATGTAGCACCTACCTCGGAATATGATTGCAACAGAGCATTGAGGAGAAAATGTTTGTAAGCAGCTGGTAATTTCCCATCCACTTGATATGCAGCTGCCTTCCATTTTTGTCTGCAAAAAAATAGGCAGTACTAATGTCAGAATTTCTCAGCAATTGCCTAAAGACAAGGTGTGATTAGAGCACATTTACGTCACAATTCGCACAACAGAGCATCCACAAAATCCCTACATTATCATAAAGAGTCCGAGCATTGAAGCTTATGGCCGAGCCGCTGAACCAATTTCTCGTGAAAAGGCTTTTCGTTTGTAAGGTGAACAAGAGCTTCCAGATTCGTCTCAGGTATTCCGATTGAGGAATCAACAACGTTGCAAGCTCTGGCCATGTCTAATATGAACAAAGATCTTAAGGGCAGAAAAGAGCTCAAGCATCGGTTATACCATGGATAAATAGGTCTCCAGCACGACTCATACCTGGAGAGCAATCCTCGCTGGATAGGTGGAAAGGAAGGGCCAGCTTCATGTACCACAAATTTGTCCATTAATGAAATTGCTCACAGCGCCACTTCTATATCACAACCAACGGAAATAAAGAAATCAATGGCCCTTCAGTATTTACAAAGATTGGAAACCTCACACGAGCGGTTCCACGACGATGTGATGTAGTGTATCAAAAGCATAAGTACGTCGTTCAGAGAAAATGAGAACTGGGCCTGATTCTGAAATCATAAGCGCTTAATTCAAGTAGAGTGGAAACTTAGGTCTGGATTGTAGGGTAAAAACTAAGATAACTGCGCTTGGTGACAAATATGTGGCGTTCTTGTACAGATTACCAGCCCAGTGGATCATCAAGTTAGATTTTGGTCAATGATCATTAACGCTTTCCACTAAGTCGATGCGAGCAACAAGCTAAACAATCAGCATTGGAACTGAGACTCGGCATGGGCTTCTAATTTCACTGTCACACCATGACATGATTCGTGCGGATCGATCAATGGGCATCATACTCTGTCGAAAGTAGGGATCCCCGCCAAAGCCTACATTCACCGCGCTCCACATCAACCACCATGCACGAACACAAACGCAGACCATGAATTAAAAAAATTCGTCACACTTACAATCAATGCGGGTCACTACCCACAGCTCCTTGTGCAACCCTCCTCCCCCTCCTCCGCCTTCTACAAACCAACAATCCAATTAACTAAACAAGGACCAGCAACAAACCAACAACCCAGCTCCGCCAACTCCTACATCACCAGCTCCGACAGCTTCAACAGCTACAACGTCCGAATTGCCTTCTTCCCCTGATCACCTGCCAAGACCCAATAAACTCAACCATCCCGCACCATCGCTCTCACCCTAACTTCACCACCAACATTACCACTACCAAGGCTCCTGGCACCACCATTGACGCATCCCGGGCAACATGAAACCTCATAGCCTCGACATCAAACCGGGAACATCGGACATGGATCAAGTGGGGGTGACATGACATCACGCAGCGCAATTGACATGGGTCAGAACCCAGTTGCAGAAAACAACAGAATCAAAGGCGGGGGCCATGCTCTTCCCCTAGACGAGAGAGAGAAATCCCCCGCCCCACCCTCCCCTGCTTGCCCCTGCTTGCCAAGCAAGAAAGTTGATGCTGAGAAAAAAACACGACGTGCTGACGCGAGACGATGCTAATTCCCACCCGTTCACGTCACATGCCGATTGTCTTCGCACAATCTGCTGCTCAAGCTGATGGATGCTTTGAATGCAAGCCGATTGTCACGTGCTGATGATGCTGATTGCTCACGCCTGCTTCTCCTCCTCCTCGTCTTCCTTGCTGCGATGAAGAAGAAGCTCGCGGTGGTCGAGCCGAGACAAGCCAAGTCGGGCCATGAAGGGAAGCGCTCTACGTGACCAACGCCCCCTTTCCTTTGCTTTGCTTTGCCTTGCTTGAGCTCCCTCCCTCCCAATGACATGGGCCCTTTGCCATGGGAGCCCAACCACACACCCATTTACAACTCCCTTTCATTCTCTTTACAAGTTTATTTATGAATATTTTTACACCATAATCTCTTCTTCTCATAAATTGAATTCTCTTTAAAAGTTTATTTTCTTCTATAACTTGCCATGTATAGGCTTAAATAAACCTCTTCTTGTTTTGAATTGCAATCTCTTCATATACATATTTTGTAACCAAATAAATAAACCTCTTTTTGTCTTGAATTGCAGTGTTTTTAGATAGTTGTATGAAAGTCAAGTGTATTCTTGAATTGTCTTGAATTGTATCCTCTTTAAAGATTTATTGTGTGTTGACATATACAAACCCCTTCTTGTTTTAAATTGTATTGTTTTGTAGAAACTTATCATTTAAACTCCTTCTTGTCTTGAATTTTATTCTCTTTAAAGACTTATTATATAAACATCTTCTTATTTTAAATTGCATTATTTTTAAAATTTTATTGTGTATAGAACCTAAAAATATATCTTCTTGTCTTGAATTGTATTGTTTTAGATACTTATTATACAATTCATATCTTGAATTACATTGTCTTTACAAAGTTATTATACAAACTTCTTCTTGTTTTAAATTATATTGTCTTTATAAACTAATTATGTAAAGATATGATATAAAGATATGATATAAAGACATGACAATAATATTTTTTTAATATTAATTCTTTAAAAAACTAAATAAATAAATTATTCTTGTATTTGAATATATTCTATATAATAGATTTTACCAAAATAGATTAAAGAATTTAGTTTCAACTAATTTGTAACTATTTTATTTATGTTGATTATATTTGTAATTTTTAAAAAATCCTTTAAAACAAATATAAATGATAATTTTTTATAATTTAAAAAAATTAAATTATAAAAATATAAGAGATTTTTTAATTTAATTAATTTTTTGTATGCATACCAAATATATCATAAATATTAAATATTAAATATTTTTTATATTTTAATTATATATTTTATATTTTATAATAAAATTTTAATTATTAAAATATATTTTTATACTTAATTTTAAATTCTAAACAAAAAAATTTAAACTATACACTACCAAACATGTCAAATATGGTTTTTTCTAAAAATGATCCATATTATTCAAATTGAAGATGTCTAAATGGCACTTCTTTATCTTGTGATGAAAATTTATTTAATAATATTATTACTTATTATTTATAATTAATATTAATTCTATAGATTATTTTAGCTAATTTGTGATTATTTTTATTTATTGATTATAAATTATTAAAAAAATTAAAAAAACAAAAAAATTATATTATTTTTTAATAATCAAGAATAAAAAATTAATATTAATATTAATATGTAATTCTAATTCTATAATTATTTTAAAGATATTCATAGTTTTAATCCACCAACATTAAAATATTAAAAGAATATTGGTAATTAGATCCCAATGCCAATTGCATTATCACTTTATCTTGTAATATTTTATTAATGATCCATAAGAATATAAAATAAAATAAAATTAGATAAAAGGCTTAAAAGCCTTTGACAAGCTTTTCTATTTTGAATCATTAAAGAAGATTTTTTATTTTTATTTTTATTTTTAAAAAGATTCTTTGATATTTTAAATTTTAAAAATATTTTTTAAGCTGAGTGTTTCTTTGTATTACTTTACATGACACAAATAAACAATATGTATTTATGTCTATATTAAATAGATGTCAATAGAGAATATAATTTATTTTAATTAATTGTGTGATTGTTATATCTATTAATGGCTATAATAACCAATATATCAACTTTGAAGTAATCAACATCTTTTAAAATGTTATATTTTTAGATATATTAAATATTATGCTAAACTTTATTTAATCAACTAATGATAAAACTATTACATTAGACTTTGATATTATTTTATTATAATTCCACTTTTTTTAACCTTAGTTTTTATACTAATTATTAAATAAATAAATTAAAATTTTGTCCAGTTTAGAATCTATTTTATTTTAAATTAAAAAAAGACATATAATTTTATTGTATCATTTTGAGGTAGTTTTTGAATGAGGTGTTTTTAAGAATGTAATATTACTTTGCTACCATTTAAGCAAGTGGAGCGTTATAAGAATTATTTACAAAAATCTAATTTACTTATAAGAAAAAATTATTACATCATCTGGTCTTGTAATTTTGCTTTAATTTATATTTAATCTCATCTTAAAAATAAAACCTAAAAAAAACCTTTTGATTTTTTTACATTTAACACACATGATAGCTAACTTCTATTACTAAAATAAATAAAAATTCATCTCAAAATTTAAAACTATATTAATATTTTTTAATTTTCTCATTGCTATATATATATATATATATATATATATATTATGTTTTAGATTTTAATTATCATTTCTGCAATCATGTGTTTTTTAAAAAATATTTTTGTCTCTTTATAGTAATCAAGTGATTGTTTTATACAATAATCTTATTACTTTCACAAGAATCAGCAAATTTTTATTCTACTTTTAAATTTAAATTTCTCTGACTTATTTATACTTGATGAGCAAGATTTTTTAAAAAATAATTTAATTGTAAAATAATCCTGTTCTTTCACTTTGGTTTTTAAATATTTATAGTAAATGCTTTGAGGAATGAGAAATAAAATCTTATGCACAATTAGATCTTTATGCATTGTCTATTCCATTATGATGTTTGTATATCTTGAATTTTCAACCAAGGTACAAAAACTTGATTACACCTTTATTTTATATTCTTTTTGCAAAGTAAATCTCAACTTTTTTGTATCTATGGAATTTTAAAATGTGTATACTATAAGGATAATTACAAATATATATATATATATATATATATATGGATTATTTATCAAATGTTTTAAAAAGCAGAAAATTTCTTTGAAATACCAAAAAAACCAAAAAAATCAATAATATTATATATAGAGAGAGAGACTTTTTGATATTTTTATGTAAAAATAAGTATAGTGTTATTTTGATATTCAATTTTTAAATGATACAAAAATCATACACAATTACCATAATGATTTTTGTTTTTAAATTGAAATCTAATTAATATAAGTAATTTCTTCCAAGTACCATCACTTTAAAATCCTTTTAAAGGTTCATAAAAAAATATTTATATATATATATATATATTTTTTTCCATATAACTATTTTTAAAACCTAACTAAAAAACAAACTAAAAATTTAAAAACTAAAAAACTAAAAAAACAGGTGTTCTATTCTCTACAATTTTGTTATACAAAAATCAAGTTTTATTAGTTGAAAAGTATACTCCAAGTCAAAATACAGTAATAAGTAACAAATTAAAATAAAAAAATAAAAATTACACATATAAAAAATTATATTTTTATGTTATCTTTGTGATATATATTTAAAGGATATCAACAGAGATATTTTGAAAAACAATAGGACCTAAAGGATCTTGGACCAAGATTAGTGTGTAAGAAATGCTTTGATAAGAGTGAGGATGGTATCAATTTTGCCTCTATATTATAATCCCTAACAAGAAAGCTACAAGGGGTTTTTTTTTTTTTTTTGAAAATACCACAAGATATGCATACAAGGTTTCTAAGTTATGTAACACTTCTATGATAGTTTCTTAAATATACAAAATAATTAAGAATGATTGTTCAATACATCTAAATATCCAATTATTGTGCGTAATGCACAAGTTTTTTATGGTAGTGGTGCTCTTTACCATTTTATATAAATTTGTAAGGTACAATATTTAAACCCAAAGAAAGTCACTTGTTTTTTTTATATCCACAATAATAAAATATCTTTTCATTAAAAAATAGTGTTACAACTTGTATATTTGAATAAAATAAAATAAAATAAAACTAACTAATAAATATTATGATGTTTCTTGTAGCAATTCTAATATTTTTATGATACCAATTTGGAATGCTTTATTTATGTAATAATTTAATTAATACAATGCCATAGCCAACTAAAATTTATTAAAACTAAAAACAAATGTCATTATTATGCATAAATATATTATTTTTTTTATTGATATAATCTAATAATTGTATAAAATTAATAATTAATTATTTTATAATTTTTTATCTATTATTAAATAATTGATTAAATAAAATTACAGTTGGAATATAATTCTTTAATATTAAATATTAATAAATAAAAATAAAAATAAAAATAGATGCCAACAATGATATTTCGCATGGCAAAGCTAATCTATGTGACATCTAAATCAAGAAGACAAAGTAAAATCTGGCAAGAACAGCTATTGCTAACACAACGACCATAGTTCTCTTTATTCCAAAAACTTTACAAATAGAAGGAAATTCCATCCCTTCTCAATATTTGCAATTCTCACAATAAAAAAACATAACTACCATCTATACCACAACTTCCAAATCCACCCATATCATAAGTCTCTAAATACATATTAGAAATATTAATTTAAATCTAACCCCCTATTGTATAAGTTGGTCCACTTTGTATTGGATAGAACCACAATTTTTTGCACATCAAACTTTCCCTATCCAATCCCATTCCTTCAACGCCCCGTGATGTGTCGTGAAGCTCGAGTGCGGCGTTGTGAGAGTGAAGGCTCTGCTTGTGTCGCAAGTCCCATTGCTTCGAAGAGGTCCAACTGAGGATGTGGAGCTGGCCCAGGTGCTGAAGCTCAATCGCACTCGCACTCGCACTCACACTCAGGCGGTGAAGGGCTTCTTCATGGTTGCGGACACCGCCTCAATCGTCAAACCATGGAAAAAAAAGTAGTCGAGCTTCGACGCTGATCACTTGCAGTTAAATCCCGCTTACTCCATGTCGAGGGAAGCCAACTCGGTGGTGTACTTTTCCAGCTCCATCGCTCCAGCTCTCGTCAGATTCTGGGGTTTGGCAGAGATGGCGTCGGAGGCGCGGTGACGAAATCTCGAGCGCCGGTCCAGTTGCAGCGCAGCATTGGAGCTGGTTTCACAATCTCAATCTTGTGAGGACGCAGCGCCCTCCATGAATTGCCTCGATGTGAATCGCGCGGTCTGCAGGGTAGGCACCCGCTTTCCTGCACAATTCGGAGGGTTGAAATTGGCTGGTGGAGCAATGTCGTCGGGTAGACACATGTTGTCCGCCTCTGCATACTGTGCACAAGCAAGGAATTTGATGACGTTAGCCGTTCGTTGTCGTTATTGTACACACAAACATCTTCGCAAGGGTTTTCTGGGCACGCTGCGCTTGGACAAGCAGCAAAGTTGCAGAGTTCTGCAGAGAGTGAGGAGATTGCGAGGAGGTTCTGTGCTGCAGCTCACTAGGGCTGGGATTGAGAAGAAGAGGATTAAGAAAGATGTCGGCGATTTCGAGGTTAGTTTGCAGAAGAACGGAGGTCTACCGGAGCTGCCGGACGATCTCTCACAATTGGCCGTGTCTCTGCCTCTGGGGCTGGCGTCGTTCGAGGGATTGTTTCTGGTTGGGTGGGTGGCAAGCTTGAGGGGGCTGTTGCCTGGCTCCCGTGGTTTCTTCGGTGCGGCGGATCTTATCCTTTGTGGTATTATGTTTGCGAATTGCGTCGTCGGGTGGTATGCGTTGGAGCATAGCCGTAGTGAAATAGACGAATTGCCTCGTGATAGGAAGGCTCGCAAGGTGAAGGCGGCCGGACCGAGCTTGATTGATATCGGTTTCTCTCTTGGCGTGAGTTTCATTCCTTTCGCCAATTTGTTTCTGTGGTTGAGATTTGCTAGTAAACAAAAGCATTTGTCGACCAAAGAGCAGGCAGCGCTCGTTGCCAATGCTCTTATCTACGAAGGTCCACGGCTCTTCGCCCTCCTAGTGTTGATTAGTGGAGGATTGTGGGTTTTACTGCAAGTAGGGCTCGTCAGTAGTGTTGCGTTGCTTCTCAGCGCACTGCACCGGCCTTTTGAGGAGGCTCGCATCAAAAACGAGAAAGTACTGAGGGAAGTGGTTAGAGCGAGGGAATTAGCCGCCAAGGAGGCAGAAGATAAAATTCCGAAGAAGAAGGAGATTAGTGAGGAGGAGAGGGACCGAATCGATCGCTTGAGAGAACTGGAGGAATTCGACATGTTGCTAGCTCAGACTCCTTCCCCCGGCACAGCGACTCTTCCCGGTAAGCGTGCTCTTCAAAATCAAACCTCTTTCTTGTAAAGATTGCCAGTCCGAAAGGGATCTCTTGTTCGTTGCCTGTCAACGCTGGTGCAATCCTTCAAACCACTGTCTAATTTCCCGGCACGGAAAATGAAAAGGCGTAAGCCACGAAATTGTGCCCTAAAAAATGTACGTCAATCAACAAAGGCTCGTTGGGGAAACTTCTCCAGTGAAGTTATGTTGTGAAACTAGAAGACCATGTGCGGGGGATCTACTGAAGAGAAAGGACGTAAATCGTTAACTGGACTTGGACGTGAGCGTGGCCGGAGAGAGAGGACAGTCTAGACATGAATCTCTTTCCGATTCATTTGGTTGTGTCTTTCAGGAGAAAAGAATGCTTCGACTGCTTGGAATCCATCCCACCCAGTATGATAACGGAACCACAAACACCATCACGCTGACATGAAGTGTGTATCATGTGGGAAAGCAGCTAAGCCCAAGGAGTGGACAGTCGGGGAGACAATGGAGTGGCTGGGGCAGCAAGGACTTGCAAGATATGCCACCACATTTGCACAGAACAACATCGATGGAGAGCTGCTTCTACAGCTCACGACCGACGAGCTGCGGGATGAGCTTCAGATCCTAAATTTTGGTGATCGTAAGAAGCTGGAATTGCTGATCCAAGAATTAAAGAGAAGATGAGCAAACAACCTACGTTCTCTGCACGTAGCAGGTATCCGAGAGACACCCTCATTTTTACTGCATCCATCTTTCTTCCTCCGTACAGAAGCAATTTCCCTTACCTTCAAACGTTATGCCAGCAATTGCTAGGGTCCCTCAAGATGCTATCCTCCTCAATTCAGAGGGCAGTTGAATCAGATTAGTTTTGTCTGTGTTGGTGCAGACGACAAACTGATTGAGCAGTAAAGGGCTCATTTCTCATGTGACTCATCACTTGTGTGTAAACATTCTCTATTTGAAATTCGGAGTCCTTGTGTACTTCTGATCTTTGTATCAGCATTTGGAAGCGGCTTGTAAATATTTCTTTCATGGATATTTTTTTTCTGTCGTAGAAGCACCTCTTGACCTATAAGTCGGCACTTGACTACATCTAATCTGCTGTTATTAATCAAGAGCATTGAGAAACAAGTTAAGGTTTAGGATTTGTGAAATATGGCATGTTTTGTTTTGGCAGGATGGAGCTATTGTAAAGGTGGATTTGAAGCTTGAGAGAGGATTTGGTGATGATTCTGAAGATGTTGGACCCATCTCCATGCAGCAACATCATCTATTTCGAAATCCTTTTGGTAGTAAAATTCAAAATCTAATTTTTGGACTCAAAAAAGTTTTTTGGTCTTGATTTCTCAATTTCTCAATTCTATTTATGCACATTAATGTATCATGAATTTATTATTGTGTTCTTTAAAGAGTGTATAATCAAAATTTAGATGTAATATTGACACATGTATTAAGTTCAAATGAAACTTAAATCATTTGTTAAAATCAAAATAACAAAAAAGTTATAATAGGTAGCATATAGTTTTTTGAGATGATCTTGTATTTTATTTTTAATTCAAATTTGTAGTCTGATTACAAAATCTTTTTAGCACAAATACATCCACAACTAATCTATTATTAAGGTATATTTGGCTTGGAAATATTTATTTTACTAAGCTATTCAAAAAATTTAGTGGACCATTATACTTACATGGTAATATTATCAACAAATGACCCATGAATTCTTAAATAATCTTATAATATCAATCTTCTATATATTAGTTAAATTAAAGTAATTATTTTTATTTATTTTTGATTGTGTAACTTTTATTAAACTTATATAACTAAATATTATATTAAATTATTTTGATTTTAATAATTCTTATTATTTCTTTAAATTTTATAACTTTCTTTATGAACTTTGAAATAATACATTTGCAACTATGTCTAAGGTCTTGTAAATAAATCAAGTTAATAAAATAATTTTATATTTTAATATATTTGATATAAATAGTAAATATAGGATTTATTATGAATAATAAATAATTTTGATTATTAATAAAAACTAATATTTAATCATCTTATTAAAATCTAAAATCTTTGTTAATTCTATTATATATCAAAAATCTATGTTATTAAATTTTGATGTTGTTATAGTTATAATATTGACAACTATATAAAATAACTAGTACCAAATATTATTAATACACCACACAATAAATCAATTCTTTTATTAAATAATTATTATAAATATTAATAAAATTTATAGCATATATATAATATTTAATAATCAAATCAAAATTTATAAAATAACACATGTAAAAGATATATTCATAAATTTTATTGTTATTTTTATTGTTATTTTTATTTTTTGAAATATAATATTTATAAAAATAATATTTTTATACATAAAATAAAAAAATCATATATACCTTACATATTAAATACAGTGGTATTTATTTGTATACATCCATCTTAAAGACATTACATCTTTTCATGCATCTATCTATCTATTAGTTCATCTCAAAAATTTAGCCAATTATTATCTTAATTTAAGTGTATCAATAAATGAGAAAGGTAGAGAAAGGCTCAACATCTAAGATTGATACTAAGAGCCACATTCCATAGGCTTCATAGGCTTCAACTATATTATATGTTTACTTTACAAGAGACAGATAATATTATTTTATTGTAATAGTATTGTTGTGATTCTATTTTAAAGAGCAAATCTATATAGCAATTAAATTCCACCTCCTCTATAAGCATTAAAGACCCCATTGAAGTAAAGCAAGGAGCTCTAATACTATTGTATATATGTGAGTGAACAAGTCCTTCCACGTCACGACGTGTGCTGACCTCCAGTGTGAAATCGATTTGAGAGTTTTTATCGTCCCCTCGCAGCTGAACACTATCCCACAAGGGTTCCCACAACGCCGTGTGAACAGAGCCCAAGTCTCAACGACGGTGTGAACGCGGAAGCCTCTCCGTTCACACTGGAGTAGGAATTGCGAGCCCTAATCTGCTCAGCTCAACGCGGAGCCTTTCTATGCTTCGTCTTATGTTTCGGTGCCATCTCGTTCTGCCTGGTTCACATTTTTGCATGCCTGCCATGGCTTCGGCCGTGCCGATTAGGTGACCTACCAGCGTTCCCTTGATCTCGATCTCGCCTGCAGCCTCTTTCTATTTGTCTCCTCTTCTGCCGCGTCAATTCGACCTCTTTTTACAGCTGTTTGGCACTTGGTACGACTTTTCTTGTTTCGAGGTTTCCTCTCGGCTGAGTTGATTGATCGGGTAGTGATTTGCAACAATTGTGAGGAAGATAGTGTCGTGGTGCGGGGACGTGTGCGACGACGTTGAGGATGAATTCACCTCAACGGAGGGTTGGAGGTTTCTTGCGGTGTTCGTAGTTGTAGAGCCCATTGGGAGCTCGTGGCGTCGTGTCGCCACCTTAGTTGGTTGATTTCTTCTGACGAGTGTTTACTTCTCCTCTTCCTGCATTATGCAGTCTTTCTACTGTCTTATGCTGAATTTCATTTTGTGTTCCGCTGAGGCATGGAGCAGTCGAGGCTCACTTGTGTGATAGCTGTTCTTTGTTTTGGAGCTGTGATTCTGGTGCAGCTTCACATTTTATGTAGTCAGCGCAAATGTATGCAGGCGGATATTTTCCAAGGCCCCGGTCGGGTGGGCTTAGATTATTTTTCGGTCAATGTTATTGGTTTGTATTTGGGTTGCATTTTATAAATTCCAAGGGCTTCTTGCCTGATGATGGTAAATTTTAGGTAATACCGCGACACATGTACAGATGTAGCTGGAGTATTTGATTGTCCTATCAGAACGTTATTTTTTGTGCGTGGGGTGGTTTGGAAGGTTTGAGGTTGATATCGGCGCGTCGAAGAGGTTTGCGATTATGCAAGTGGTTTGTGTTCAGTAATGTATGTTATTCGTGGTGTGTGGAAAACGGGCAGCCATAGTAATGGAACCCTCCTGCTTACGTTTTCCGTAAACTTAAGTGGTTGAATTTAAGATGTCCTCTGATTGATGCCTCAAAACAAATGAATTAATTTCCTCAGATATTTTGATCCAAGAGTGTCTATTCAAGAATATCGATATTCATTCCCTCAGGGTTGGTACAATGCAGTTTCCGCTCTGCCAGCTGGAGAGTGGTCTGTGTCAGCGGCCGCTGGCCGTAATTTAAGACGCACGATCTATCAACAAGCTGTTGTTTATCGGATCTGTGTTTGGTTTGCATCGTGATTGATGTTTAATGTACATATTTTGCGATGTGTAACTTCTACAGAGCAATTATTCCTTGTTGCGCACCAGTTTCGTCCACTTGAATTTCTTTACTTCTTCGGATGAGAGTGTGCTGTCAATGAAGATTATTTAATGTGTCATCTTTGACGTTATTGTGGATGTGATGTGTCACGCTCAGGATCGAGTCTAGAATCATGGGTAAAACAGTCTCAAATCCGAGGGTTTTCTTCGACATTACCATTGGTGGTGATCCTGCTGGCAAGATAATAATGGAGGTATGCACACACATGACCTGCTGCAACGTCGTTTCTCGTGTCTAGTCCGTCAGTAGTCATCTTGTGATGCCACGAGTATGGTTCGTGACGTCGGTTCCAGTAACTTATTAATGTTCTAGCTCGGTAATGCTCTCATTGATTGTCCTTATTGCAATCTTGTGCATCTTCGTGCCTAGTTTATTCGTTCATTTTGAAGTAATCCCTCGTAAAGGGTCTCTCGGTCCTATTAACCGCTGTACTTGTGTCACAGCTCTACGCAGATGTTGTGCCAAAGACAGCAGAGAATTTCCGAGCTCTTTGCACAGGTAGACTATTTCGCATAAATTCCATCTTCCTGTGATTTACAAGAAAATTATTGCAGTTTGTGGAGTATATGGAGGGTATACTTTTAAGATCTTTTATAAATTCTGGAGGTGGAAAATGAAACTGCATTCTTGGTTGCCTGAAGGGGCTGTTAGATGCTAGATCTGAGTGTTTGTCTCTACGCCATGTTATCGCTTTGTATCACTAGCCGTTCTTTTCTTGATATCAGTATATACGAATTGGGGATGAGCTCTTGGAAGATTTTCGGTCTTGGTAGTTTGAGTGGCGCTGTTTAATCCACTTTAAGCTTTATTGTGGATTTCAATGTTATGGCTTGTGTGTAGCTCTGAAATTTGTTTTTTTTAGTGATAACTTGGTAGCCATGTATAGTAGAGGAAGTCTCCCATGATTCAGCCATTGATATTTTTTTGATACCTGCAGGAGAAAAGGGCTTAGGCCGCACGACAAAGAAACCCTTACACCTCAAAGACACTATATTTCATCGAATCATTCCAGGATTTATGGCACAAGTAATATTAATAGATGAAGGCTTGTTTTGATGTATTATCATGCATGATGCTCACTAAATTTTATCAGAGTGCTGTGCACTAATTGTTTTTACCAGTAATGCACCTGCTTATTGCTAGGTCAGTTGCAGGTGTTATCTTGGTTTGTATTTATTAGTGACTTCCATGACGTTAGGGATATGACATCCTAATTCACCGGGTGGACGTGGGACACGGAGCAATTGTAGTATTACTGATACCAATTTGCTGTCTTTGACACAGGGAGGAGACTTCTCCAAAAGAGATGGTAAGACCATTCACCTGTCTTGTCATGCTGGAAAATTCTGAGACTTCGTCTGAAGTTCCTACATGTCTTTTTAGTTAAATTTGGTCTGAGACCGTATGAGTAGACCGTTTCTCACTCTCCATAATGGCAGGTATTTGTTTACTCTGGTTTTTCACACTGAAGCGAATAAGTTGAGGTCAAAGTTGTCCGTTGGATATTTGCTAGGAACTGTTAAGAGAGGGTATTCGTAGTTTATTTTCTTATTTGATGATTGCTTTCACAAGCAGTGATACGAAATTTGTGCTACAGGCAGATGTTAGACACAGAAACCGTTGGGTTTGATTTGAGGTCTGGTAAATTCGCGAGGTTAATTCCGTTATCTGTATGGCTGATAGTAGCCTTTTGTGTGGCCGTGGTTGGTTATTGGGTTTTGATTTCAAAGGTATGCCAAATGAAGATCAATGTACTCGGGCTGATAGGTATTCAGCGCACTCGCTTGTAGTACATGTTTTGTAAATCCTGGAAGTAGCTCGGCTTTCGCTTCTGAAGCACTTGAGTAGGTTTGGAAAAGGAGAATGGTTTTGTTTTTCTGGCAATCTCGCGTGCATGTATCGTTCTGGTTATAACTAACTGGGTTGATTTATATGTTCTCATGGGTCTGCAGGCACAGGCGGGGAGAGCATTTACGGTGGCAAGTTTGATGGTATATATATCTTAGCCAACTTAATTGCTAGACTCAGTAATTAATGTGGAAACGCTTTTCTGTTTTTGTTATGTCGTGGTATGTTTAGAGAAGGGGATTCGTAAATGAATCTAAACCTAAGAGAATATTTGGTTTGTGTGTGTCACATGCTTTGAAAAGATCATGCCAGGTATGTGGCCAGAACTTCTGTGCGGTTTGTTTTTCTGTGTGAACATAAGTTTAAGGTCTAGGACATACATGTTTTTGTTTATCTAAGATAATGTTTTTTATTTGCATGTATTGGGTAGTTTTACACAGGTCACTTGAATGATTTTCCGAATGATAACACATTTGGCAGGTTCCCGCATTGAATATATTAGATCTAATTTAAGAATGGAGGAGCCATTGTAAATATGTGTGTTCATTGTACAGCATCTACTTATTGTGAAAATGCGTTAATGTATTTTCCTCGGTTTCAGATGAAAATTTCAAGCTTGGGCATGATGGAGCAGGGATACTTTCAATGGCAAACGCCGGCCCAAACACAAACGGGTCACAGTTCTTTCTTACTTTTAAATCGCAGCCACATTTGAACGGGTGAGATGTCTCTCCTTTACTTCGCACAGAATGCTTTTCTTCTTCATTTCTATGATTTCTGTTTGTATTTGCTGGATTGACATGGGTGTTTTAGGCCATAGAGTATGTGGTTTACATAATACAACAGTATCACTCGGGGTTATCCACTTTGAGTAATATTGGTTCAAACGCGACAACCTCTCTCAGTTTCTTGATTTTTTTCAAAATAGTCTCACCCTTTTGATATATAGCTGCTTTGCAGCTTCTGTGTCTAATGACAATTTTACCGGGATAATTGTTTGTAGGCCACGAATCTCGTCATTGTCCATCCCATATGACTCATGTGCCATTCAGTGGCGGGGTGAGGCAAAGTTATGTTTGTTCTAATATGGAGATTGTCGCTGATTGTTGGCTTATCCTTTCTTGTTCTTACCCTGTAATTTCGGAAAGTAAACATCTGTCTTTGCTGATGGATGTATTCAAACTGCCTGCAGGAAGCATGTGGTGTTTGGTAAGTTAGTTGAAGGGCTGGATATCTTGAAGAAGATTGAGGCTGTCCCTACATCTGGTCAAAGAAACAAGCCAGATGTGCCTATAAAGATTGTGGATTGTGGAGAGTTACTCCGAGGCAAAGACAATGGTTCTGTACCCGAGAAAGACGGTAAAGTCCTATACAATGTATACAGTTGAAAATAATGTTGCACTTCTCTGGCTACATGAGCGTATGCTATTTTCTGTAAACAACAATCTTTCTGGATAGGGCTGACTTTGCTGCACTCATATGCTACTAACGAATGTTGAATGCCTTTGTTTGCGGGATTTAAAAAAATCCTTGTTGAGGGCCCTGTTGGCAGTAGATATCTTGTGAAGATAGTAGTGCTGACTTTTAGTTGAGCTAAAACAATGTCTTCTTGGTAGATCACTAGTTTTGCGAGTGTCGAGCTGGAAAAGTCACCTTTGTGTTACTTCTGAGCCTATTTTTTTTGTGTGGAACCCCAGACAAAAGGAAGATAAAAAAACACAAAGATAGTAGAGATGATTTCTCAAGTGATGACGATAGAGAACCCATTCGTCCCAAGAGGAAGCACAGTAAGGTTGTGAAAGACCGAAGGAGGAAGAGGAGGCGCTACTCATCGGTATCTTCTGAAGGCTCATCAGATTCAGATTCCTATTCAGATAATTCATCAAATACCAATTCCGACTCTGATCCAGACTCATCTTCTGAATTAAGCTCTTCAAGTGAAGATGAGAGACGGAGAAGAAAGAGGAAACCTGTGAAGAAGGAGAAGAAAAGAACGCATAGGAGAAAAAGAGACAAACGCAAGGATAGGAAGAGAAAGAGGACGACAAGATCAAGAAGAAGATCGAAGTGGTACGAGTTCGACTTGTTGATGAAGTCTGCTTCTGTTCCTCACTTACATAGTGTGGTATTGTTGCTGGTTTGTATAGCATTTGTGGACGAGCAAAAGTTTGCATATTGGTATATTGCACTAACTGTTGATAATCACTCTGGTTGTACTTGTTGCAGGAGTTCTGATAGTGGTAGTAGTGATTCTGACAGTGAAACGTCGAGCTCAGACAGTGAAAGTAATACGGGTAGCGATGTGAGTGCACGTGGTATCAAGTCTAAGGTCTCTCAGAAAGCTCAAATTCGAGGTAATGTAATTTTTTCCTTACACCGATGTGGACTTGACCTTGATTTCAAGACTATTTATATCTAAAGGTTTTTATTTGTTTATTCTAGACTGTACTTTTAGTAAAACGAATTCAGGCCACGGAGGATGTCTTTGTTGCCGTCATGCTCAAGTTCGTTGTGCCTACTACAACGCTATTTTTGAAGTTCTTATTATGAAAATCGTTTTGCAGGGAAAACCAAGCTAACCTCAACAGCAGTGGAAAAATCTAATCAGAAGGATGATGGTGATCTTGTCGAGAAACAAGTAGAAGTAGAGATAAAAGCTTTGAAAGAAGTTCAGGAATTTCCAAAACGTAACAAAACCCAGAAGGTCGTTTCAGACATAAGTTTATCGCCTCCACCCAGTCCCCGTCAAAGCCGATCTATGTGAGTTGCAGATTTCAGACCAATGTTTGCGCACAAGGAATGCGTACGTTATTGTAAGATACATGTTTACTAGTTGTTATTCATGTTGAAGTGGTATGTTCAGTAGCTCTTTGTGCTTGTCCTGAAACGAAATTGGCATGGTTTTGATTTAAGTACTCGGAGCAGAAGCCCTGAGAAGAGGAGAAGCTTGACTCGTAGTCCAAGTCCCATCAGGAGCCACATTGAGAGAAAAAGAAGCCCGAGCAGGAATTCAAGCTTGAGTGGAGCCCCTCGCAGTCCTGGACCTGTCAAGAGGAAAAGTCAGAGTATGAACATGAGCTTAAGTCCCGATCCACGAAGTCTCCAACCTCAACGAGGTAGTGCACAGCGGCAGAGTTTGAGTAGAAGCCCGAGTAAGAGTAGGAGCCCTGCTTGTCCCCCTGCTGAAAAGGCGCGAAGCCCCACACCTGCTGATCTTCCCCGTAGATCTCGTAGTCGGAGTTTGGTGCGCAGTCCCAGTCGAGAAGGTACACCAAAGAGGATCAGAAGAGGTCGTGGATTTAGCCAACAGTACTCATACGCTCGTCGGTACCGCACACCAGACCGGTCTCCACCGCGGATATATGGCTATGGTGGGCGTGGCGATCGGGATAGGCACGATCGAGGTAGAAATTACAGGTAATGCTAAATATAATGGTAGTAGTTTTTAGTCATCTTTAACTCGTAGGAAATGGAGTTGTTGTTCATTAGTATTGAACCTCATATATGTACGTGACGTTAGTAGCAGGTATGGAGGAGGTTTCAGAGGTAATCGCGATTGGAGCCCAAGACGATATAGAAGTCCTCCAAGAGCCCGATCACCACCGAGGTGAGACCGCGTTCGCTTGTCTTGAAAAGGTTCTCAATAGGTTAAACTTGATGTTTGAGGGTATGTGTCCTTTTCCTCAATGTTCTCAACTTTGTTATCATGTTGAAGTCCTGAAAACTGCTAGTTTCTAGCCTTGCTGTTTCAACTTGATGCTGAAGAGCGTTGAGAGTTTTATTCTGCATATCTTAGAATCTTCAACGATGAACCTGAAGTTGGTTTATCAATACACGATAATGCTTCATTAAATGGTGATAACATCATATTTTGTCTGTTACTCAGATATAGGAGGCATGTCAGCAGGAGTCGAAGTCGTAGTCCTCCTGGCCGCCGTGATCGTAGTCGAAGGGATATTTCTCGTAGCATCAGTCGTGGTGCATCCCCGTCTGGAGGTCGTGCTCCCATCAGCAATGACCTTCGTAATCGCCTTGGGCCCCGACGTACTAGCTCACCTAAAGATGGACCAAAAAATGGAGCCGCTGAAGCAGCGATACGTCGTTCTCCAAGTGCCACCTCCTTCATATCACACTCTCCAAGTCGATCGTTGTCCAAAAGTCTCTCACCTGACAAGAAGAAATTAGTCTCTTATGCTAGGGATAAACCTGATCGCCGACGACGCAGGTCAACGACACCATCAGTCAGTGTTTCTCCATCGCGGAGCAGATCTTCAGGTGAGAATGCAGGATTAGTGTCATATGGAAGGGATGTAAGTCCTGGTCAACGATCACCCTAAGTAGTTTTTTTTGGTTTGTTTTGTTTTGTTTGGTTTCTTAGGTTTTCTCCGATGTCAAACGTTTTAGAGCCTATGTATTTGTCCTTGCTTGTTTACTTGTCAACAAGTTTTTGTTCAGCTCATGACGGGTAGCTGCGGCATTTTCTTATTATGTGCTCATTTCAGATGCTCACAAGCATGAGTTGATGTATGTCTATTGAACCTGAACAACTGCCGAAACAGCGTTCCTAATCGTCCTTTAGCGTGGTGTCGCCAACTAGTTAGTTGTCTTTCAGGTTCATAACGTTCAACATTTTCCACACATATACCGACTGGCGTTATGTGTTCAGATGTATCGATCCAGTGTTGTACTTGGAATGAACTGCTTATCTACTGTATAGATTTGATGTGTTTGTGGTACTACAAATGTTTGGCCTTTACTAAGTATTCAGTTCAGTTTGGTAATGGTGAATTTGCTTCTGTTGAGTGGTATGCTTCATCTTGGTTAGTTGAGTGTTCCATATAAATGCCTAAATTCTGCGGCTTGATTATAGTGCTTTGAATCAATGAAACTTGCATACATGGTCCTTCGAAGCAGTAATCTGAAGCATGTTGTCGACGCAGCTAGCGGAATTGGCAGATAGAACAATACAAAAGATATTTCAACTCTATTTTATTGAATTATCGTATCCCCATTATTCTGCGAGTAATACACAGGTCATTGGTAGAGGTTAAACATGACGCACTGTTTTTCAGAAATGTGTTAGCATTTCAAAAATCAATTAGCTAGCACCAATTCATAAGTAGTCAATTATTAGAAAGAACTGAGGAACAACCTTTTTAGTAGGACTTATCATAAAGATTTGATGATTGGTGTAATATTTTTAATAATAAATAATACAAAAGCAAAATTTGGATACAACCACTAGATTATAAAAATAATGTTATTCTACACAAAAAAATAAGGTGTAGCAAAATATTCTATTTAGAAATAATTTGTTTAGCTACACAAATATATTTTAAATAAATGTATTATTATAAGATCAATTATATTAATTATATGAATTTGCTACATTAAAACCAATTAAAAAAAACTAAAGTCATGATATTTCATCAAGACTAACAATCTAGTTTTTATTAATTGTAATTTTATCGATTAAGAGAAATAAAGGCAATGATTGATAAGTTAAAATATTATACAAATATATGTATTCTTTTTTTAGTATTTTCTACTACCAATTAAAAAAGAAGAAAGAAAATTTTAAAAACTTCATATTAAAACAATGTGGTTAAAATCAAAGTATAATAATAAGGATTATTGATCTTATATGTTTAAGCAAACAAAGATATAGTGATAGGTTTTAAAAGAGAAAAACTTAGAAAATTTAAAAACTTATATATATTATAATATAATATTATTATTAATTTTAAAAATAATAAATATGGTTTTGAAATAAAAATTCATTATAACAGATCTAATAAATTGACCACTATGATCTAGTTTTAAACAAAGTTGAGACAAACAACCAATTGCATATAAAGAGTAATATTTTAGCAATCTAATAGTCAAAAAGTTGCAAATGGTTGTATAAATTTCCACAAGTCAACTAATTGTGAAAACAAATAAAAAAATTTATAAAGTAAAAGCCATACAAAATGCATCTAAATCTAGATTAATTTTCAAACTAATGGCACTTTGCCAAAATAAAATTAAAAAAACATGTACAAAAAGATAATTACTTAAATATCTAGTATGTAAAATTATAAATTACATATTAATATTAGTAAAATCTAATATTTTACAACTTAACATATAACTTACAAGAATCACAAAAACCACAAGGAAAATACAAATACAATCATATGTATATTAATGCAATGAGAATTTTGTTTATGTTAATAATATTCTAATTATACAATACCAATGTATACAACTGTGAGATAAATTTTGTAATGGGCCAATCAAAAGATAACTTAGCAAATTATATAAGGATGTAGTAGGTAATATAAGGATTTTTTTAAACATATGCATATGCATGTATGTTTATATATATGTTTTAATTTTTTAAATAAATTACTGAGATTTTTAGTTAGTAATTATCACTAGTTATTAAACTATAATTATTCCTTTGTCATCATTTTTGCAAGATAATGAATATTTTTAGAATAACAAAAAAAATACAAAAAATATTGTATGAATATATATTTAAGATTACAATTTTTGCTATATTCCAGAATATTAATGTGTTAGATTTTAATTTAGTTTTATATTTATTTCACAAAAAATATAATTCTATTCAACAAAAACAGCTAACATTTAGTAAATTACAAAATTTTAAATTTAAATCAACATAACCATAACTTACATCCAGCAAATTACAATCTAATTAGAGATTCTTTAATACACTACAAATATCAGTGTCTTTGTGATTCAAAAACTATTTCCAAAGATATATCAAATGATATTAAAATTTCATTTCAATTAACTCAAAGAAAACATAGACAAATGATTCAAGGTACAATTAAAAAAAAAAAAAAATTATGATGTATTTCTAAAGATTTTAAGAAATAAATAGAAAATAAATAGAGTATAAATTAAATTAAAACATAAAATATCTATCAAATGCAAATGTTTAGCAAATTTTTATGAAAAAGGCTTTTACTTTGACAACAACATTTGCTAACTAGTATAGAAGTATATAAAATATTTAAACTACCAATATTAACATTGCCATGGTAATACAATATGTAGCATTTAATATGTGTAGAAATAAATTTATTTAGGAATTAAAAAAAAAAAAAAAAAAAAAAAAAAAAAAATCTACACAATTATAGTCTAGATTTAGACAAGCTTAAGTAATGATACAACATAAAGCCATGGTGCAAAAGTTGGCTCTAAATAAATATCTTATAATAACTAATAAAAATAATTATTGTGATTAAAAATAAAATTGAAATATTATATAAAATAGTGACATGTAAAAGAAGTGAATAAATTCATTAGCATTTTAGTTCGAAAGAAAAAACAGAGACTTTATTATAAAAAAACACAGATTTTAAAACTACAATATCATTGGATGTAATAAAATTATGTTTACAACAATTAATTATAAAATATAATAAAAATAAAACACTTTATTTTTATTAAAGTGATGATATTTATGTTAATATTATTTTTAATACAAAACAAACATTTATGATTTTTAAAATTTAAATATTAGTTTTTTTGAGATTTTTTTTTTTTTTTTTTTTTTTTTTTTTAATTATAAAAATTAAAGATCATAATATAAAAATTATATATATTTTTCACTACCTATAATATATTTTAGTATCTAATAGGATTTTATAGTATTATGTAAAAACCATGCTATATTTTTGATATGTAAAAAATATTTGGTAATAATTAGAAGATTTTATCTATTAATCAAAAAATCATTCTTCATAAATTATTTGTCTAATAACATTAATTATCTATGTGTTTTATATATGGATATTAAACAAAATAACTTTACAAAAATCTATACTAATAGGATTTTTTAGTATTATCTTAGCACACAATAGAAACTTAAAATTGCCATTTAAATCATATCAAATTATAAATCGACTCAATAAAATATAATAATATAAAAAATAAATTAGATCATATAAAATTTAAGAATATTTCATAATAATGATAGATTAATAGAAAAAATTTGAGTTAATTCATCAATTATATCTATATAGAAGTGAGCACTTAATTTTGTTTAAAAAAAAGCTTTCAAAAAATAAGTTTATAAAGATTCTTGAACAAAAATCAATTCTTTCATCTACAATTTTATCAGTGGAAGAAATTCCAAATAACTACATTTTGTACTATTCTAAGAATAAAAATATAAGACTTACTATACCTATCAATAATAAATTCTATGTTTATATTGTCTAATTTCTAAATTCTAATATAATATTACGTAATTGTTTACTTGGTGATTAAAAAGATTCTTGCCAAGAAATGACATAAGACTTTTAAATACTATATTTGGAGATAGATAAGAGATTTTATATTTAATATATATATTTATGTATATAATATAAAAAGTTTTAATTTTATTTATTAATCCTTATAAGAATTGTACTTAGTTTTCTTTATATTTTAATGCCACAATGGTTATATTATATTTTAAACACTATTACAAGTCAAAAATCAATATTAAATACTAAAAATATATATATATAAGATCTATTTCAATAGATCATTTCAATAGCTCTATTTAAATGATCTATAAATTTAAAAATAATAATAAAGTAGATATTAAATTTTTATATTATATATATATATATATATATATATATATTTCTAATAAACCTATAATATATAATATATTTTTATATTAAAAAATTATATAGTTATAATATATTTGAGACTTAAAAATATGTAAAGTATTATATGTATATATATATATATATATATATATATATATGTATATATAAATTAATAGCTATATTTATAGATAATACTAAATATAATAAAAATATGATATATTAGTATAAGAAAAAATAATTATAATTTTATATATAAGTAATGATTTTAATTTATAATAGTAATTTTTTCACTATATTAAAAAAATATAATATATATATATATATATATATATATATATATTAGGTTATGAATAAATGTTATCACAATGTGAACAATATTATAAACATTCTTGAAGTGTCTCTTAAACAAACTAAAAATATAGATTTTTGAATTTACAAAAAACTAGCAAGTATCTTTTGTAGCTATGTAAGATATTATGGTTGTATAATAAGCTAATACTAAAGGAATATATTCCAATAATTTATATAAAAGAAAACTATTCAAAATCAAATAATATGCGTGATTTCAAAAAAAAAGCTTATATAAAAAAATTAGAGTCACATTGTCATAAGCAAGAGCTATTATTGTTGTTACTTTAAAAAGTGATATTTCTTATTTTATTAATATATTATTAGTTTTAAAAATATAATAAATATGATCTCAATTTAAAATTTAATATATTTTTCTTTTTCTTTTTCTTTTTATGCCTAAAAAAAAGTCATTACTCTAGCTTTACATCTTTTTTATTTTATGTCAAAATCATAGAAATTTCTATAAATTCTAGACATCTTGAGTCCTTGCAAGTGCTTGTAAATGTGCCTTCTCTTTACAAAATTAATAATAAGTAGAAATTCAAGAAGTAGAGTCATATTGTATTTATTGGAAAGTGGTAAAAAAAATTTACCATAATTAAAAAATAATTTCATTTTAAGGAAGATGATTCTATTGATGTTGACGTAAATTATACATATATATATATATAGGTGCTTAGATTATTAAAATGTATAAAATCTTATGAACTCTAGTTTTATGAATATTCTTACGATTTCTCATCCAAATAGCTAATTTAATCCATAGTGCATTTCTAAAATCATAAGATATATTTTGCTCTTCTTGCAGAGTTTTTTAGAAAATTAAATAAGAAAAATATTTCCAATGGCACTTAAGGGTAAGTTCAAAATTAATATTAGATTTTGAATTTTACTAATTACTCTACAAGTACAAAAGAGACAATGTTAATCTTATCAATTCCACTATATTTACAAAACTAAAGAGATACCAATACACTAAACAAATGGTATTAGGCTGCAAGTGATTGTAGGCAATTAAATTTATTTGGTTCAAATATACAATTTAAATAAAATCTATTTGACATAAAAAATGTAGAAGATTAATGTTGTTTTTATATTTATTTTTTAGAACACTTCATTATTTTAGGAGTTGTTAAATTTTTTTTAATGCAATTGGTATGATCAAGTCACTTAATTACAATGAATAGAATGCATATATTTTCTTTACAAGCAATGTATTGGTTAATAACAACTTCTACAAAAGAAACTTTAAAAACTTGTATGATTTGGACTTGGTCTAATCTAAGAACTAAACAATAGCTCAGGAGAAGTCAATAGTGCATGCTATCTAAGGTATGTGTTTCTATTGAGAGTGAAAAAATAAAAAATTGCTAACTGACAAGAAAAATGATTTACCTCCATCAAGACTAGGCACCCAAGATGCTAAAGGCCAATGAATATTCCAATTATTTTAATATGATTTTAATATGATTTTAACAAGAGCAAGGGGTCAAGATGGTAGTTATTTTAGGCCTACAAAACAAAACAAGGATTGCTTCTATTGACTGAGCAACTGAGTAACGCCCAATTAAACCCAAAAGTTACTAATAGGCGCTAGGTATTGCCGGGCCCTATTTTGGGCTGCCCGTGTCTGCCCGTTGGTTACAACGTGACTCACGGCCACAGAGGGGCAGCCCACGATGGCAATGCATATCGCCTGCCTTGGAATCGCCGCCCTCGATCTCCCCACAATCGACTCACCTTTCATTTGTCTGCTGCCTGTCTGATGTCAGTGGACGGTTTAGTCGCCGCTGATTTTGAGTCACACGGTATACAACCTTCCTCACCACAGCGCTGTGGTAGAACCGGTGCAGCAATGAGATCATGCTCCTGACAGCGTCCGGACAAGGTCGCTTTGGAAGTTCAGATTCTTTCCTAGCTTTCATCAGAAGAAGACGCTTTCAAGAGTTTGACATTCTTGCAATCGATCTATGGCCCTCTTTCCCGAGGACCCACCTTGGACTTAGGCGAGACAACAGTTCTAAGGTGGGGTACTAGGGTGTGAGGGGAGATCATGTTCTGTTGGGGTGTGAATTTATAAGGAAGACATGGATTCATCTGTTGGGAAAAGATCGAAACGGTGTAGAATCAAGTGGGTGAAAATTGTGTCCAAGAGCAAGCCCAAGGATAGTACGAAAGGATTGACGATTATGCTTCGGTGAATTTCAACCAGGTTCAAATGTTACAGATCGTCGATGCGGAAGCCCTGACTTCTAGAAATATTGCATTCCAAGCTTTGGGTATTTTACTGTGTGCGTACAATGCCTTCGCAATGTAGTCCTCGCCATGGTAGTGTCTTCGTTCATGGGTAACGAAGCACGCTCTCCAAACAGTCTTCAACAGCATGTTAGAGCTTGGAAGATGGAAAGCAAAATCAAACACAACTGATACTCGTCCGCGAAACAATTCTATTCCTTTCCATCATTTGGAACTGACAGTACTACAGCACTAGTCCACTATCAAAATGTTGCATAGAATTTCCATGCAAGTTCAATAAGTTCAAAAGCTTGAAAAACAAGGCTAGGAAGAAAAACCCCTGCGTTCGTACTAAGTACACATTACAAGGATCATGCCACCTTTATTATCCCATAGTCTTAAAACAGGAGCATTCCTTACTGAACACACATAACCTTCAGCAAAGTTCAAAGAAGCTTCTGCGCTATAGCTAAATGAACACACATGCGGGAAAATAGGAGGCAGATTTATGTCGTACACTCTCAATAATTTCGAGGTCCTCCAAATCGGGAAAGTAGCGCTTGGTTGCCATTGGAGGGGTGCAACTTGGTAGGGCCAACATTTTCGCGACTGGTTAGCATGGCCCCAACTTGACGGCAGGAATCGAAGGCATGTCATTCGCGATGCATTTATCTGCCCTTGCTGGCCTCACTCTACATCTTCCTTCAAATAGTCCATGAAAAATACATGGGCAGAACTACCATAACTTGAGGAATGTCCACAAGGCAGGAGCTCAACGAGCCTGCCTGCTCAGAGTACTAAAAGATTGAGTGCCTCTGAGGCCTGTGGCTTCTCAAAATAGAGCTCCAAAAAAATCGAGTAAAAGAATGTCCAATCAAATATCAATGGCATCTAGTTCACCCTTTCAAAAAATATACAACTATACAACAAAAATCTTGGGTGAAGCTTTGAACTTCCGCTTCTGAGGATTTGCTTCACGGACGATGGCGTAAGTGTCATCTTCATCACAAGTGAGCCAACTCGCAGCGTTAGGGTTTTTAAGCATCAATTTTGCGGTCAGGAAACCAGCGATCGACCATGTTTGATACAAACGAGCCTGCTTTCCAATAAAGCGACCCTTTTTTGTGTCATAATATTCAGGCCACCTGTCGTGTGACAAGCGCTTCTCTGCAATTTCCACGGCCCTCTCTGCAAGATCGGCACGGTTCATCTTAATGCAAGCTACAGTGAATTGCCAAAGAAGAGTTGGCCAGGAACCTCCATTGTGGTAAGACCAAGCCCTGCAGAAGAACATTGATAAAATAAGTTGACAGAAGGAAAACACTCAAGTTCTTGAAAGTCGCAACCAAATTTAGCACACAGTATTCTAAAAAGAAATAGCTCCACAGCTAGATTGATAGACATGGAATTACTACGTAATGTAATGCGTTAGTATGGACAGAGTACAAACCAAGCCACATCACAAAAGAAGGCGGACAACACATAGAGAGACGGCTTATTACGTATTCTTAGGGTCAGCACCCGTGATGATGCGCCACTCTTCATCCGTAAGAGCAGGAAAACAAATCTTCATTGGCATAGTTGCTACAAGGTCCTGCCACTTCGACTCCACAAGCCTCAAAATATTTTCCGATTGCTTCGGGGTAGCCAAGCCACCGCAAATAGACCACATATTACCCAGAGTGAACCACCGAAAATCCATGTGCGCAGGTTGTAGATTGCCAATAAAATAACCTCCGCTCTCAGGCAGCCAGTCCAGCAACCACTGCGACACCTGCTCTGGGTATATGTTGAACTTGTTAACAGCTTCAGTAGAATACTCCTCGGTCTTGTACCGGCAGATCTCATTTAACTTAACGATGTCTAACCAATAGTACCCTTGGATATGGAAAGACAATGCGGCCAGCCTTGAGTTAATTTGACGGATCAGATCTTGCGCTCCATCCTCTGGTAAGAGGATCTCTCGAGCACATCGCAGAGCATGATAAAAGAGAGCCTGCACAATGCAGCAAATTAGTACACTAATATAACACAGTTGTGAATACTGTACTTTTCAGTTTACTAAAAGTCCACCTTGGTCTTGCTTTAAGAGCTTGGGGCATCCAACTTTTCGTAGAGAAAGCAATGTGTTGTGAACAACAAAACTACTATTCATTAATTAAGCAAAACACAAACAGAAACAATTTGCGAAAAAAAGTGTCGACAAATAATAAATAATATTTATCATAAAATTCAAGGGCTGAGGGATATGTAACACGTAAAATACCTGAATTTCAAGGGGATGCCCATGAATACCCATGCGGCGATCAATCATACAAGAGCCATCGGTCACCAGCAGAGTTGGAAACATATCGAAACCGTCTGCTAGACAGACCTTTAATATCATTTTTATGCCTGTCTGAACATCCACCCTTTCCTGGACAGACTTGTCACCTGTGCACTTGCCGTACGCCCGCAAAAGAATGATCCACCAGAGCCCTATCCAAAGAGAAACTCGAATGAGCAACTTGTAGAAGCACCAATAAGTGTCACATAAGCTGCGAAAAAAACAAAAAACCTACGTAACTACACAAAGGCTCGAGCTTTAGTCTTTTCTTTACATGCACACCTCTGTCTTAAGGAAAAACACCAACAAAGAAATCTGAAACAAATTAAGTACCAGAATCGACTGGAGCAACGCGACCAATGGCGGCTTCCCCAAAATCTGGATCCAAAATCTCCTCAGTCCCATTCTCTTCATTGCCATCTATGTATACTGTTCGGACCTTAAAACTTGCTGGCATCAATCCTTGACCCGGGCTGTAGCAATCCACTGTCTTTTCCCAGCTCTGTTTTAAAAGATATCACATTATTAGCACATTGAGAGTGGTTCGAGACCAGTAATAAACAAATAATAGTGCGAACTTGTGAATGAAATAAACTTTAGGCAAACGCAACTGGATTAATAATGTCGATTGCTCCGAATCTCTTCGGAACGTATCAAAACCGTGAACTGGGCCAGCGTGAGCCAGTGATCAAAGCGTTGTAACAGTCGTTGGTTTTCTAAACCAGGACATAATCACCAACCTTCGCTATCAAAGGGATCAGATATCTAAATGGTTACGTCTAATGCGACAAACACTAATAACTTTCGCAATGGTCATGGAAATTATCAAAGAACTGCAAGAAACGAGCTTGAAACCATGAATATATGTATGAAGAAAGGACTAACGCTGGACCTGTAGCTGCAAGGTGTGCAAAAGAAAATTCCTGACGATTTCAGTTTCTCCCTTGAGCAGGAACGCGACAGCAGATGGGACGAAGTCACGAATGAACACTTGATCATAATTCAAAGGGTTGAGGTCAGTCGGGTCGTTGGCAGCAATAGTTCCCACCGGCTCTCCACAATAGGTCACCACGGCTTCTCTCAACAGATCCCATGCTTCTTTTTCTAGGGCACTCTCAACCGGCGCATTGAAAGAAGAGGCTGCAGAGGAGCCCTTCTGTCCAATGCCATTGAGCAACGCCTCAACAGACAAACCAGTAGTGACATTGTGAGCATTTATGAACTCCAAAAGACTCCCTTGCTCGGCTAAATTTTGCTCACACCGAATACATGTATGCCCATCGGAAGCGCTGGCATATCGCTCTCTCTTCGTTATTCTCAGAGCCTTCACCCGCAGTTTACATGTCCGTGCCCTCTCCTCTAGCGAAGACAACCCACGGAGACATGGTCTTAACGAAGCTGAGACAACATGCTTTGGGAAGTTTATATGAGAACTAAGATGTCGGCATCTTGGAGCTGCCAATACATCCACCAGCTGGAACGTCGAACTCATATCATATGGTTTAGATCGAATAGTCTTCAGCTCCGCGCTTCGACTCAACTAAACTAATCCACTCGTGCTCGATTCTATTTATTAAACTGTTCCAAGCAATGCACCTAGAAACTCCGCCAAGATCAGAATCCTTCCCCTCTCGCATCCAAACTCCGATAGCGAGCGCTCTATCGACCAGATTCCACACGAGACTAAGAAAAATTACCCTAACAACACCGAAACGATACTTCAACTCCACGACACAGCACAACAGGGCCAGACGCCGCTCTTTTCCTCCGCTCATCAAAGATGAAACTGAAACTTGCACCCTGACGCACACGAAATCGGCTCAAATCCGATCTGGGACGCGGACTGCGATAAATTCAATCTCCCGAGTCGCCACGAATTTCTTGCTTGCCGATCAAGGAGCGTGCCGCAGCGTTGTCGGAGGTCGCAGCATCACGTTCCTCAGTGGGCCGCCGAGGACGTAGATCTAGTCCAGAGATCTACTTTATCAACAAACATTTTGTAAACCTCCATATGGGCTAGGATTTGGTTTGTCTCCGTTCACACTGTGAAAAGCGCTGTCAACGGAGTAGAGAGAACATGCTTTTTCCTAGAAAGTAGAAAGAAGAAAAGGCACAAAGCTGCTTTAACTATTGGGATGAGGATGAAGTACTCCGTGGCTCTGCATTCATAGGCATCCACTTTCCTATCATTGGTGATTTGTCTTTGATTAGGTCTTGTCCAGAGAGAGCCCCATGCTCCAACTTCTTCTTCATCGATATGTGATTTTCATCCATAGTCCTGTTTCACATGAGCTACGGACCTTTGCTCACTCGCAGCTTTTACTTTAATTGGACTTTTGGATTTATAACTTATACGCTTTTCACACGCACGCTTTTGCTTCGACCCGACTTTTGAATATTGAACTTCGATCCTTTTCACACTCGCAACTTTTACTTGCATCAGACTTTTGGATATTTTACTACAACCTTTTTCACACGCACGCTTCATGAGAAGTAACAAAATAGATGGTGAGAAACAAGTGTATGAGTAAATATTCTCACTCAAATCATTCAATTTTAGTGTAATGTTTACTTTTTGCAATTAAACTCTAGCTGTGATCAATTAATTGAAGGGAAGTATTAATGAAATTTGTTCCAATTGTACTTTGATGTTTTTAGATTTTACTTAATTGTGATGTCATCTATCACTAAATTTCATGAAAATCTTTGAATTCCAAATATAATATTAAATTTTACATGCAATATATATATATATATATATATATATATTTACACACATACACATGTATTATATCCCATGTCATTTTTTGTTGATTTTTTAATGTTTTCATCCTTTTTCCATTGTACACTTGTTTTACAAATCCCTATAAGCTTGTTAGATTTCTATATTCTATAGAAAAAATTAACATGTTCATGTAAAAATAATACAACTAAACAAATTGCCACACAAAAATTACCACATGATATTTGATAGTTGATATCATGTGACATTTGATATTCTAAAGAGAAAAAATAAAATCAATTTCTGTAAATCAGTTACTTGCAAGCTTAGGCATCTTCATAGAGCAATTCTTTTAGTGTTTTAAATATTGGTTTGTAAATTTTATTCCATAAAGTTAGCATCTTCCATTATTAGTAACCAACCAATTCATTTCTCTGTACTATATATGTATTTTTCTTATTGTAGAATCTTGACTTATATATATTCAAAAAATTGCAAGAGTTGTAGTATTCATTCATCAGATACAAAAATCAGAAATGGAAATTGATTGTTAACTTTATTAGCTTAAACCACATTGATTGTAAAGTAAAAGTTGATCACAAGCACTGGCCCATCAATGTGTACTTGTAGAACTAAGAAGTTCATTACAATTTAATCTTTAGTATAGAAAAGAAAAAGAAAAAGAAATAGAAACTCAATGATATATCACGGAAGATTCATTTAAAGCGCAAATTCATGTACTTAAATGCAAGACAAATGTAACTCACTCAAATATTTATCATATTAAAAAATTAAAAAGTTATAAAAATTTATTTATATTTTTTTCTATACATAAACTTTGATAGAAATTATATCTTAACAACAACAAAACAAAAAATAATATAAAAAATGAATACTTCAAAAATAGAAATTAGTTTATCTAAAACATAAATATTTTAATACTAAAGTTTAATCCTTTCATCCACCAAGATATTTATCATTTCTATTTATCAAAATATATTACATGTCCTTTGCTATTATTTATAAATTTTTCTTTTTTCAAAAACAATGGTATGACACATTTTTATCATTTCATACCAATATTTTAATTCCGTGAAAGAAGAAACACCAGAGTATCAAAATTCTTCCATCAATCTATAATGGCTTTGGTTTTCTACATATTAGCCTCATAGGTCATTTTAAAGCATTTTTTCTTTTCATCCATGCACATGTATTTTTTTATTTTAGCAAAAATAATTAAAATTTTATTTAAAATGATAAAAAAAAATGAGATTAAATAAAATAAAACCTATATTCACACTAATCAACTTATATTTTTTTTTTTTTTTTTGTGGTAGGTTTGTATTAATAAAAAAATCTCAATATTTAAATTATAATAATAAAGCTATATGAAATGAAGTATATTTCTTTGATATTGATATAAAAAGCATATATATTTTACTTATGAAAAAAAAATATGAAAACTTGTATAAGTTAGTAGCATTGGTGATGATAACAATAAGAGCGACAATATGTGCTATAAACGTTTTGTCATACTTTGTACAATAAGATTAAAATAGACCTCATTTCTAAAATTAAGTTAATTTTTTTATTGAATAAAATAAATAATTATATATATCAAAAACAAACTTTAATAGGAGACTTGATTAAACTAAATACACAAGCAATAAGTGCTTAAGTACTATAATTCACAAAATTGAGTACAAGTTGTAGTCTATGAATTTTGGAATTATCCACCTCAAATATAAAAACAAGGATATATGAAGCTCTTGTCAAGGATATTTTTTAAAATAGAGATAAATAAAATATAATAAAGAAGGAAAAAAGAAATGCCACAATGTCTTCTATGTTTATTCAATTTTGTTGCTTTGTTGTTCATTAAACTTAAAATTTTATAAAGACTTACTAAACCAAAGATTGAAGAGAAAGAAGAGTGCATATTATAGCTTGTGTTATTTGTAATTGGAATTGTAGATTTTTATAGAAAGTGTGTGACCATGTTGTTGTTGTGGTTGTCACAATAATAAAGAAACTTATTCTTGTGTAGCTAAAAAATGATGCTTCTACATGTATGGTTGCAAGATTGCTTGAGATTTCTTAATCATTAGTTGCATAGCTGAGGCATTTAGTAAAAAGAGAATTTGTGAAATTAAAAGAAGTGCATCCATGGAGTCTTGTAATAATAGAGGAACAATGTTATGTAATCCTATTCATTGTTGGTGGATACTACACGACAATAGAAACAACAAGGAGACTTTGAAAAGAAACTAGTAAGAAATTTTATAATCAAATCTTAAGCTGTGCATTTAAAAAGGTTGATTTGCAAGCTTATACTCAACAAAAGAAACCACTCTTTTTACAAACAAATGTCCATGCACAACTCAAATTCAATAGAAATTATCAATATTGGACTTGTAATGATTAAAAACATGTAATTTTCAATAATAAGACAAAAATTAATAGGTTATTTTATGAAAAAATTGGTACATCATGACACCAAGTTTATAAGATGATGAAGCATGGTGTCAAGGACATGAACTAGAAAAAGATATATAATCTAATGAAAATTATATCAAAGAAAAGTCACAAAATAGGAATAAGAAAGTATATATATTCAAAAGAAAACTGGAATGGCTATTGCCAAAGACTAGAAATATAAAGACTCTTGAAACTAAACTAGGATCAAGAAAGGAGTTCACAAGAGTAAAGAAGGCTTCACTCTTGCCTCTATAAATACTATCTAATTAAGAGCTATATGGCAGTATTCTATAGGACCTCATACACATGTCTAATTTGCAAGACACATATCAAACTTGCACAACAAGTTTCTCACATGTACGCCACATACTTGGTTTGTTCTGTAAGCTATCAACATGTGTGACACATGGCTAGCTTGTTCCACAAGCTATCAACATGTGCGCCATGTGGCTAGCTTGTTGACCAAGTTTCTAACCTATCAATCACCTATAGACATTTATAAAGGTGATTCCACATCTATAAAGCTTCTAGGAAGCTTTTCTATCAAATATTATCAAATCAACTTATTTTACTTACTTCTATTGATCTATATTATTTAAATAATTACTAGAGTAAATCTTATGTCCGTGATATTATCCCCCCTTCTAAAGACGAGTTCCACGAGGAGCGGTGATTATATGTTGAGGAAGTCCAGGATACGTCAAATTGTGCTTGCCACATACTTTGATCTTTATTCCCTTCGAAGGTAGTTGATAGGTCCTTTCAGCCATCAATAATGTCCCATACCAGGGCGAGAGGACCACCTTATTATTTGATCATTGTTGAGGCCTTCATAACTCCGTTCAAAAAAAACATTAGGAACACCATCAGGAATAGTTCCTACCTCTAAAAGTATCACCAAACATCGGGAGTCTCTTCCAAGGTCGTGATACCAAACACGTTGTATTTTTCCATCAATCCGAGAAAAGACATGTCGTTCTTGAGGGTCTTCATCTCTATTCCGTCATCTTGAAGGTTGTGATAGTCATAATGTTTCATCTGATAAATTAGCAAATGATGGCTCTTGAGCTGAATTTGTTGGTTGTTGATCCTCCATCTCTTTAGTACGAAAAAATCTAAGGAAATAACAAACAATATACAAGATAGGATGAAACTTCTATAGAACCTACTTTGCTTTATAGCAAAGATTTTTTTTCATTCTTTATCTTAATTTTGATGGATATCATCGATGAAATGCATTGACTTTTATTGATGCATTTGCTAGATTCTTAAATGGCTCCCATGTGCATTCACTAATATCATATCTGTGCTAATGCACAAGATATTCCAATTGATTTTGGCGCTGCCTTGAATCTAAAATCTCTTCAACCTTGAATTCTTCATTATTATCTACTTCTATAGGAGGCGGTGGCATTTGTCTTCTTCCTTGTATATCCACTATCTTGTATGGCTTGAGTAGTGACCTGTGGAATATATGATAGATCTTCATGGACTCCGATAGGTGTAATCAATATGCAACTAGATTGATTTGTTCAGAAATAGGAAAAGCTCTAAGTCTAGGATGGTCCAATTTATCAGAAGGACAAGTAGCTTTGATATTGCGATGAAGTAACCATACCTTGTCCCCCACATTGAATTGTGATTGTTCCTTGCAATACGCATGTGTATTTATTTTTTGTTGTTCTTGAGCTTCTTTTAATTGCACCTTCATTATTGCATGTAGCTCTGATAAATGATTTGCCAAAGTTTTTGCCACTGGATTATCAACTTTTGAAAAGTCAAAAGCATCAAGTCGTGGGTGGTAATCATAATTGGCAAAGAAAGGTGTTTGTTGCATAGAAGAATGTATCGTATTATTATAAACAAACTCTGCCAATGGCAGAAGACCTGTCGAATCATCTTGTTCGTAGTTGATGGTATACTTTAAGTATTGCTCTAAGACTTGGTTCACGTGCTCTGTTTGTCCGTCAGTTTGAGGATGAAAAGCTAAAAATAACTTTATGTCTACTTTTAAGATTTTGAAAAGGATTCTCTAAAATCTTGACACAAATTGAATTCTCCTATCTGATATAATATCCTTAGGTAATCTATGATAGCGATAGATATTATCAATGAAAAGCTTAGATGTTTCTTCACCTATGATAAATTTTGTACATGGCACAAAATATGCCATCTTGGTGAACCGAACTACTATCACAAATATAGAGTCGTAAGATCTTGAACTTGGAAGATCTGTGATGAAATCCATAGAAACAGAAGACCATGGTTGTTCTAGAATAGATAATGGCTGAAGAAGCCCAAAAAGTCGATGACGAGGAGTCTTTGATCTTGAGCAGATATCACATGATTGTACAAAGTCTTTGATTGCCTACCACATTTGAGGCCACTAAAAATCTCTCAATATAAGTTCTAAAGTCTTATTGTATCCAAAATGTCCTACCGCTGGAAAATCATGACGTGCTTGAAGAACTCATAAATGTGCTTCTCCGTCTGGAACATAAAGACGTCCTTCAAAATATAATAGGTTATTTTTGAACTTGAATTTAGAAGAATCATGAGTCTTGGAAGAATTATTTTTGATATCATAAACAGGAGGGTCTGAGCACAAATTTGACTAAATTTGCTTGAGAAAAGTTGAATCAATAGTTAATGTTGATTTCATTGCTCGAAGATGAAATTGCTCCGATTTCAAGAGGGCCATTTTTTGTTGCTCAAAAGCTACATCTCTTTCTTTTGGTACAAAATAAGAATGTCTAGAAAGGGCATCGGACAAATCTTATTGTTTTCCTGATCAATAAGTGATAATGAACTCGAATCTTGACAAAGACATACTCTAACAAGCTTTATGACGATTCAACACGCATGCCGACATAAAATACTCGAGGTTCTTGTGATCCATATACACGGTGATTGGATTGGAAGCGCCTTTTAAATAATGATGCCATTTTTGAAAGGAATCCATGATTGCAAGAAGTTCTTTGTCGTGGATCTCATAATTAATCTCGGCTGTTGAGAATTTTCTTGAATGAAAAACTACTGGATAAAGTTTGTCATTTATTCCCATTTGTGACAAAATCGCACCCAAGGCAAAGTCTGATATATTTGTTTCCATAAAAAATGCCTTAAAAAAGTCAACATGATATAAGATTAGTGCAAAAACAAACGATGTCTTCAGAGCTTCAAAAGCTGCTTCCGCTTCTTGATTCCATTGGAATTTATCTTTGTAGGTCAAACGTGTAAATGGAGCTGCAACGTGAGAAAAGTCTTTGATGAAGATCCAATAATAATTGGCAAATCCCAAAAAGCATTGGATATTTCTTACCATCTTTGGAATCTTTTAATTCATGATTGTATGGACTTTCTTAAAATCCATTATGAGACCATCATTTGAAATGATGTACCCTAAAAAATCAACTTGAATAGTGTGAAATACATACTTTTCCATCTTGGCATACAATCCCGCATCTCTAAGTTTTTGTAATACTTGACAAACATGTATTTCATGTTCTTTTATATTCTTAGAATAGATCAAAATATTGTCTAGATAGCAGACAACAAAATTATCTAGGAACTCACGAAAAACATCATTTGTAAGTTTAAAAGGAGCTGATGCATTCGTAAGTCCAAAAGATATGACATTATATTCAAAATATCCGTACCTAGTTCAAAATATAATTTTTGATTCATCTCGTTCTTTGATGTGTACTAGATTATATGATCCTCTTAGATCTATTTTTGTGTAGATCTTAGCTTGATTTAATTGGTCAAGGAGTACTGATATCAAAGGTAATGGATATCTATTCTTAATTGTGATCTTGTTGAATCCTCGATAGTCAATACACATCTGTATGATCCATCTTTTTTCTTTACAAATAGAATTGGAGCTCTTATTGGAGATTTAGAATGGCGTATGAAATTCTTGGCCAAATTCTCATCAATATACGCCTTAAATTCAGCCAACTCATCTTGTCATAAATTGTAGATTGGTCCAAAGGGTGGCTAAGTTCCTTCCTTGAGGTCAACTGAACAATCATATGGATAATACTTCGGAAGAATATTTATATTTTTTTTCTCAAAAACGTCCTGATAATCCATATATTGGCTTGGAATGCCACTTAAAGTCTTTCCACCATGAGAAACGGGTGTGGCATAAATAGCAAAAGTAGATCCTTCTTTTGTTGTGTGTATAAAAGCTTTTGTACCTATAAGTACGAGTTTTATTATACTAGACTTATAATTTTTTACTTGGTCGACAGAATGTTTAATAATATTCTGAAAAAAGTCAAATCTACAAGAATTCCAATGTATTTGAGGGTTATATTTTTTTAGCCATGATAAACCTAAAATAATTGGATTAGACAGAGATTTAATTATGTTAAAGGTTACATATATATTATGACCATCTATTGTTACTTTTATAGGATGGATTCCATAAGTGACGTCTCCAGAAAACAATGGACGACCATCTATGACTTCTACATGTACAAGTTTAATTTTTTGTATTAAAGATATTTTACGATTCCTAATAAATTGTTCATCTAGAAAGCATGTTGAGGCTCCTGAATCTAATAAGGCAGAGGCTCTGTAGTTTTTTGGTCCTAAATATACATCTATTATAAAACAAGGAGAGGATTCTCAGGAGAGAATAAGACCTTTACTAAGAATTGTACAAGGTTCCAATTGCACGGTCTCTATTGTAACTGGATAAATTCGTTTTTTGACATGTTGTCTTCTTTGACAGCCGTACTCTTCATTTTGTAGTTGTGTCATTTTTTTGGACAATGTTGAGCAATGTGCTTAGATTCTCTATAATATAAATATAATCCTCCTTGATGATGCCGAATCTTTTCTTGTTCAATAAGAGATTTAAAACATACTGCATCAATTTGCATGTCTTCTATTTTTGAATGTATGCTTTGTGAGGACGTTGATGTTGCCATTGAATAATAAAGTTGAGGCTCCCTTGTACAACTCTCGGATCGAAACTCAAAAAGTCAATTGTCACACTTCACATCAAAATTAATTGCTTGACTCAATGTTTGAGGATCGAGTAAATTGAGCATTAATTTTTTTACCTCATATTGTAATTCGTAGAGAAATTGGTTGATGAGTGCAGCATCATCCCACTTGATATCAGTCGCTAGTTGTCAAAATTGTAAAGCGTATAATGACACTGATCGATTGTCTTGTCATAGGATACGAATCTTATTGGTGGCAATACGAATTGCATCATGTTCTCCATACATAGATCAAAATTTTGCTAAAAATGCCTCCAAATTATCCAATATTGGATCACGTCGTTTAAGAAAAGATGAAAATTACAATAAAGCAGATCTTGAAAGTAACATTCCAATAAATCTAACTTGAGATCCTTGCATAGGATAACTTTGAGGTTGAAGTTCTATCACCAATTGTACATGATTGACAAATCCTTGAAATTTAGATCTTGTGCCATCAAATTTCTCAAGCAAACTAATTTTTGGTTCTCTAATATTTGAACGGTGCTCCATCATAGGTGAGGTAGTATGATTTGGTGTAGATATTGACGCAGCTCTAACCATCTCTATATCTTCACTTCTTGCGAATCTTGTTGCTCCTTCTGGTGGTAAACTGAATTGATGCATTGCAAGCATTAGCTCTCTCATTTGTTCTTGCATTTGTGCCATTGCACTCTTCATTTCCACAAGCTCTGCCATGATAATATAATAGGAAGGAAGGTGTCTATTCTCACTTCAAGAAATACAGAATAACACATTCAAAAGAAAAAATTCTAGAAACAATATTAGTTTAAAAGTGGGTACTCCACAAGTTCTAAAATGCTTATGTCTTATCAAGAGAAAGAGATAATCTACTTTTAATCAAGAAAAGACAAAGCTTTGATATTATATGTGTATTCTTGTCGGTCTATCAAGGACATGAACCAGAAAAAAATATATAATCTAATAAAAATTGTATCAAAGAAAAGTCACAAAATAGGAATAAGAAAGTATGTATATTCAAAGAGAAACTGGAATGGCTATTACCAAAGACTAGAAATATGAAGACTCTTCAAACTAAACTAGGATTAGGAAAGGAGTTCACAAGAGTAAAGAAGGCTTCACTCTTACCTCTATAAATATTATTTAATTAAGAACTATGTGGCGGTATTCTATAGGACCTCATACACATGTCTAATTTGTAAGACACATGTCAAACTTGCACGACAAGTTTCCCACATGTGTGCCACGTACTTGGCTTGTTCCATGTGTCACACATGTGTGACACATGGAACAAGCCAAGTATGTGTCACACATGGAACAACATGTGTGACACATGGCTAGCTTGTTCCACAAGCTACCAACATGTGCGCCATGTGGCTAGATTGTTGACCAAGTTTCTAACCTACCAATCACCTACAGACATGTATAAAGGTGATTCCCCGTCTGTGAAGCTTCTAGGAAGCTTGTCTATCAAGTATTATCAAATCAACTTATTTTACCTATTTCTATTGGACTATATTACTTAGATAATTATTAGAATAAATCTTATATCCATGACACATGGTGGTAGTTTAATTATAATTTGGAATTTTATGACTTTTTTAAAATTTTGTTTCATTTACAAAATAAAAAGAAGCATTGACAAGTATCACTACAAGCAAAAATTTGGAAGATTATTTATATCTTATCATGTAAAGATACAATTATAGTTTGATTTTCTATCAAAACAATGTTCCAAGTCATTTAGCCAAATATATTCAAGAGTGGTTCAAGTTGCAAGCTTTTCAAGTTCTTGAGTGATTAGACCAATCACCATATCAAAATCCAATTAGTCACTTATGGACGCTTTTAAAATGTTACTTAAATTATTTTGATAGAATTTTCATAAGAATGTTGGAATTTTGGAAGCACATTTTAATCACATTGAATACTTTAATTGCAATAACTGCTTAGAAGTGCAAAAACCTTTATAAAACTATGCTTAAGCATTTCACAACAATTTTAAAATTAAAAGGTATTGTACCAAATTTTGGAGTTTAATTTTTTATTATATATTACACTAAGTTTTTAAATTAACTTTGATTTAATAGCTACATACTTTCCTAATACTTTAGAAGGATGTAAAAGAGTGTATATTATTTTATTTCTACCATTAAACTTTTGGTTGTAACCTCATAATTTCCAAACATTGTGTCTTGAATTTGATGATGCATGCTCTATTCTCAGTTTTGTGAGTCACAGTATAATAGGTAATAAAAAGATATTAATGTTATATTTTTTAAATCAAAAATACTTAAAACAAATATTTCGTGATTACATAAGATTATAGAAAGAATCTGTTCAGTTTTTAATATTTCAATATGTTCTTAGTCAAGCAGAAAAAAAAATAATATTTCTATATAGTTACTTATTGTGTTATATTAATAATTTAAAATTGAATTTTATAAAAAAATATATTATTGCTGACAAACAACTTTCATATAGGTCTTTGAAGTTGGTTACCAAATGTTTTTGATTGTTGCATAGGATTCAATCTGTTTGTAACCAGTTATCACATAACCACCTATTTTATACGTTTGTGTGTTCTTTTTTCCTTTTTTTCTATATTTTTTTTTTAATTCTGTCCTAATTTGTTGTAAAAAATGAGTTTATATTGTACAAAGTTTTAAAAAATGGAATTGTTTTATGATAGGAATCTACAAACCGTTTTCTATATTATTGAATTTCCTGGAAATGTATGTTTATTACATTTTCACTTGAATTTTAAGTAGTATATGATCTGAAATCTACAATAAAATATATCGTACAATATTGAAATCTTTTGGTTTATGTGTTTTTTTTTTTTTGACTTCATGGACCTTCAATGTCACAAAAAAGAATTAAATTCTAAGTTTCATTTTCCAATATTGTGTTCAAAAAATTATAATGAGTGTTTCAACAATGAGTCGAATTTTCTCTGTAAAATATATTTTAAAAGTTAAATGTAAAAGACATAAATCCTTATATGTTTTGGACTTATGTTGCTTTTTTAAAAGTCTAAGAAAAGAAAAGAAAAGAAATATATATATATATACACACAAAAGAAATTAAATAATAATAATAATAATAATAATACAAAATAATGATGCTTTGAACATAATCTTAATTTATCAAAATTCCAGGTTGCAACAAAACCTTTCTATCAATACCACACAATGTATCTATTAATATTTTATAATCTCTCTAGTAAATATAAAATTATTAAAAGTATAAAATTAAAAAACAAATATTTATTGTGAAGATGATTATGCAGTTGTAAAGTAATCAAGAAGCTACATTTATAATAAATTTCTAGATTTTAATTGAAAATAAAAATTTCTATTAGAGTTGTATTTTAAATTACTAATTTAACAGCACAGAGTAGCTTAGAGTTATTTTTTAAATTATAAGTAGTAAAATATTACTGCTACTGTCATAATTAAAAGGTACTTAATTTATTGATTTATTATTTAATCCACTATAACTATAAAATAAATAACATGTATCTATTTTCAAGAGAGTGATGATAAGTGTGCAGATTTTTTAAAGCTATTTATGATTTTTTGCTTAGTAAATGTTTGAAACAAGACACCTAAAATAGATTTTTTGAACATGATACTATTTTTTTTCCATCTATAGAGTTATCAACACTCCAACACTTGTCAAAATTTTGAAGCGCTAAAATAAACAACATATCCATCATAACCAGTATTTAAAAATACATTTCTTTCCATGGCAAAATATACTTAAGTTTGGTTATTGCACGCAATTGGTACATTGGTTAAAATAGCACAGTACTTGGCAAGAATATTCTTTCTGATATACTACGCGTGACCAAAATTTTGGGTGAAGGGTGACTACTGATTATGCAAAAATTACAACATTTTCAATAATAATTAAAAACAACAAATACAAAACACAAAACAAAAGACAGGTGCCAAAGACTCTGATGGCAAAGTATTTTGTGGAGTCAATGATAATTTCTTAACATTTTCGCAGAAAACAATTTCGATGTACAGAATTCAATACACTGCAGATGCAGCAGAGATGAAATTTGCAAATTCAACTCAATTTTACAGGCTGCACATGACCAATATTATACAACTGGCACGCCCTCTTTGAATATTCGCTCAATTGCAAAAAAAACTAGCAGCCCATGTGATAAACCTCGGGTTAAACTACACAAGCTTTCCCAACAGTAATATTTAATTATTTCACATGATAGCCACATCTAGGTATTTCCTCCTGCTTTTTATCAGTGCTTTCTTGGTTAGTTCGATCCATTGGCCTTGGCTGCTTTCACCAAGTTCTTCAAGGAGTCAATCATCAAGTTCAAGAGCTTTTCTGGATCTGGAAGGACCGATTCAGCTGACATGACCACCAGGTTTGCTTTACCATTGTATGTTTGCAAGTATATGGACAAGGACTGCACCATCCCACAAGAAAATTGAAGTATTAGTACAAGGAGCAGGAAGCATGCATGACAAGACGAACATGGAGCAGCACTGTGACAGCAGTCACTTCACCTGTGGATGCCCAGACACTGTGGGGAAGATGCCAACAATGGGATTCCCACCAAAAGTGACAGGCTCAGTTGGGCCAGGAACATTGGAGACCGTCAGTGTTGTTTGGAGAATGACTCGTCGCGTCAGGATTAGCGGTAGCTGGGTCATCAAACATTAAAAGAATTAGGTCCATCAGCTTTGGTGACACAAAATAATTGCATTAAGAATCAGCACATGAGAACGATACAGATTTCACTCGTGACATGCGTTGGACTTACAACGGGCCCAGTGAGGGCCATCAGCATGGCACCGCTCCAATAAGTAAATATCCCCTCGAGGGATGATTTCTTGCGATCGGTGTATTTTTTAGCTGCTATTACATTGTCCAGTGGATCCAGTTGGTGTTTTAGAGGAATGTCGATCAGTAGGTATCCCATATGGTTACCCCACCGATGTTGCGAACCTCCATGCATCATGGATGCCAGCTCCTGCACCAATCGGCCAATGATGGATTCAAGACCTGGCTATAAATCAATTCAAGCACTAAAAATAAATTTAAAAAAACAGAATCAGCGAGGGTGTGGAAATTGAAAGAACAATTGAATGCTGGCCCAACCTGCAAACCTGGTGTTGCTCTGGTGTTCATTAAGGCACAAGCACGAATTCTCAGCTTTTCTACATTAGAGGCAACCTTCTTCATATCCACTGCTTCAGCTTGGCCATCCTTACCCCCAGCCTGCTTGATAGGAGAAGAGTCTGCTGCATAGCGATCTTCCAGATAGAGTCGGAGCGATTCAGAGACCATGCCCATGAGGACGTCATTGATCGTCTGTAACCGCCAGAAAAATCAAGTTAACAAAATCAAAATTGAAGCAATATGTCCAAGAATCAGCAGTTTCTTCAGATAAAAACTAACTCTCATAAATTTCTAATGCAATTAGCTCTCATTGACACCACTCACCCCATTGACAGCATTCTTAACAATACTCATATCAGTCATATCGATGCTTTGATAAACCAGCTTCTTCTTTTCTTTCTCAATCCCGAAGTGACCTTTGATCACGCTGTCACTGTCTTTCAACCAGATCGCCGTCGATGTGAACAAAAAAATGCCTACAAGGGTATTCCAGAAGAGAAAAAGCAATCCCAGCATTTGCCTAAACAAACTCTTCTTCTCCTTCACGCGTACCCTTGGCACCGGCACCGCAGGAAGCTCGTCAGGCTTCCCCAGTCGCCGCGTGCAAGCCAGCATCAGAGACATGAGGGACGTGCCATCCCCTAAGGCATGGTGCACTCGCATTATCATATGCGCAGTTGCTCCATCTTCCCCCGATTCCGTGCCGTTGAGCACGTGGAATTGCCACATAGGTCGTGACACATCCAATGCAGGAGCGATGGCAAGGTCGGTGATGTAATCCTCCACATATCGACGAGCCGCCTTGTCAACTGTCGGTACCACGATATGGTCATCAATTTGGACGTCTACTGGAACCCATACATCGTTCCCCTTCTTGTCCTTCGACTGCACACAAGGACATCAACCGAAAAAAAAATCAAAAAAGTTGATAAATAAAAAATTTCTAAGAAAGAAGTAAAAGAGCCGCATCTGATTGTAGAGTATGAGAATTTATGGTGTACAGCATGTGTGCTTACAATAATACTATGGAACCGCTTGTGATTGACGATAGTCGCTAACATCGTCTTTTTGAACTCTTGCACATCAATAGGGTTGACGAATGCCAGAGTGCAAAGGATGTAGACATTCATTTCTTCTTGCATAAATAACCGTCCAGCTGGGGTCACAGGCTCATCTACTGTGATTTCTGAATGTATCTTTGAGACCGTGGAGTCCACTGTGACAGCTTCTTTCTGCTTGACATGGATTTTGCGCAAAGACAAGCCTGGGGTTACACCGGAACCCATGGTTGCTGCACTGGTGGGGTGCTGTCCGAACTTCGGATGCTAACACGTGAGGGTCTTAATACATATTTCACTCCTGGCAAACAAAGATTAACCGCAATAAATCAAAACCAAAGTGTGACAAAAGAACAACTTGGAGAAAATCCTACCAACACTAGCAATTGGTTAATCCTAAAAAGAAAAATGAAAAAATTGCAATGACCAGCAAATAGGGAGAGAGATTAAAGAAATCGCGAAACTCGGAAAAAGCGGCAGGAAGGGAAACGATTCCCGGAACGTTTCAGGAGGTCAATAGCCAGCCACAGACAGACCGCAGCTAACTTTCCACAAAGATCCAAAGTAAAACGACGAAGTTACTCAAATGCTCCTCAAATCTACGACCTCCATTAAGACAGTCCTTTAGGGTTTACAGAGACCTACGGTAATCGAAAAAGTATCTCCGTACTGTCCAATAGAACCCCTTGCAACAATTACAAACCGATGTTTCAAGTCGGAACAAAAGAGCAACAATACCGCCCTTGGTAGGGTTGAGGAACCTTTCCCTAGATCATCCCTCCAATACGCATCAGTTCAGACCCCGTAATCCTACCCATAGAGTAGGCTCCAAGCTTTCACTACCAGAACACGAAACCAGAGAAAAAGACAACAAATTGAGCAACACGCATTCTGGTGTTTACAAATCATACTTCAACACACTACCCAAAACTACAGACAAACTCACTCGAATCTCTTCAGCATCTCTCACTCGCACAGATTGTCGCACAATTTCCTCCAAACCAACCCAGCTATCCCTCAGAACTTGTATCGTCCGCTGCCTTGTCCCAAGAGTATTCCACGCCTCTTCGCGCCTCCCCCTTTATGTTTATCTATCGCACACCAAGTCGCTAGGACAATAGAAGGCAAGATTTTCCCTCTCGCACACTAAATTTTTCTCTCACTCGCGCGCACAATAAGTCACTTAAACGGCGAGACAAGAAAAATATACAAACTACTAGTAGTGGCACCATAGCTACTGCAATAGCAAGCAATGCTGCATCAAATGCGCAACAGAAAAAGTCACAATCACATGCAAGAGCGCTCGCTCTCTCAAGTGAAAATTGCCCTCTGGACTCGTCGCTATACCCTCCAAAACTAGAAAAAATTGATGCAGTACGACAAATCAATCTGTGCTATTTTATAGCTCGTCTCACGTCCTACATACCAAGATGTAACCGACTTGCACCAAAACACTACTCCCCTCCGCTTTCTCCTTCCCTCCTGAATCCTACGCGGCCTTGACCAACACAAGTTGCTCATCACGCCACGCAGTCCATATTCCCAGCAGTTGTGCCACTAAACCTCATCTTTCACTTAACTCATCCCATTGCTTGCACTTACACATCACGATTCCAGCACCAAACACCGCACAACGATCATCACAATATTACCACACGAGCTATCACGCCCACTGGCATTGCGATTGCACACAAACACGAATCCTCAACGCCACATCAACACACCTCTCTATACCAGAAATCCCATTGCCTACCAACAGCTGCACCTCTGCTAATTGCAAACGATATGATACCATCGTATCGTTCACCACACTCGCATCCACAAATAATCTCCACAACGTCACCACAAATACTCCTAAATGTACTACTATTCCTGACCACAAAACCTTCTCAACGGCTCCACCAGCTCAGGGAAAAACGTCTAACATAATGCACACATGTCAGCTTTTCAACCATGCCCCAACCTCAACCTCGACCTCAACAGATAAAGTCCCGCCTGCAAACACTCACCACAAACAAACCCTAGCGAAAAAACAAATACCCTCCTGCCACCGTGTCCATGTCATGACAAGCCTCACACACATGCTTCACACCTTGATTGCCCCGGTAAGTGCCCACTACTACGTCCCCATACAATTGAACAAGCAGTACTCACGTCTCCTCAACCCCACTACTCAATCTACAGCTCCTCTCAACCTGCACGCTCCAATTCAACGCCTCCAATTTCTCAGAGGAGCACCTAAAACTGTAAAGCCTTTTTCCAATCTCGCGCATTCCAGGATTACGTCGCATACCTGGCCCAACGGCAGCTGCATTGGGATGGCGGTGGTGGCCGTGGTCGTCGTGGTTGCCATGAATCCCGTGTCGATTGGCTCACAGCTTCAGTCAAGCTTCGAAAAGCGGAATGTCTATGGAGCACAGACATTAGTGCGAACGACCCCTATTGATACCCGCGTTCGGGTCGAGTATCTACTACAGTTCCAGTCAAACCTGGCGCCGTGAGAGTCTCCTCCGAGAACGCCCATCGGAGCAATGAAGTTTGGCTCCTCTCGACGGGATTGAGCCCCGGATGAGGACCTCTCCCATACTTGCCTTTGCGCTGTGCAACCCTGCAACAGTCGAATGCTTCTCCATGGCACTCCATCAGTCCTCGCACGGTGGATCTCAGCCGAAGTCTGGGAAATCCGAACTAAGCCTGATTCTCGATGGAGCCCTGGGCTTCATCAGAGCTGTTTCCAATCACCTCATCGTGATGCAAACAGGGGCCCGCACTGGCTTAATCAACCTAACATCAAGTGCAAGATAAGCGGAGCTCGCGGTGTGAGGAAACATTGGGAATTAATAGTGAGGGAGGTGTCACTCATGTTCTCTGGAAGTCGTTGGTCGACGCGGTATTAGTGGAAAAAGCATCAACACGAGTTCCTTTTCGTTTTGTCGTGTCACCGTCTGGGACCAGTGAGAGGAACTTGTACTTCCCCCTTTACATTTCCAAACCAGGTAAAAACATAGAACGCGGTAAATTCGACCCATACACGATCGATCGATTCCTCCTCTCTGATTGCTGCCTTGCCAACATTACCTTCATCCATCTCTTCTCCCAACTTTTGGCTTGAGCGATTCTCGGCGCACGTTGCATCCATGGAAATAACCTTCCCCGCCTCGGAAAACAACTCTGTATCAAAGACTCCCCCACGTCTTCTTAATCGTGTCCAGGATATCGCAATCCTCGGTGGAAATAATGGAAACAAACAAACAAACACAGGAGCCGTTGCTGCTGACGAACACGAGCTTAAGGCCTTGGGAGCTTCTAACTTGCTTTCACCCGCTGAAGCCCATGTCGAATTCCTGCCCTACCATTGAAATTGTATTCCTTTCCGACGCTTTGCTGCCTTTCAAATCACGATTTGACTTGTATTAATTAAAAAATCGTCCAAGGTGATAGGGTGGGGGTGGGGGTGGAGCATCTTCATGGTATGTGCCCTCACTTAGTAAGACATTTTTAATAACAATTCATTATCACCAACAACAAATAATGATTGTTATCTATATTTCCAATTTGATAGGAGAGGTTCTGACCTTGTGCTTCAACATTCTTAATACTTATACTGAACATCCAAATTGAAGTTCAGGCATTGATAGTATTGAGGTAATAATATTTATACTGACCATCCAATATTGAAGTTCAAGCCATCCTTAATGTTGTCAACATCTTTCATGTATTCTAATCTTAATTCAAGTTTCTCTAACTTCTTATTATTTTTTATTTTTTTATTTTTATGATTTTGTTTAGATTCATATCTTTGACAAGGTGATACTTTTGAGTTATTTATATTATTTATAATTACAAATAACATAAAAGATTTTTTTAAAGGAAACCAAATTCAAAGATTTGTTATTTATTAAGGAGGATTGAATGAAGAATTTAGCATTCATATCCAAACCAATTTACTTATACTAATCTAATAGCAATTACAACAAATACATATTTTTTAAATCAACGCTTGCAATAGAATTAAGACTAGTTTGCCAAATATTTACAAAAACAAAATTGACCTACTATTTCTTTTGTAAGACAAATAAGGTCCATTTTTTACCAAAATTTACAAGAGTTGTTTTCTACAATGGCGAAATGTGCTATTCCAATAATAATAAGACTATGAAAATAATATTTATTTAATCTAAAAATAAATAAAAAAATAAAAATCTCCTACCAAATAAATACTTTATTTATTTTATTAGTAAAAGAATTAACACAAATTTCTTTCTTAATTATTAAATTTTTCAATCAAATTTCAATTAATAGCCAATGCACATCCAAATTATTTAACAATTTTTTTTTCTTTTTATGTTATAAAATAAAAAAGATATATTTCAATAACTTAAAGGAATGTGAAATTTATTTTTTAAAAAAATAAGAAAAATATACCATCCTTTTTAGATTTGTTAGACCAATTTATTTAAAACCTTGAAAGCTTAACCAACTTGCTTTAATAGTTGATTTTCAAATTTTGGCTCAAATCTTTTTTTCAAATTTTTAAAAAAGTGGAGTTTATTTATGTTTTTAATATACACATAAAAGCACCTGATATAAAATTTAATCCAGGATTAAGTAAATTTTATACTAAAATTTAATATTTACTTAAAATAAAATAAAAATATATTTATTATATATATTAATATATGTATTATATTTATTATTTTATTTATTATTTTAAATTAATTAAATCCAATGATTATTTTTTATTACTTTATCTAAATTTATTATATTAAATAAACTTACTATATTTATTTTAAAGTTATCTTATTTTTATTAAACAATATTTTTTCAATTTAAAATTTATAATATTATTTTATAAATAATAAATTATTATTTTTAATACTTATAAATTTATATAGTTTTATAATAATATAATATTTATTCCAAATAGATACAATAATAAGTTTATATTTATTAATTATTTTATATATTTATTTGTTACAAAGATTGGATCATTATTAAAAAATATATAAAAAATATCCATATAAATCCTAAATTATAGCTATTATGACAACTTATATCTTATATAACTAAGTCAATAGCTTCTTAAAATAAAAATAATTAAAGATATGTCTCATACATTATAGATAATTTATTATATTAATAAAATTTAAATCGTAATTTAAATTGACTACATCTCAATTTATCACTATTATAAATATAGTATAGTCTAATCTATTTATTATATAACAAATATTATTACTATATTTTAATTTTAAAATTTTATAAAGTGTTACTTTATTATCATTTTTATTTGATATTTGTAATAAAATAAATATTCTATTTGCCACTAGAAATCAAGCTTTATTTGCAAAAAGAAATCTTAAGATATAATAATAAAAAAATGATATTTTTTAATAGATTTTATATTTGAAAATAACAATCTTATATATTGTTTGTTTATATCATTTTTTTTTATGACTAACATACTTTAAAGTAGGTCATTACAACTTAAGAATATAATTATACAATTGAAATAGAGTAGGATATCAAATAAGTATTACATTGCTAATATATTATGCATGCACAAAGAAATCAACACAAAAGAAGTATTATTTTTATTAAGAATTGAGCTAACATATACATAATTGCAATTCTATTAAAATATGCACTTGAACTATTAAAAATCCTTATAGAATACTTAGAAATTATCTTAAGCATAAACCAAATATGGCATGTAGAATATTACAGGGGCACTATCCTAGTTTCTCCTTGTAATTCCACAAGTACATCTGATTGAATGATAGACAAGCTTGCTATGGTAAACATATACATATTAATTAGAAAAATATAAAATATTATTTATAATAGATATTATATACTAATTTTTAAATTTAAAAAACAAAAATAAATAAAATATAATTATTTTAATTCAAATCTAATTTTTATTGATTATTATACAAATAATGTATAAGACATGTCTTTAATTATTTTTAAAAATTGAAACTTATATATATATACATACATTAAATTTTTTATATTAAATCTTATAACATAAAAACTAAAAACAAATAATATATTTTTTAAATAATAATTTTGGTAAACATGCTTTAAGACACTTGAATTAAATAGTTTTTAAGTTCCCATTGAATAAAAAATTATTCTTAGTTGATGATTCTTCAAAGCATGGACCTATTATTGTCAAATCTTTTAAACAATATAAGTTTCAATTTTTAAATAGATGTTATATTTTGAAAAAAATCTATAAAATTAATATTTACTTGACATCGTATAATTATTGAAGAAGTTTTAAAATATTTTTATCTTATTGATTAATTACTTTTAGTATTATTTATATTAGTAAATAAAATCAATGTATTACAATCATTATTTTCTTCATGTGTTCCTATACTTGTTTAATAATATTTTTAGAATTTTAGAATTTATTTTTAAATATAAAAATTATAATAGAATAAGTAATTATAGAAATAATAATAATGATAATAATAATAGTTATATTGGTATAAAACAAATATAGAAGAAGATAATCTATAATTTCTAAATTCTTTTGTTATTTTTATTAGAAATTATGATTTATTATTTATCTTTAAAAAAGAAAATTCTAATATCATACACATTAAATATTGTAATATTTTTAGAAAAATAAAAAATAAAAAAATGATTTAAAAAAAATAATTTCATGTACAACTAAAAAAATATAATAATGATTCTTTTAAACCAAAAGAAGTAAATTTATAAAGTACAAACATATTAGAATGACTAGTGTTAAGTAAAAAAAACTTAAAGTTTCTTAAACTATATTAGATACTTTATATAAATTAGCTAAAGAAAGACTATTTAAAAGTTTTTGGAAGACCACAAGGCTTGTAGGCTAATGGTCTAAGTAGTTAAATGTTTCTATAGTTGCTTCTTAGAAGTAGGAATCATTTCAAAGTTAATTTTATAATTACATAAATCACCTATAAATCCAATCTATGTCTAAAAAAATTCTTGAGTGTATCTTTAAAAAGATATGATATATTTAATTTATATATATATATATATATATATATATTTCTACAATAACATAAAATATTTTTAGTCAATTGTTTGTAGTTTTTTATAACCATTATTTGATAATTCTTATTATAATATTTTAGATAAATTAATTATTTCCTCTGCTTTTTTAAGAAACAAGTTTTATAACCATTTTTTATACTTTTTCTTAACTATGTAAGTTTAATTGCATCCAAGATTATAAATTCTTTGTTCTATAATTAATTTTAAGATGAAATTTACATCTAGTTGCTAAATTAATATATATATATATATATATATATATACATACATACATCTAATTGTGGTTGTTGTATTAACAACTTATAGTTTTGATTTTTAATATTTTCTTAAGTTTTGAATTAGATTATATTTAAATTTAGAAAATCCAAAAAAATCTTAATTGTAGACGAAGTCTTATCTAATGTTGGTTATAATCTTAAAGACTATTTTTAAGACTTTTTTATCAAATATTTTTAATTTTATTTAAATAAAAATATATTTATTTATAATTATATTTATTTTAAAAATATATTATATATAGCACATATTGTCATTAAGTGGCTTCTTTTACCATGTGATCTTCTCTTCTATTGAAGATTCAATTCTTGACACTTTTAGCATATGTCATCATTGTAATTATATCCTAACTCTAATAAGTAAAAATCCACTTTTTATCTTAATACCACTTTAGACCAATCTAAACTATTCTAAATGTTGCCCTATATTTTCCTTCTATCTCACCTAATGTTGGCTTCCTCTCATAATAGTTTTGAAGCATGACATTACTTGCACTATAATGCATTAGGTCATTTCCTATATCCTTACCAATAAATACAAAACACTTTTACACTAATCTCCTATAGTACCTTTATTTTATTTTATTTTAATGAGTTGAATTGTGTTTTTTATGTACAAAATTACACTCTCATTTGTATTTGGGTATTAGACCCAACATATATCAGGTCAACTAGTAACAAACAATTGTCCACTAATGACAAATGACTCATTAGTGAATATGAAAGATATGAATCCAAATTTGTCAAAAAGAAAGTGGTACAACATCTAAAACATGAGACTACCTTGTTCAAGAGATGGGATAAATCATAGATGGAAAAACACATATAAGGTTCTAAAATTGACAAAGTAACTAAGTAGAACTTTAGAATACCTCAGAGTTGTGTGATCTTATACAAAAATGTAAATGAATTAGCTCGAATAGCTATTCCTTTCTCTTAATACTCTTATCTCTTTCTTTTGGGTATAAGGAGTTAAGTAGTCTAGTGTCCTTTTACCACTTCATTAATGCATTGAATATACCTCATTTTTGTGTCAAAAAAAGAAAAGAAAAAAGAGGCAGGAATCCCAATCCTTTGCAATACATTGATGTCTCCATAGGATGGACAGAAAGCCATGGATGGATGGGTGGATGTATTATGTTGTTTTTTCGTCCAAGGACCTGTAGCATCATGACCAGCTGCCTCTGGTGAGGGAGGCACCCTGAGTTGTACATAGCATACAATTGTGTCTTATTCTCTGGTTGAAGAAAGATTAATGCTCCTGAAATTATTTAATCTCATTTTGATCTATTTTTTCATTTTAATCTTTATTCATTTCAGTGAAAGGAAATGAAAAGGGAGTGAAAAGAAGAGAACTACATTCCTTTGCACCAAATTTTTATGAAACTTAATTACTACTCTTTCAATCACTGGTAGTGATTATATAACACCAACATTTCAATGCAACTTATTCACATAAAACATTGCAATTAGATGAATTCAAGTATAAATCACACATTTTTTTCAGTGTAATAATACATTAGAAATGCTAGAAAAAAATTCATTTAATTAAAACATTCCATAAGTTTAAAAAAAAAATAAAAAAAAAATAAACAAAATAAAAAAAAAATAAAACAAAAAGAACCAAATTTTGAAGATATTTATTTGTAACAACCAAACCACTTTGAAAACAATAAATCATCTAATTCATAAGTTGTGTAGCTACATGTAGATTTATTTTTATTTTTTATTTTTATTTATTTTTGTCTTTGATTTTCTTCTAAATGACAAAATATTCACTTTTATAAAACATAATCATTATCTCCACCATAAATATTATGAAAGTAAATCACTTCAACAATGTAAAAGTACATCAATTAACTAACAACCAACTTAAATTATGTCACATATATTATATAATAAATGGTATAAAAATAGATAATTTTATATTAATGGCAATAACTAAGTAATAGATATATTTTTTAATAAAAAATAAGGATATATTATTAATAATAGAATTAAAAAGATAAAATAAAACCAAACTAAAGAAATCAAAGTGTATGTGATTTCTTAGAAGTACAAGAATGTGATTGATTTTCTAAAAGTGTTTAATATATATTTTTATAATTAGTATATATCATACAAATAAAAAATAATAATTTTTTTTAAAAAAAAACACTATATATATAATAATTTTTTTATAAATATAATATAAAAATTAAAATAGAAAAAATATTCAATATTAACCATATTCAATTTTAAGCGTAGTTATAAGAAAATAACAATAGACATTAAATATATATATATATATATATATATATATATAAATTTAAAGATATACTAAAATTATTAAATATAAAAAATTATATAAATAAAAATTATAATTAATATATACATATATAGATACATACAATCATAAATATATATGTTACAATATAAACAAATTCACAACACATGCCAAATATTCATTTAACCATTATGAATAAAAGGATCTTTAAGATTATATACCATAACAATATAAAAAATTTATAACACACAAATAATTGTTTTAATACATAACATTACATTACAAATTTTTTTTTTTAAAGAAACAAAACATTAGTTTTACAGAATTATATTTTAAATTAAATAATTTATGTTATTAATTTATACTTTTATTCAAATTTAAATATTCATTCTATTAAAAGAATTCATATTCTTTAAAAAATTATAACTAAATATTATTTTTTGTAAATTAAAATTTGAACATTTTTATTTTTATTATTTTATTATTTATAAAGTTAACACATTTGTTTGTAGCCATTGTATGTAAATTTTGTTTTTACTGTGATTTGTGTTTTGTTTGTTTGTTTTTTTGCACTTCTTCTGTTACTATTATTAAAATCATCATTTCCAAATAAATTTAATAATCTAATTATATATTTTTATTATATGTATAAAAAAATATTTGTGTAAAATCTATTAAATTAAAAATTTATCATCATACAAATAAATAAATAAATACAATACCAATATTATGTAATCTTGAAATTTTTTATTTTGGTCAATTCTATAATGTGATAAAACCTAAAAGCTTTATTAGTATAATTATAAATTCAAACATAATATAAAAATGAGTATTTATTTATATACTAATAAATCAAATACAAGTTACTCATATATATATATATATATATATATAATGTATGATGTTTTAAATCTTAAAATGTCTTAATTAGCCCAACTATCATTATTACAATACAATGCATGTTAACCACTACCTTGCAGCAGGTGGCCAAGGAGCAACAAGAATTCCACCTTTAATGGGACATATTTACAAGAAATTCAAGCATTGTTTAATATGCATTTCACACTTTTTTGCTATTAATATGTAGGAAATATTTAACCTTATATAGAATTTGTCATTTACTTCAAATCTTCTAACCTCCAAAATGTGTCTACAAGACCAAAATCCAACAAAATTTCCTATTACAAGCACTCAAAATATTGAAGTATTGAACATCAAAACCCAACAAGGCCCCCTTGCCATAAATCAATGAACAACAAAACCAAACAAGGCACTTGACGAAAAAAAACAAACAAAAAAAAAAAAAAAAAAACAACCCATGCTAAAAATAAATTCCTCCATCCCCCAATTGTGCATCCTTACCCCAAATCCAACAACGTCTCTCCCCTTGTCTACTTCCAAATACAACCCCAATCTCCAAACCATACACCTCTAGCAACCTCACTAATCAAACACAAGAAAGCAAAATCCCAAAATGCACTACCTCGCAGTTGTGTGTCCCTGCTAATGATTGGTATTGTACAGCTGCGTGTTGGTACCGAGCCGTTATACGCACAGGCTTCCCATTAGGGTTTGACCCCTGCAGCAAAACGGGGGCAACAACGGGTCGGGCTTAACAATTTCTATTCATCATCCAGGTACCACCTGAGCAGGTGTTCTGCAAAAGCGCAACACTAATTCCCAATACGTCTTACAATGGACTGCGCGAATCTTGCGCTAGATGTTCGGTCGCTTGAGGTTGTGCGGGCCCGTGTTGCATCAAGATGAGGTGGTTGCAAGCAGCTCTGACTCTGCCCCGGGCTCCGTCCAGGATCAGGACCCCGTTCGGATTCCCCAGAATTCGGCCGAGATCCAACGTACGAGGACTGATGGAGTGCCATGGAGAAGCACGCGACTGTTGCAGGGTTGTGTAGCGTAAAGGCAAGTATGTGAGGAGTCCTCATCCGGAGCTCAATCCCGTTCAGAGGAGGCAGCCTTCATTGCTCCGATAAGGGAAGAAGGGTGTGAATCTTTGGCGTCAGCGGGGGAGGCTCTCACGGCAACGCAGTATATACCCGGCCGGAAGCGGGTATCAATAGGGGTGATTACCATTACTGTCTTCCATTCCGCTCTCACGCCGTCGTGTTTGATTGAAGCCGTGGGCCAATCGAAGCAGGATTCATGGCGACCACGGCAATCACTCCCGCTACCGCCACTACCGCCACCCCAGTGCAGCTGCCGTTGGGCCAGATATGCCACGTAATTCTGGGATGCGTGAGATTGGAAAAGGGCATTACAGCTTTCGGCGTTACTCTGAGGATTTTTAGGCGTTGAATAGGAGCGTGTAGGTTGATAGGAGCTGTAGATTGAGCAGTAGGATTGAGCAGATTGGTTGTTCGACAGCATGGGGATGTAATTGTGGCAGTTATCGGGGCAATCAAGGTATGGAGCATGTGTGTGACGTTCGTCTTGATATGGACACGGTGGCAGGAAGGTTTTTGTTTTTTCGCTAGGGATTGTTTGTGGTGAGTGTTTGCAGTGGTGTGCAATACGATGGTATTATATCCGTTGCAATTAGCAGAGGAGCGGTTGCTGGTAGGCAGTAGGATTGCCGGGGCAGAAAGTTGTGTTGATATGGCGTTGAGAATTCGTTCATGTGTGCAATTGTGTGGTTAGTGGGCGTGATGGCTCGTGTGGTGATATTGTGATGAATGGTATGCTGTGTTTCGAGCCGGAATCGTGATAAGTAAATGCAAGTAATGGGATGAGTTACGTGAAACATGAGCGTTAGTGGCACAATTGCTGGGAGTATGGACTGCGTGGCGTAATGGGCAGCTTGTGTTGCATAAGGCTGCGTAGGATTCAGGAGAGAAGGAGCAAGTATTGGGAGTACTGCATTGGTACTAGTCAGTTACACGATGGTATGTAGGACGTGAGACTAGCCATGAAGTTGTGCAGATTGATTTGGCGGACTGCATCGAGTGGCAGTCTGTGGAATGCTAGAACGAAAATACATCTCATACATTCGTCAACACTCTTAAGCAGGTTATTGCGCCTCACAGTACCTGGTTTCGTTGTATTGCGCATCTGTGCTGCCAGTCTGTTGATTGTGAGAAATCCTTTCACGCTCGTATTTAAGGATTTTTTTTTTTTCTCTGTTTTTACACTGATTAAGAGTGATTATGTACGTTTTTTTTGGAAGCAGCTGAATTGAGCCTATTGCTAATCACAATTGTTTTCTTAGAAACTCGTTCATATATTTATTCGTGTACATTCTGTTTGGAAATGAGTTTCAGTATCATCATGAAAGTTCTGTCAACTTCTGTTTCTTAATGACAGTGAAACATTTTAGGGGTTCGACGGGTGGCAATGTCTATCCTCCGAACAATTTAGATAGTCTTGAAAAATGTTAGACTGGAAATGCTGAGAAGAATATTTGTGTATAGGGGTACAGGGAGGACAATGGTTTGCATTTAGAAAGTGATGCTGATGAACAGCTACTTCTATTTATCCCCTTTAACCAAGTTGTCAAACTCCATTCTTTGATTATCCGAGGACCTCCAGAAAAAGGTTAATATTTATACCTTGCAGTTGATTCACGTCTGAAGCTGGGATGTAAGAGCCTTCTCTTCTCAAGGTTTTGAATTAGTGAGTCTGTGGCCAACTAAGGTGTTGCTGGCTCTCATTGTGCCCGTTAAGAACGAAACCGCGTTTTGAAGGCAATCACTTTGAACGTTTGAAACCAGAAGCATTCAACTGCTCTTTTCAGAAACATATTTTTGTTCAAGTCAAAAATAGTCGAATTAATCAGTGATCTAAATTACGTGTTCAAATTTGGAGTTGTTAGAATAACTATTGTTTCATCATAAGAGTGGTCATGGTATCATTTATTTTTCTTTTTTGGAATTTGTGGGCGTTTTCTAAAGTATATGTGTCGCTGCAGGTCCAAGGGCATTGAAGCTCTTTGCCAATAGGCCAAATATCGGCTTCAGGTGAGATTGCACTGTTGGGTTGACCTTGAATCCACTTGCCCTCATTAAAACTAACGACGTTGAAATCTGTCATCATTTTGTTCTTACGTGTAGCTAGAAGTTTTGCATGTGGGGTTTAAAATAGCTTGTCAGTGATGTGCAATGCATGGAATTCTTCAATCCACTTCAATACATTAAATATGCTCGTTGCAGAGTCTAGAAGGTTCAGACATTCACGGTGGCTTACTAGACATGTTCTGTTGGCAGCAATGTTACCGACTATCTTCCGAACGACACTGTTATTGCGTCACTTGAGAACCTCGAGGTATCTAATATCCCAAATTTATAGCTGTAAGTGTGTGTTCTTTGGAATTCTAATTCAGCAGATGATTGATCGAATGATATTTACTGCTGAAAGCTTTGACCTGTTGTCGGTCCCTGACTTTCTACAATTACAGGGGAAGCCAATACCGCTTAAATACGTCAAATTTCAAAGTGTGCGAAAGTGAGTGCCCAACTGATCCATCATCCTCCTAATAATTTTATGTCAATTTTATTTGTTGCCGCTGAGGGCCACACTTCTTTGTTTTTCCATTTTAGTTCGTGCTCTAAGCTTTAACAAGCATGGACTCGAGGCGTGATATGTTGCATATACTATCCGAAATAATTTCTGCTTGAACCTGCGCGCCGTTAATTTTGCAGTTTGACAGTATTCGTTGAAGACAACCAAGGAGGCGGCGAAGTAACTCAGCTTCAGAAACTTGCTTTTATTGGTAGCACGTAAGTGCTCTCTTCACTCTTGTTCCAGCAGTGTCCAAGTGGGGAGTATATCCCTCTCAGTAAATTCTGCAATCTTGTAGAGGTATTTTTTCTGGTACGGCTTAAGCTTTTGGATAGCAGACACCTCACGTAATGAAGAAATGCTTCTTAATGTGAAAGAACGGAGCAGGTAGTTTAAGCACTTTGTTAGTATTTTACTGCCATAGATAGATGAGATTGGTGTGATGAGCTGATTTGATTTGAATCTGCGTTTGATGTGCAGAGTTGAAACCACGAATATGAAGGATTTGAAGATCAGTGAAAATGAATGATGAATCTATCTAGTTGCCTGTTTTTGGCCAACTTTCTGCTGTGGTTAATAGATATAGTAATCTCTCAGATAAATTTTCTGGATCAGCCTTAGCTATTTATAGTGGTCACTGTTTCTCTTTGAAAATATCTTTAATCTGTGAATATGGGTGGCTTACCACGGTTGACTTGGTCTTACAACCGAAATTGGTATTTGAATTTAATATGTTTGTGACAATTTTAATGTCTCTTCTATGCCGAAGAGTTCGTCTCTGAATCTGTACGCGTGCTGAACTTCACCACTGCTGATACATTTGAAAGACTGGTGAAGTTTGTTCATGCTTTTTGTGATAGCTTGAATTGTACTCGAGGACGCTGCTCCTTCAATCTTTAAAGTGCTTGTGGGTTTTGCTTGTGTGTGTATTATTATTATTCTTGAGTTCTCGTATTTGTTAAGAAATTTTTAATTGTCTTTCTTATTTGAAGCTAACGCATCATATTGTATCCTATTAAGATAAACCAGTGTATCAATGATGTTGTTGGACCACGATAGATTTCATTATATCATATCATTTTTTTGAATCCATACAATGTAAATGCAAGTGCCCCGAATGAGAGTCTATATCTTATAAAAACAAGTTTTTTTTTGCCAAAATTAGATGATGGTAGATATTTTTTAAATTTACTTAGCAGAGAGATTTATTGGTACCAAACATATTGAAAGAAAGTCATTATGCATCATAAAGTTTTAGAAATATTTTTGTGCAAAGATGCCAAATTAGAATAGAATTTTTTTAGTAATAATAAAGATTTCAAATTAAAAGTATGTGTGGTTAAAAAAATACTTCTCTATTTTTTTTATTGATGCTAGTAGAGTTGGAATAGGATCTTTTTTTCCAAGTTTTACAAAATAATACATAAAGAAATTGTTCTAGAGTTGTTAAAAAGATTGTGATGTAACAAATTCAAAATAGATAATGAATAATTAGTTTTACAAGTCTTTATAATTTTAATTTATCAAAATGTGCTATAAACAAGAAATGAAAGTTAAAAACTACAAAATAACAATTTAATTGGCTTAAAAGAAGCAAAGAAGTTAAATTAGAGTTTTATCTTTTTGCAGGAATTGTGATTAAAAGTTATTATAATAGAACATAATGAGGATAGAGTGACTAATTTAGTTGGATTAATTTTTGTAGGTACAAGTCTAATTTGATGGTTTTATGAAAATTCTTATTTTGCATAATATCATTTATGATCCTACTATATTAAAATGCAAAGACTACCAAATGATACATGGGAGTATAGAAATTGCATTTTATTATAGAAGAAATTAGAAATTGGATTAGAAAAATATATATACATTTAGATTATTTGTAAATATATCTTTGGTTTATTTTTTACTTGCATTGTGGTGAAACAAAAAATTTCATAGGTTTGGTATCTAAATGGATCTTTTGTATGGAGTTGTATATGGTTAAAATAGAGAAGTAAAATGGACTTGACATAGTAGCTTTAAAAATCCAACATACAAGTAGTATTTTAAGTCCTATTTAAAGATCAATAAGATTAAACTTTTTTTATTACTAATCTTGACAAAACATCACTAATAAGATTCTTGTCTAAGGTTATATAGTCTACCTTGTTCTAATAAAGTTTATGAGAGAATTCTAAATTTCTTAAAAATAATTATTATATATTGCTTTATAGGTATAATATAGACCAAATTGGACATCACAAGATGATTGATTATAATGGCATACATGATAAGAGATACCCTCGTATAGTACCAATACAGTAATTTCTTCTTGATACATTTGATTAAAATTTGGTCTATTGCCAAAAAATATTTTTATACCGAATGACTTATGTTAGAATTTAAAGAATTTAATGAATTTATATCATTAATTAAGTCAATTATATATGTATTTTTTAAATAATATAAGCTTTGATTTCTTACTTAATATTAGCTCTAAAAGCTTAGAACAAATATTTTTAAAGTATAATTTATTAGCAAACTTAGATTGAAAAAATATAGTATTTTTTATATTTATTAATTTAAGAAGTTAAAAATAGATATTTTATTTGTATACTGACTTATTACTGGTCAATATAAAAATAAGAAATAATAAATATTTTGTTGTTCTATTATTTTTTTATTTTTTAAAACTTGCTGTGAAAGACATAAATCACTTTTAGAAAAATGCAAGAAATAAGAGAAAAACTATAAAAAAAATTTGTGTTTAAATAAATATTAAATTAATGATTAATTTTTATTAGTAGTCCTAATAGAGTACATGAAAATATTTTTTCTATTAATAAAAATTTAAATCCAAACTTGTAATTTCTATGGCTTCATTTATGATTTTTATGTGATCTTATATATATATATATATATATATATATATATGTTTAATAATAAATATATTAATGTAATATTAAGATTTACTTAAGAGTCTAATATATCAAAAAAAGTTTTTCTAATCCATGCTTTAAAATAAAAAATAAAAACTTAAATATTTTTTAAAAGATTTTTTTAAATATATATTAAAAATTTAAAAAATAACTTATATAGATTATTATACAAGATAATTATTCTTTAGTTATAAAAATAATAAATATTATTTTTAAAATATATAATATTTTTTATTTTTAAAATATATAATATTTTTTATTTTTAAAATATATAATATTTTTTATTTTTAAAATATACAATATTTTTTATTTTTAAAATATATAATATTTTTTATTTTTAAAATATATAATATTTATTTTTCTAACTAAAAAATCAAAAGATATAACTAAAGATTTCAGCATCTAGGATTATTTGACATAATTAGGACCAATTGCAAACTAAAAGTATTTTTTTAAATTATGATTATATATAGTTTATTTTTTGTGATTCATTAATTAAATTTTATTAAAAGCTTCTTTTAGTATGAGTGAAATAAAAAAACAAAAAAAAAACAAAAAAAACAAAAAATAAGTATAAACAAAAAATAAAAACACACACACACTTAAAAGAAGAAGGTGTAAGGTATATATAAAAAAATAAAAATAAAATTAATTAATTTTAAAAACTTTAAATATATAATATTCTATCTAAAATATCTTATACTTAATGAAAATTTCTTTGTAGAAATATCTAATTTAATTTTATATTCTATAAAAATTTAATGTAGATTAATATATTATATATTAATTATATATTAATTAATTTAATAGAAGGATCAAAATACATATTCTACCTTTACATATACTATTAATGTTGTCTATACAGTCAATTGTAATATAAAGAATTAGACTTGTCAAGCCAAATTAAATTATATTTTTTAAATTTCATATTTTTTACAAGTTATTTTGGGATTTTAAATAAAGAAATACTATAAAGATAAAAAATTATAGGTAGTTATGTACGTGTTAGATTATCTTATAATTACTTAAATTCTTAATAATATGAATTATTAAGTACAGTTATAAAAAAAAAAAAAAAACTTAATGAGAATGTAAAAGAAGTTCTACTTTACAAAAATAACTTGGTTGAATCAAGGTGTTGGTGAAAAGAGCTATTTATTTCAAGATAGATTTGAAATGTATACAGACAAAAATAAAATTTTTTCTAATTTATAACAATTAATAATAGTAGATGATGATTTAGTCCAAATAGATGGAAGAATAATCAACCTAACATGTAGGATATTATAGATAGAATAATATTTTTATTTAAGGCTAATTAGAAATTTAATATAACAATACTATAATCATAGTTTATATTATTACTTTTTGAAGGTGGTTCTAAATAGATTATAAAATGTTAAAAGAAAATACTTGAGAATAATTTTTTTTAATGTTCTTTAGATATTTTTATTTTATTTTATTTTATTTTATTATTGGATTTTTTTATATTTTGTGTTATTTTTTACAAAAATTCTATATTGCAATATTGTAAAATTAAGAAAAAAAAAAAATATTTATTTATTTTCTCTGTAATTTTTTGTTTTTGTTTTTTTTTTTTTTTTTAAGATGCCTTTGCTATTTGCAATTGATAATTGTATGTCTTTTAGAATTAATTTAATTATTTCAATATTGGTTACTATTTTGTAAGAACTTAAGATATGATCATTTTTTTTTAAAAAAAGAACTAAAATATAAGATCCATTTTTTATTCTTTAAAAGTCCAACTAAAATCCTACAAAAAAATTATTATTATTATTATTATTTAAAATATTATCTTGTTAGATTGATACAACAAAAGTTCTTATGGCTATTTTTTTAATAACAATTTGTATTCTTTTATTTGTAATTAGTAGAGCTATTATTATAAAATTGATGAAGAAGATTGAATATTTTATAATAGTAGTAATAATATATATATATATATATATATATATATATATATATATAATATTTTTTAAAAAAGAATACGTGTAATTACATAAACAATCTTTTAAAAAATATTATTTTAAATAGTTTTAGTAGAATTGATTTGGAGGCTAATGTAATAATATATTGTTCCACATATCATTGTTATTGAATCTCTTTGTTTGCCTTGATTGAATTGGGACCAAAATGTGCAGATATTTAGAATCAATTGTTTCTTTATTTGCAAAAGAGGTGTTAAGGTTGGTAGTGATTGAGGTTGTTATATTGATTAATCCTCCATGTTTGTAACATGCTTTATTAAACAATTAAGTACTTTGTTAAGGCACATCTTCAATTCCACAGCTTGGACAAGTTACAAACAAAAAATTAGGAAGAAGAAAACATCACTATTATACAAATAGTGTTAAATATCAGTAAAACAATTGAAATCATTTTAAAATCTTAGGAAAAATCATAATGCATAATTATTCCTTCCACCCCTTTCCAAAAACAAGAAGAATAAATATGCCATTCTACTAGGGGAAGTTAAACAAATATTCCTAACGAATAAGATTCAAAATCATGTAGACCTAAAATTTATACATCAAAAGCCTCTAAATCGCCGTGTTCACACCACCATCGTCCTCGAATCTCCATCGCTGCCCGGTTTTCGGGGCAAGAATACTTTAAGGTAAAAGTAAAAGGAAGACAGACAATTAAAGGTAAAGAGAGAGCATTAGGGTTTCGAACAAGGCAAGCAAAGCCCAAGTTCAAGGTCCTCTTTCGTTCTCGCAGCGTCGCTTCCCTCGGAGCTCCCTCGCGCTTGACGTCTGCCCTCTCGTGTCTTGCCGCCATGGTATGTGGACCTTTACCGCTCTGTTCCCCCTGTCTTGTCCTAGTTTCACTTGGGTGGTGTTGTTTTAGCCGCCTCTGTCTTGTGCAAATTGTCCATTTCGTTTTCGAGGTTTAAGGGCGTCTGTCGGCCTTCTCTTCTCTGTTGTTTTGTAAGCTCACGGCTCTAGGCATGGTGTGTCTCGTTGGTGCTTTTATACGTGATATCTATATCATTTTTCTGCAAAGTTTTACAGACTGGTTGGCTCGGTACTAGCCTTGACAGTAACTTTCACATTGAATGCTGATCTGAGGGAGAATCAATAAAATTATTTAATTTTTTTTCTTTTTTCTTTTTTCATGTTGGTCGTCTCTTAAATCGTTTTCTGCCTCTTTGTAGAAGAAATATTTTGGTGATTGTGCAGATGTTGATGTTTGTGTCTAGTTTTCTAGCATGAAGAAGAAATTTTTTGGGTTCTGCAATCGGATATGTATTCAGATTTCTTTTCCTGTGTCTATGGATACGTTGGTCATACATCATCAAAACAATTAATATAGATTGAATTGGGCACATGCGTTGCCGACGATGGTTTCTATAACTATTTGGATTGTACATCTCTTTGGGGTAAGGATTCGCGACGAGAGTATGTTTTGAATACATTCGTGTAAATCTGTGCAGGATTCCGCTGTAAAGCTAGCTATTGTAATGAAGGTGATTGGCCGCACCGGGTCCCGAGGCCAGGTGACCCAAGTGCGTGTGAAGTTTCTGGATGATCAGAACCGACTTATCATGCGTAATGTGAAGGGGCCAGTGCGTGAAGGTACTAACCTTGTCTGTTCTGTTCTACTCTCGTGGAATATCTCGTGTTATGGTCTCCGTCCTAGCACTATCTTTTAGGATCGTTGGTTTTTCAGGGTTTCTTTTTAAATGATTTTGGGCGAGATTGTGAACTATAAGTTACTTATGTTAAGATTAAGGTAATCAGTTGTCCCAGGTAGAAAATTATATTCCTCTGTCTCTTTCGTTTGTGTGCCGATTTCTTGGGTTCGGGATTAGCCTGCTCTGAAATTTATTCTGATTTTAATTTTGGAGTGTAACAAGCCTGAGAATCTGTGTTACAGTATAGTTTTCATGTGTGAATGTGATGAATGCATTGGTCCGTGTTTCTGAGAAGTGAAACTTTCTCTGAAGCGACACATTGCTCTTTTGCCTGCTGATTCACTCGGTATCTATGTGTGTGCTTGGTGTGGAAATCATCTAAGCTTGGAAAGATTCAGTGATAGTTTTTTGGTAGCTAAGTTCCTCATTTCCACACTCGTCTTATTTTGTAGATTATTCATGAATACTAGATGTTAAAAATTTGGTTCTTATTTTTGTGTTTGCAGGTGACATCCTGACCCTCCTAGAGTCTGAGAGAGAGGCAAGGAGGCTTCGATGAAAAACTCGGAACTTGCGATTTCCTAGTCTGATCTTACTGTATGCAACCGGAATACTAGAAGGCATGGTTTTACTGCATCATTAGTATTTTGATGGTTGATGATTAGTATTTCAATGAGATAAAGAGGAGTTTGATGTTTCCAAGCATATTAATTGCGCACTAGAGCTTATCTTACGCTCAGTTCTATGTGAGTACAATTCAGTTCTGCTTGTAATTGTGGCTGTTGATCTTGTACGCAATGCCTCAGAAGATATTTGGCGAGACTGTGTTATTTTCCTTGTACACATTCATGAAGTTACTCGCTGTGCTTGTTATGATCTAGTTTCCTTGAGAGAGGCGGCACCGGTCGTCCAACATGTGTTATTAGTTTGTGAAGCCTTCTACGCGAGAAAATACAGCGACGGTAGCGACATTCAATCACATCGTTTTAACAAATATACAGCATTACGGTTATATGTATCTTCACACATCTACTATTGATCGGTAAGTGCGTATAGTCGTGAATAGGAGTCTTATTAGAAGCGAAGGATGATCATTTAAGATTTAAGTCTAAGAACACCATAAGATCATGTGATGTTACGTATGGTCATTTTATGCCTTGCCCATTGGAACTTACAAGTCTATTGCCACAGTAAAAAGAACCTGACAATATTTCGTGCTTAACATTTGCTTAGACCAACAAATAATTCAGACAAATCTGTAATAACTAGCGCTTCATCGAACTAGCTATACGTAGTACTCATGTTTGAAGAGTTGCTTAATATGGGGTTTTTTTGTCGTAGTGTCGATAGCGAAAGTATGTTCTAACTACAGTAATTTGTACGAGTAGTTTACATCCAAAGAATATGAAGTGCTCAGTGAAGAAAATGTGACATGTTCATTTGGATTAGTGTAATGCTCAACAAATTAGAAACCAGATTACAGTGACTAATTTGGAGTGATATAGTATCCTACCAGTATCTTATTTTTGTTCAAAAAGTCTATAGAAACTGCTTTTTGGGACAATTTTTTCGACAAATTGATATCACTTCTGTTATCCATCAATTATGAATCGATTGACCCTACGAATCACTTATTAATCTAGAGTTTCTCGTCTGTCAGTCAATGATCAGTGTACACAGCAATTCCACGTAATCTCTTGATCTACATACAACTACAATGACTAGTCATCTTCAACTTTAACATATTAGTAACTTAAGTTGGTTCCACACTACTCAATTGTGATTAATCCCTCACGATTTATTCAACAAATGTGCAAATTAATAATATAATTTTTGGCCTACCATACTCATTTAAAACCACAAAAACCCACAGCTACCACAACAACACTCACATTCAACTCATTCCGATCTGTGAGAGCCATTAAAAGATTTTTATAAAATAAAAAAAAAATCGATTAATAATCGATTAATCATTAGCAATTTCTATCACAACGTTAAAGTTAAATTACTTCTCTTTGCAGACATAATAATAAAAATAAAAATAATTCTTTCCAGTATTTCACTTATTTTCTGAAGCAAGAGTCATTCATTTAACAACAAGCTATGATACTCATATCATAAAATACTAACAATCAGCCAAATTTCATTCGATGAAACCACCTTGCAGAACTCAGTTTGTTGAACACATGTGAGCAGGAAACCTGAAAACGTTTACTTACACTCAATACACGTGAACACACATAACCCACATTCATGTGTAGACAACACACACACACACACACACACACAATAAAAATATAAATATACACTTATTTGTACGAAGGGATCTGGGCTCCGTGATAGGCCTTCAGCTTCGCCACGGCATCGCGAGCTCATGCTTGGTGGATACTTTGCTGGTGGATGCTTTGCTTCTAGAGCCTCATCACGGATTCGCTCTTTGCACAAGCTTTAGTGCATCACTAGGTCTAAAGAGAAGATGTGGCCGCGTGACCGCTTGCTCGGGGCAAAACTGGTGTGTACGAGGAGTGTTAATGGGATCGTATGAGCTCCAGATTTGGCTCACAGGGCGTGGGGGTACAAGAGGAGTACCAGGGAGACGCCATTGAAGGCGACGACAGCAAAGGATGGCAGCTTCATGCCGGCCTGTCACTTCTCCACAATGAGCTCCATCAAGCAGCTGCCAAAGTCAGGACGCTCCTCCATGCGAATGAGCGCCGTGGTGCTGATCCGCCTGCAGTCTCATTTAAGAGCGCCGCCGGAAGCTTGCCGCGAGAAGTGGCACCACCAGCAGCGGCCTGTGATGGCCTGGGACGGTGGAGCCCGTGAAGATCCTCCCTTCGTCACGGATCCACAACTTGCCGAATTTGTGCTGAAGGGACTGCTCCTTAACTCACGACATGAGTTTAAACAGGGAACGGTGGGGTGGGATTTTCTTCATTGTTTTTGTGAGCTCGAGGTTCGCGAAAAGCTTCAGCTCCAGCTACGTCTATCTAATATACTCGTTTTTTATTTGTTTTTTTTTTTGGTCTTCGATAACCGTGGGTGTTGGCAAGGGGGTGGGAGGCATCACTTGGACGAAAACCATCTGGAAGCCAACTCGCGCGGCAAAGGTTTTCGTATCCAGTCCCGGCGGAGTGTACGAGGTTTTAGGAGCATTGGGTAGTGCATGATTTATGTCGGAGTGTGATGGATGCGGAAGCCAGATTAGGGGGGTGATGAATTCGTGTGTGTTGAGGAAAATTAAAGCAGCTTTCACTATGTTCTTCAGCTGAAAGCAGATTTGTGTGGGATTTGAGGATAATTGATTGCAATGGCCTTATTGACATGGCTGCTGCTGCTGCCTCTGCTTCTCCATATCGACACCACAAATGCCTCCTCCCGCGTCATACTTGGTAAATTTGTGTTTTCCATTAGAACTCTCAAGAAGAGCCCCTGGACACATCGATCGTCATTGCTATTGTGATAAGTGGATTGTTAAGCTATTCAGTGGAAAAGCGATTGTTCCGGGTTTAGAAGCTGAGAAGGGTAACGCATTGTGGAATTGGATTCTATCGTACTCTCTAGAAATATGATAGATTATTCATGTTTAATTTATTTTGTGTAGGAACTGAAGCATTTTTGGATTCCGAATCACGTCTACCTGCGACAGACTACACAGATATTAATCAATCGTTGTTCAAACCAAAGTCCGATTCCAAGGTACCACAATTTCAGTCGAGACTGCCACACCCATCTCGTATTCAAGTTAACGATATTGTTTTACCAACACGAGAACACGAAGTCGCGCATTGTTCTGCCGTTGTGGGATTCACTTCAAATTTAAGCAGGAGACGTAGTCGAATAACCAATTATATTTTCAGTAATTGTATAGATATATATATATATATATATATATATCTGTACAGTTGTGTGTAAGAGGAGGACACTACGATTATGCCACCAGAGCAGTTTTAACCATATGCAATCTTGCATTTTGTTTTGGTTGCAGATAGAGACTGAGGGGATCTCACCTGTGAAGACTCCCAAGCCCAGCAAGGAGAAACGGCTACTAATTGGCTCTTCAGCCCCGGAGTGCGGCCATACATGCGGGGCATGCTCGCCTTGCAAAATCCAAATTGTGAGCTATGAATGTGAGGAAGATTTTGGATCGCACGCGGAAGCTTGTCCGTTGGGCTACTTGTGCCTCTGTCATGGCAAATCCTTTCCCATCCCTTGACGCCCAACACTCAGCTCTATGACTGTTCTCTAAACGGGCAGGCGTGGGAGGAACTAGATGATGAGAATGTTTCTGGTCCTTTATTTTGTAAATATTAACATAAGAAGGTCATGTGATGATATCCTTTGATTGCAGGGATTAGCTGAATAGATCACATTTGAAAGGCTAGAGTTAATTTACAACCTTTGTATCCACAAGTTAAAACAATTGTAATGGATACGTACCTACAATGTACGTGACTGAACTGTCCATTCAACATTGCATGAACTAGGTAACTAGTTTGAGAAGTTATGACTCGAGTATTAAGAGAGCCGATGAGAACTACTCTATTTAATAATAAGCAGTTTCACTGGTTTCCACCTCGAACATGTAATGGTACTGCAGTGTTATGATAGGACATTTTTCAAATATTATACATGGAGTCTAACAAAAGACCCACCATTGCTCAACACAACAGTATTCAACTCTCTTCAAGTTGTAATCAACATCAGTGGAAGCCCTCCTACAGGGTTGCTGTCCCAAAAGCTACTTATTTCTCGCTCCTCGCTTTGATTTGAACCCTATACTATTGAAGATAGTCCTCAAATTTTAACCTTCACCTTGTCAAGTAAACCTAAATCTCAAGTGATGTCTCTAGAACAGTTCGTAATACAAAATACATTGGACCAACTTCAAATTCTTGGAAGTCCTTCAACATCAACCCAATAAGCTGCTGGTCCCACAAGGAGACTACTCTCCCTCAATCTACCTGAAGAACATGGTCTGAGGAAATCTGAGGAACATAAAGCTTCCGTCAAAAGCCCAAAAACCCCTCTTACTATACACAGCGCGCAAATGGAAGCAGCAACCAAATATAAAAACCTTCGCCCAACCCGATGAGAGAATTTCTATGCATTTGACCTTAGGTCACTGATTTCGCTCTGAGGAGTGCCTGGTAGGCTCTGCTGCCCCCCGTTAACCATTGGCTGGTTAAGGGAATTATGTGACTGCGAATGAACCTGACCCGCAGGTTGTGGAGTTAGCTGTTTAGAAAGTGTTGGAAATGACGTTTGTTGCGACAGCTGATTGAAGATAGGTGACGCAGCATGGTCGCCGCTCAGCGTAGACGATGGAATTTGGCTCATTGTTGACTGCCCTTGAAGTTGAGAAAGTGCTTGCGCATGGTTGAGTTGGAGATGTACCTGATTCCCAGGAAAAGACTGAGCATTACCACCAGCACCCCCCGAGTGAGCACGTTGCGCAGCAACTTGACCTTGTGATTGAGTAAGACCCTGTGAAACCGTTTGAGCCTGCAACTGCCCAGGCAACCCATTGCTGGGATTAGAAATCCCGGAGTGAGCCTGCGAACTTCCAGACAAGTGCAAAGGTCCCGGTGGCTGCATCTGGTTATTATATGCTTGTCCTGATTGCACTAAGCCCAAGTTTCGGGCATCCATTTGACCGCGTAGCTGTGACTGGTAGTGGTTTGAAAACTGGGCCATTTTTGACGTATTAGGGTCTCTGTGAACTTGAGCCACAGTACCAGGTTGTATCTGACCGAGGAGGTGACCTTGTAATTGAGAAACTCCTTGCTGTCCATTTGCCGTTACAACCTGTCCGCCTGGATGTCTTGAAACTTGTCCTTGCTGTTGTTGCAAGTAAGGTATCGACTGACGAGGGGTACCTTGAGTGAAATGGTTTATTAGAGCCGTAAGTGAGGGTTGATTGGGAAGATTCGTAAGCAAGCCTTGTTGCTGCAATTTTCGAGCACTTGGAAACTCTATTAAACTCTCTGTTGCATACCAATGACGAGTTAGTAACCACTATTTATGAGGCACCACAACTTCAATGGCAACCTTAAACCTACTGCCTACAAAAAACATGCTGCTTGAGAACCAAAAAAATAGTTGGCAAAAGAATCATACGAATAGGTCCACGGTGGGTCTTCTTCTCAAATGAAATCAAGTCTTTCATGCTGTTCACAACTTCAGAAATCTGCAACAGGAACTCAAGTTACTTATTCATGCACAGGCACATTCGCAAAGTAATGTCTAGCAATCTCCCATAGCAATAAATTTAACATACCATATCATACTAAGAATGTGCTAGTACATTCACTGGTGCAGATGTTTATGACATAAAAACAAAATAAAACACTGGATCTGTTGAAAGCACCTGCAAACATCGCACATATCGTTTTGAGAAGCCAAGGTCATTGACCATGGGTGCGTCTAGCTTTCCAGCCAGCTGCCTTGCTGTAGTTATAAACCTGCACCCACATCATAGGTTGTCAATTACAGTTCTCTTTGCATTTAGTTATTTCATAGAATATTTGGAACAAGACAGATAAACTGACACCATTCATTGTCTGGCTTGCTCAAATAGCCAAAGACACGAGGTATGCTCGAACAAAGAAAATTACTGAAACCTTCATATCCCCATGTGATTATATTTTATATTAATATTAACCATAGTTAAAAAGAAGTGCAAAAGGAATAACAAATCAATCAAAAGAAATTTATCTCTTTTCAAAAGAAATAAAACAGAGGGTACGCACGCGTTGCAGTGTTTAGTCAAATTCTCCACACTTTTGTTGAAACCCTCCTGTTCAGCCTCCATGGCTAGGTTGTCTAGCTGATGGGCCTGTTCACACAATCTTAAGTATTAAGAACATATAAATCCCAACACATTACCAAGCAACCATAAATGGCTGGTGAGCAGCTCGTTTCCACAAGGTTGTACAATGCAACCGAATTAATAAGTTCACAGGACGCTCTACCTGCTCTTGCAGGTTTTTGATTGGCACTACTTCATCATGGCTTTTTGTACAGAACTCCCAAGCTTGAATCTGATAACAGTACAAGAATGTTATAACGTCAGAACATTACCCTTTCCTAGCACTGGTGGTAAACATTCAATTATAGCGCGAGAGAGAGAGCGAGAGGGAAGTAAAAAAAAAAAAAAAAAAAATCGTCTACATCTGCTAGTCCCAAATCCTTGCGAATAATAGAGTTGGTCTTACAAAATCTAATAAGGTTCAAAATAAAATACCTTATACGAAGGACTAATTGTCACTCGGAGCGTTCCATATCTGATAACCTGCCAAGCAATCTCGAAAACTGGTTAAGTATTACAATTCCTATTACGCGTATACAATTGTACACCTGAACTAATCAATAAGAAAACTCGCGTTAAAAATCGTAATGATGATAAAACTTTAATATTAATCTATCGTAGTTATTAAATAATACAAGTATGAAAATGAAAACGTATGTAGAACGTGAGGGGTTTCTTTGCCACCACCCTCCAAACACCCACAGAACTGTATTGCAGTTGCCTTCAGTGCATGTCCAAAATCAAGGATATAAATTGTGAGCATTTAAATAGTATTTCAAGAGAGACGCTACATACCCTCAATTCAGCAAATATTGATTCGTGCACTGCCCCGGAGTACTCCAGAACCATTTTCCCAGAGGGTAAAACATACCTGGCCACCAAGATAAATCCGTCCACCAGTAATAAAATATAAAAAAAAAAAAAAAAAAAAAAAAAAAAAAAGTGATGCTAGAAATAAGAATCGAACAACATTCAATCAATCATATTACTAAACATGGCTTTCGATAACAGTGGGCTAATCCAAAACACGCGCTGAGGTTAAGTTTCTTTCATGGATAAAAACAATTTTACAAAAGTCAAGTATCTGATCAATAAGCACTGCGAGTAGGCGAGTTTCTAAATATGATTCAAGATAAACTATTATCACCCTGTTGTCATAAAGTTTCGGTTCCAAAGCTGGTTATGTTAGTTGTTTAATAAGGCTTGAATTAGAGTGATCAATATGATCGAATTCAAACAGATAGACAGGTAGAAATGAACATACTCTTCAGCCAGATCCAGGAATAGGAGCTCGTCTAGCAGACCACTGTCATACTTAATCTTAAATAGCCGAGGCAGAACATCCGTGCAGGATTCTGTTCACATCAAAAGCTCAAGAGATCAGATCCTCACAGATACCAACCTTACGTGTTCCACTGCATTTCAATTATCTCTGTCATGGACTAAATATAAATCTTGGTAAAATAGATGAAGTAAATATTGAAAGCACTTACCAAAACCTCGTCCTGGTTGCACACCACACAGGTTACAGAACCAAAACTCCTGCACAACATCCACAAATATGGTTAGACAACCCTATACCAGCTCAACCAACAGTAATGAATGCAACTGAACTGTGATAACAATTGCCATAAGACGATAGGCGCTATAGAAACACGCATAAAATCCATGTGGTATATAATCTTCGACTCCATGATCTGGGCGATAATTTTTTACCATAGGGAAGAGACCCTGAGCATGCCGACCGACAGGAGAAGTATTATAACTGCTTAAGCACCAGCGCTTTAAAGCTCCAGGTTCAAAAAATGTGTGTACAAGTCTCTGCCAAAAAGCGATATTGTTATCCTGCATGACAACCTATAAGTGTCAGATAGGTGACAATAGAGTAATGCATTACATCATACATCACAGTCCAAATACAATAGACATAGTACAGATAAAATAAACATATAAAGAAAGGAGCACCGTATTTTTCTACGCATCAAGATGACATGCAAAAGAGAGAGCGATCGAATCCTACCAACATTAAAGTAAACTATTCTTTAACTAACCAAACTTGAACACTTACTGCAGGACGTTTCCTTTGCTCTTGAATGTATAGCATGATTCTATGATTACATTCTGAAACAACTGCTGGTAGCATACGACTTCTGTAACCATTTTCCATGTTTCCGCCTTTTAACATTGGACCTTGAACAAGGTGCCGGTTGTTAAGCTTAAGACCCTGTAAAAGCTGATTTTGCATTCCAGGCTGCAAACGAGCGATCATTTGTTGTGCAGCTCCGGTCGATGGTAAGCCATTTGCCACCTAAGACAAAGATACAATAGACTATGATCAACAGGATGACCCTTTCAATATTTGAGAGTGTAAGAGACCTGAAAGCCAGAGAGAACCATGATGCTGGAGAGCGAAACTGGACATCAGGGATGATTTTATCATCACAAAATAAATAAATAGACAAATAAATAAAAGCATGTGCTAGGCTTCCACACAAAGATGAGTAAGCAAAAAAGCAAGGATATTCAAGGAAAAGCAGCTGATAAGCACCATGTATAATCTTTCGCCCCCACTTGATGCCAATAAATCATCTTAACCATGGTCTGTACAACAACATGCTGCTCACCTGGAATGCTTGTGCTTGACCTGACTGAAACTGTTGTTGCTGCAACAAGAGCTGATGCTGAGAACTAACTCCTTGCTGTGCTTGTCGAGCTTGAAGTATAGCTGCTTGATTAACTGCCGCTTGTTGCAGAGCCGCTTGCTGGTTAGCTGCTTGCGCCTGTGCATGTGCCTGTGACATTGCTTGGGCCTGTGCCTGTGCCTGTGCCTGAGCTTGGGCTTGAGCTTGGGCCTGTGCTTGTGCTTGTGCGTGAGCCTGAACCTGAGCCTGAGCTTGAGCTTGAGCTTGGGCCTGAGCCTGAACATGGGCCTGAACTTGCTGCGCACATGTAATATCTTTCTGAGCTCAGTCACAACTAGTGTATGGTCAAAGCTATACACATCCATGTAAAAACTTAAAAATATGAGCAAAAATTAAAAAAAAACGAATAATCAGTCTTGAATGTGTAACAAGACCTTCAGAAAGTAAGGAAATTTAACATAACAAAGCTGGGCGCAAATGCACTCTGACGTTAATATTCTAAAATATCCTCACAGAAGCAATACAACCACCTGATCGTTCCTGTATAACCAACACAACTAGTGCCAGTGAGTTTCGGCAGAACATAATTGTATACATCGGAAGGATGCAAACCTGAGCTTGGTAAGATGAAAGTTGATTTGATGATGCCATTTGCATGAGGGACTGTTGAGAAGGCGAGACCTGAAAATGTGCTAAATGGTTCGCATGGCTCTGTCCTGCAAAATTGGTCTGCTGTGGTACTCCACCCAAGGATTGAAGATTACCTTGAAAATTCCCTCCTTGCATCATGCTCAAGTTTCGAAGAGACTGAAGAGATTGCTGGCCCTGGAAACTATTCTGTTGCGTGAGCAGTTGAGCTCCTTGAAAATTTGCGAGTGCACGACTCTGTCCTTGTTGCCCACGCTCTTGACTAGATTGCGATACATTAACTTGTCCTGGCCCAAAACATTGTACAATACCATTGTTAGCACCAAAAGGTGTCCTGTTCGAGCACAATCTACCACTTAATTCATGGTACATTTTCGTGAGAGTGTACCACTGCTGTAGGTCGACTGTGGACTGCTCATCTCTCCAGCCTGCAGGTTCCCTGACTGCGTCATTCCCACAAGTTGGTGGGTGACACTACGGTTAACTTTAGTATCTCCTTCAAGCCCAGACTGCTGGCTGCTTGTTGGACCCCCATCAAAACCTGACAACTGATTAGAGGATGCCGGCCCATGAAAACTGCCTTCTTGATAAGCCAAATCTTGAGAGGACCTAAGTAGTGCTGCTTGGGCTAATGAGTCCTGGGGATACTCTGCTTTTACTCCCTCCATGCCATACTCCGTCTTCACGCGTTTTATATCAGGATATTCAGACTTCACTGCAGTGATATCCAATGGATGCTGAGGACTGCGTATTGGCACCTGAGGTGATCTAGGGGTGATACCTTGACCTACCTCACTAGAATATGATTGCAACGGATCTCGGCTGCCCCCTTGAGAGCCTCCAGAATGTTGACTTGTACTCATCACTGCCTGGTACTGATTGCCACTCATTGCCTGCAGGACTTGTGAATTAGCAGCTACCCTTCCGTCGTAAGCAACTTGTTGCTTGGGCTGGTGTGCTGCCTGTCCAGAAGGGCCTTGACCTTGTGGACTTTGCAAAACTTGTGCCTGCTGAGTACTTGGTGTCCCAGGTCCCACGATAGTTGTGCCCGACCACTCATCAGCTGGAATTAGGCCACCACTCATCATTGCCCTTGGTGGCAAAGATTGCGACTGTGACGGGGGGATGAGAGTGGCCGAACCCACATTACGGCCAAACGAGTTCTGAGAATTTGAATCAAAAAAAGAGGATGAAAACTCGGAAGTGATGTTTGAAGAGAAGGAAGAGTTTAAATTTCTCAAATCGATGGATGCTGATGGACTAGGGTGAGAGAGCGGAGAAAGGAGATTCTCGCTATTGTTGTTCACCTGAGTACCATACTGCTGTAGAGGATGCGGAGAATGAGATACACCTACATGTTGCCCACGCAAGTCCATAGCCGATGGCCCATTGTACCTGGCCATTCTTTCCTATCAAGATCCAATATTTATGGCATTACTCCTACTTCCTAAAATCTCAACTTCGGGGCTTGACCTCAGTCATAAAACGATTCAAGATTTTCTGCTCTACTCTTTCCATTACACGAGCAAACGTACAACTTCCGCAAATATAAGCGTCAATCAGTGAAGTCAACTCACGCTCTACAACCACACCTGCCTGAAATCACTTAAACTACACTATCTCGCGGCCTCATCAACCAAACTCGGTTCGAACATTCAGTCCCACCACCTAATCTCTGTCTTGTGAATCTTCCTTGAAAAACATACGGGGTTGAAGGCATGCATCTCAACGCTGATAATCTCTGAAAGTGGTCCTCCTGTTGTCCCCACAAATTATCCATCTCCTCATCTCTATTTCTGTAAATTTTTTGTGTACCGAACTAGCCCACCAACCCCTCCATTCCAACCCGCGAATATAAAGGCCTTGATGCTCATACAGCTCAAAACAAAGCATCCATCATTATCGCAAATTGTTTGCAACAACTTGCCTGAATAACCCAGAGTCACCTCTGCAACTGTCGGAGCTAGAATGTAAACGATAAGGAGATGCTGCACGGTTCCAATTTTTCTTATAAATATGTATACACATACATTTATGTATATATATACATACATATATATGCATTAAAAGCGCCTTAATTCGTCCCCAGAAAACGCCTCAAAGATACTCAAATCACGCATGTATAGAGGTCATCATTGTACGTCTCAAGGTTTCCACATAAGGATGTTCACTTTACTGCCACAAATCTGCAACACCACCATTTAACAAGCATAGAGTCAGTCCAAGACATGAACGACACCCAACTCTCGATAAAAGGATGCCAAATTCGTTCCGAATACACTTAAGTTTCCGCCTCGTCGGAAACGTTCACTGTGGCGGTACTATGTGCTTTCACTGGTTCTAGGATAAAGTCACCAAACACGGCGCCAGAAAAACTTTCTATTTAAATACACGTGGCTGCACGAAAAGGACGCAATCTAGCATCAACATTGTCAAGCTAGACTGATTCAAAACAGTTTGGAATCGATCTTTTACAAAACGACATGGAAATAGGTACTGATCGTAATAATCGGCCAATGAAAATCATAAACAGTAGTGGAGATGCACATCTGTAGTATTTCCCACTAACTCTAATACGAAGAGCGGGCTAACGCACGGGAGCATAGAGGCGGCATAGTTGTCTACAGGACACAGTGATGAGCCCTCCTCTGATTCAACCAGTCCCTCGCAAACAAGAAGGAATTAATCCTAACTAGCACCTTGGGTAAGCTACAGTAGGCCCTTTCCTCTCGTTCTGGTAAATACGACATTATTTGCGGGTGCGCAAACACCATCGTTCCTTGGGTAAATACATCACTCACTCGTAACTCGACGGACACGTACTATTTGGCTGCAAACTTACCGACTCCAACATCCACCCTTGCGATTCTTCTGTCACATTAGAAAGTTCACTATACCCTTAACTAAACATACAAGCTTTTGAGATGCACATTAAAATAAAATAAAAATGTCGGCAGGTATGCTTCTCCTGATTTGAGGCCCCTTCACAGCAAACCCAATATGACAGCTTGAAATCGTTGCTAATGAAGCGCTTTGAGAGGATATATATATATGCCTGAGACCAACAATAACCCCAATCCCGCTCCAGACCTATCAATCTCTCTTCTAGAACCCCTGTTCAAAGCTCTCGCCACACTTGCCCAACCTCATACCGTCGTAGCTGATGATAACAAATAGCTCGATGACTCAGACTTAAACAGCCAGGTTTGACCTGAGACACACCCAGCATACGGACCTCGCGTCGAAGATTGACGTGTACTCGCGCGTACTCTTCTCAACTTCTCCTTGGCATTATACTACCCTCAACTCGCCAACCCTCACCAAACTCAATCCAGATACCATTCCCCTTCGCTCACCAAGCTTTACTGCCTCTCTTCGCAAGCTAACGTCTAAAACCTAAATAGAGTCCAGCGCTAATAGTTCCTGTACCTATGCACCCACTCCGAATCAATACCCATGCCTACTAACTACATCTCCGCACGGGTGCCCGGGTAAAGCTGTCAACAAGATCACGACACACTCGCGCACGCAAGGGATTGTAGGTCATCACACCTGAGCTTCAATGCACTCCGAGGATCCTTCGAACACTGACACACACCTACAAGGATGCAAATCTAGCCGCCAACGGAGCTCAATGATCCAGTAAAAGAGGCAGACGCACAACACCGTTAATCATGATCGACACGAATCGCAGAAAGGTTCCAAGAGAAGCCTAAGACCGTCACTCTTCCAGAAGGGAGACGTAAAATTTTACCCCACAAAAACAGAGTTATAAAAATAATAAATAATAAATAATAAATAAAAACTGGACCCAATAAAGGTCCGTGCATTTGAACCACACCAACTTAAATATCAGGCTCGGAACTACAGTCGCCTAGGAACTGAGTGAAATTAGGGTTGGAGGTTTGACGCCAACTTGGAACATTGCACTTGCAGCTGCGAAAGCTCGTCACACCAACTCGATCCCGGATTTCTTCAACCCACGAGAGTTGAGAATTGCTTTGAGATAGAAGCGCTGGGTTCAGAAATAGCGGCCGTGTGCCACCGTAGCACACCGAATGTCAATGAATTTCCACCTCACCGCAAAACGCTACTCGGAGGCTGGAAAAGAAAGCATCAAACCTGGCTGGGCCAATGACACATGAATTGCGAGAGATTGATTCTGTGGCACCGCGATGCGACAGCGAAGACGGGATCGATGTCACATGTATTGATGGTGTTGTGTGCAGCTTCAAGGCAGCGAGCAAGCAGGGGCCGTGGGACCGGCACCGATCGCCATAGCCGTGTTCTCAAAGCTTCCTTCCTGCCTCTCTTTTTTCCCTTTTCCCCCCACTTCCCCTTGCCCTTCCTTCCCGTCCCGTCCCGACCCAGCCCGCGACGTTCCTCTCCCGCCGCTGTTTCCGCGGATAGTCCCAACGTCCGTTCCACTGGTCGCCCGGGATTCTCTCAGGCGGCTGCGAAGCTGACCAGGCTGCGCACCCGCCATTTCATGGGGTGCTGCCTGTGACTTTGTCATTCGACAAGCTTCGGCGTCATCTCAGTGGTGCACATCGGCGGCGTGAGATGATGGATGCTTTTTTTGTCTCACTCCATTGTCCTCATAGATGGATAATTGTGGATGGATGTATCTCATCTCGCCTTTCCCGCGGGTATGGGAGCTCATAGCCGCCTGCCTTCCACGCTTATCACCGCGTGGCTCAGGGCAACGTTGGATTGAAGGTGAGATGTGAACATGGATGGAGTTCTTCCACCTTTCATTCGACGCCATCTCATCCGTCCACATTTCTTGGTTCGTTCCCCAATGTTCCCTAGCGTTCTAGGGCGTGGTGGTTGTCCTGAAAGGCAGCAGATGGGGCTCTTCCTAGCCCGATTCCGAGGTAGAATGGGCTCCTGGTCCCAATCATTGCTGCACACATGTGATGGCCTCAGCCTAGTGTGCAAATTAGGGTTTTATCGCCCCACTGCAAAGACTGCACAGATACCCAGTAATTACAAAATAATAATAATAATAATAACAACAATAACTTGTGAAAATTACTAATGCATCCTAAGAAGAAAAAGTATAATGTATTATGGTGAAAAACATATATTTGTGTATGTCTGTATATATATATATATATATACACATGAGAAAAGGAAAGTTTTTTCTTTTTCTTTTTTCTATTGAAGTTTGGAAATGAACCAAAAAACCAAAATTAATAGGAAGTGATTTGTAAATATTTACATTTTAATGCTTGGTTTTATTTTTTTGATTGTTTTCTTGAATGATGAGCTAACATGATTCATGTCATAAAATTTTAATATTTATATTTCATAAATGGTAAATTGTTTACTTTTAATTTTATATATTAAGTTATTATTTTAGTTAATAAAATAAATATATTAATAAATCCATATTATTTATTTATTTATTTATTAAATTTTTTAATAATTGGATTAAAATTTTATCATTGTTTTATGTTAATAATATTTTCAAGTTTTGTATACAAGAAAACCTATAAAAGTAAATTGCACAGGCATGAATCACACAAATCAAATGTAGAAAATACTTGAATAAATCCAATTCTATTCCTGGTCTTTTCAATTGTATTTAATAAGAATAAAACTTAACCACACATTTGATTGTTAATGTGATCCTAATTGCTTCTGAATCTACTTGTGACAAACTGTAAATATTATTGCAACCAAACTCTATTTTCCCTAATTAGAAATTATTATTGACAAAAAACTTAACTATGATGAAGTTTTAAATATTTACCACTTTAATCATCAATAAATATACAACACATGTTGATAAACATTTTTAACACTAATTCCTTGTTAGAATCTTATACCAATCTTCTTTGGTGCCTTTATAAATACATTGTGATTTTCTTTTTGTACTTTCATCATACATTACATTATGAAGTACCTCATGCATATAATTCTATTCTTAATTCTTTTATTTTTGAACTCATTTTTACACTATAATTGTGTTTAGCATAAAATTAATGTTATAATCTTTAGCAAACACAATACATTTTTAGCTTCTTCACATGATGGATTTTTTTTTAATAAAAGAAAAAATATAAATTTTCATAACAAAACTTCTCTTACTACCATAAGCAGCAAATCACTACAAGTTTAGACAACAAACTTCTAGCCTTGATCAGACTAGAAGTAAATACAAGAAAAGGGGTTATCTTTAAATTTTAATAATTATTTTTTTGATCTTGTCTATCTTTTGGTTGGAGTATTTTATTTTATTTTACTTTGGTATAGTCATGCTAGTTGATTTATTATATTCTTTTACAACAATACATTGCTAATATTTCTTAATATTTTATACATAGAAGTATCTACCATACTTTGAGGTCAAATTTATGATATTTTGACTAGACTTTTATATATATATATATATATATATATATATATGCATATTCTTAAAATACTATTAATACTATTAATCCTATTTAAATAATTATATTTTTAATAAATTTATTTGATGGAGAGAGTTTAATATAAAAAGCAAGAGTTGATAAACTCAGTTTCATTTTTCTTTCAACAGCCTATATATATATATATATATATATATATTATTAGTATAGAGATAAAAAAATAGTTTCCTAAATACATGTCATTATATGATATAAATTAAGAAAAAAAAAAAGAAAAAAGAAAATATATTTATTTATTAGATGCAATAAGATTTTAGAGTATTTTTTTTAAATTACTCCATCATTTGAATAAATCTTGTAAATTTAACTTCATATTCTTAAGTTAAATAAGTTAGATCTCAAGATTTTTCTTGGTCCAAAAGTCTAATCTTGTACATAAAAATAGTAATTTTTTAAAATTGAATTGTTTTGTAATTGAAATCTTTTTCAGATGTTAGTGATATATTTCCAAATTAATTTCTTAAGAAAAAAAAAAAAATTGTGATTTATGCTTGTGCATTATTAATAAAAAAAATATTATCTTAATTAATTATATTATATTTTTATTTGCTTATAAAATTTATTTTAAAAATTAATAAGAAGATATAAAATTTTGACAATAAATATACATATATATTTTTATTTTTATACACTTTATTTGAATTACATTAAAATTAGGATTTTTTTATATCATATTTGTAATGATAAAGCTATTAAGATGGAATTTTTTTAATACAAGATAATTACATATAAACAAAATATAATACTTATGTAAATAGTTTTATATTTTTATATTTTATAATATTTTTATGGTTTGCTAAATACTATTATATCAAATAAAAATCTACAATTTAATTTTGATTTAAAAATCTATTTTATGTTTATTATTTAATATTTTAAATTTTTATAATGATAAGATTGTCTAACTTCTTTTTTTTTACCAATTTTTTTTGTAATAATGTTGGTTATACTTCTATACATGAATACCTTTTAATTTAAACTATAGTTCTTATTGTGGATTAAATATGTCTTTTTAAAGTCAATATATCAATACTAGGAACTTTCATAAAAAAGAACTAAATACAAATTTTATCACATCAACTAAATATGATTAAAATAAATAAATAAAATATTAGTTATATCTTATAGAATAAAAATATTATTTAAAGTCAAATATAATTTGTAGATTTTTGATAAAAACATGCAAATTATTTATCATTATTTAAAAAAAACCAATTAGTAATCTATGATTTAGAATTTTTAACATTGATAAATATATGTATATGTATATACATATATATATATATATATGAATATATATATAATATAACTTTAATAATTTATATTTTTATATATAAAAACTTATAATTTTGAAGGCATATCTATTATATAATAGAAGATTTTAAAATGGTATACTATTGACTGATTGCTATTATTTGATAAACTTCGATATCAATCATTTAACTTTTTGAACTTATATATTTAAAGAATGAATTAAAAAAAGAAATATAAAAATAAATTCTTGTTTTACAATCATAATAAAAATTTTAACATATTTGGAATCATAATCTTTAAATTTGATATTAGTTGTGTGGTAATAACTAAACAAATATTATATGTTTACAATGGTCCTTAATTCATATTTGGAGGTACTTATTTAGATAATAATACAACTCATATCTATATGAATACATATTTTTGGCTTTAAATACCAATATACTATCTTAAATTATATATATATATATATATATATATATATATAAAATTATAAAAATTGTTATATAAATGTCATTTTATAAAATTTATAGTTTAATAAAAAATATTATTATATATTTATACATATATAATCTTTTTTGAACCTTCTACATTTTTTATAAAATGTTTTACGTCCAAATATATTTAGTATAAAGTTGAATAAATTAAACTAGAGATGTAAATTGACCCACAAAAAAACCACGCCAGAAAATACAAAACGAACAAACAAATAAACGAACGCACTTTCTCTCTATCTTCTTTACATGTTTCATGTTTCAGAAACATTTGAAGCGAGTGAAGCAAGTACACACTCTATGTGTGAAGACTATAGAAAGATTATAGATTGAATCGACAAAGAGACCTTAGCAGGAACAACGAAGACATTCCTAACTGCTACGATAAGCAATGTTGCACAGGGTAATGGATTGCTGCATTGAGAACCAACTCACCTTGACTCTTCAAAGACGACTTCGGAAGTAAACGGGTCGAAGACTGCAGATTTACAAAGTTCAAGATCCTGTCATCCAATAATGAATATAGAAAACATTGTACCACATTCGGAAAAGTTTCTGCAAAACGATTACTCATCTTCAAATTAAAAAGTGGGCAGAAACTGTGGATTTACCTTACTTTTAAGGGAAGTCACATTCGTGATTGAAATAGCTAGTTCATTCACGAAAATATTCTAAGTCAAAGGCCTGACGAATAACAAGCCAAAAGACAGGATCGCAGTCTTGAGATCTTTTATTCAATTGCCTTCACCAAGGGCCCAGGAAGGATGGGGCAAATTTTGGGAATTTGACCGTGTCCTCCTCCACGACCACCCACACAAGGAGACTGCCCAATCACAACAGATCCTGTTCCTGGTGGATTGGCAGAGCCATGTCCAGCACCTGGTATTAGCGCGGCAGGGTGTCCATTCTGAACACCACCTGCCTGTCCTGTAGAGATCTTTTTCGAAACGAAATTCCCTGCAGAAGGCTGCGAGAGAGAATTTCCACCATTACCCTGTCCGGATGGCTGAGCTTGAGGTCTTGGAGGTGGAGACTTGGGGCGTAAAGCTTCAATTTCTGGGGTAGTTCCAACCAGATGAGGAGCGTCAATCACAGGATTGCCACGGGCACCTTGCCAAACTTTTCCCGCTAGATCAGTAAAATTTTTAGCATATGTCTGCAACAGCAAGCATAAAGAACTGTCAGTCTCTCTTGGCTTTAAAATATTCACATGATAAGCAGATGTGATGCGGTTCCACTAGTTATACCTGAGGATTGAAATTGGATGAAGTGAGGCCCTTCCCTGCGGTGACCCATCCAGATCGAATGTTATGGTCTTCTCCAAATAATTCAATGCGCCGCATCCCTTGTGCGAAGTGTTCTATGATATGATATAGCTCCTCGGGCTTCTGTGTAGACCCTAGACATGGAAGACAATTGACAAGGAGTCACCTGTAGCAACAGCTAATCATGGCCCTCAAGTTTATCCCCATTTTTCTTGAACCATACTTCTTTGATTCAAAATCCTGTTAAACCTTCTAAGCATGTTCAGACATGCTGACCTCACGTACTTCACAGAGTAAATTAGACCACCCAATTCTTATGGCAAAGACCACCCTCTAGTGCTTGTGGGATTCAAGCACAAAAATCTGTGACGAGAACAAAAAGTAAAGTAGTTGGACCCAGATCCACTTTGCCTACAGTGCTTTTTGGTGCATAAGTAATAACACGTCGGAAATTGCGCAGAAAAGTACCATATTCTGGTTCTTCCGAAATTATGATATCCGTGTCAACATTCGCATGTATAATATGACCATCAGTGCTGCGCCTCACTGTCCCTTTTATCCCCATCAAGCAATGCTCCTGCACAACAGGTATAACCTTGTTTCAATATGTATCCAACCTCATGTATATTAAAATGGTGACTAAGCCGCAGCACAATGGGTAGTGCACGAAAACATGATAATGCATACGGAGGATAACTTACCATGTTAAGAAGTGGACTGGACCGTCTTGAGCTAGAAGAACTAGCTAAAGCACTAAGAAATGACTATCAATTAACAAATGGATGCTAAGGAAACAAAACCCACACGAGTTAAATTTCCATACTTTGGAGTGTTGAAATAGAGTGTTGGAGTCGTGACGCAGGGCTGGAGTAGGATTTTCCCGGTTAGTTTTTACCCAGCATATGTCCTCACATCTCCGGAATCCCCACTAACAATTCATCACAAACAAGATAATGTTAGCCACAAAATATTAGTGAAATGTATAGTTTTGTGAAGGGAAAGGAAAACATTTTGCAGGAGAAAGAAGCGATAAGATCTTAAGAACACAGGAATCAACGGGGTCATCGGCAACTTTCTTTTCGTTTGCTTTGCAAAAAACCTGGAAAGAAGAACAGCATCTGCCCTAAACTTATTTGCGGAGAAAATATGAATAGGAGGAACATAACAAGAATATAACCTTCTTAAGACACAAACGCCCTTGCTCGAGACCTTCAGCACCCCCAACCCATAAGAAAATGAATGCAGGTGTATCGGCAATAGCCTGTCGTAACCAGGCGAATCACAAAATAAATAACAGATTAAAATCACTACCTACAAATCGTCCCGAAGACATCCATGGCCCTTAAATCTGCAAGTTTCTATAATACAATGTGGACATCTCTTGACCTATCAAGAGTGATTCTTTTTCTCGATAACTGTGCAGCATATTTTGGTCTAATGTACCGTTTCTAGGAATGATCTCGTCTGAAAATCTCACAACACAATAAATCAAAAACACTAAATGTCAATTGATGGTGAGAAGTTTACGCCTGCGGCAAAAACTGAAAATTCATAACTTCACCTCAATACGAAGATTTTGAATCTCTTCAGCTGACCACCATTCCATTGAATCTCCAGTGCCTGGAGCTCGACGAACATACTCCTCCCAAGGAGGATCCACAAGTATCACATCAAACTTGATCCCAAATACATCGGGGTACAAATCTGTTGTTCGAAGATCACACTGCATGTACATTGGGGGTGTTGCTCTCTTTGCAATGAGTTGATCCTTCCTAGTTATCAGCTCTTTCAGCTTTGGGTACTCTTCGAATCGATCGGCAAGTTCCACATATCGAATGAAGTTCTGAGGTCGCAAACCTGTATCAACAAAATGCTGAGAGTAATCGTTTTGTTCTCCTCTTGAAGGACCTCTTCCTGGTAGTCCACTTGCCCTTCCAACTAATCCCCTCCCACCCCCAGGTGGACCTCTGTCACTAATTTGGCCTCGTCCACCTCCACCACTTTGTCCACTGAAAGGTGGTACGCCTCCACCAAACGAACCAATAGACATAACCCCATGACTTCCTCTCCCTGGCCCAGGCGGATTGGAAAACATCTTAGGTCCTGGGCCTGGAACCATACCTGGCCCAAATCTTGGACCCAGGCCACCTGAACCAAGACCCATCACTGGAGCAGGGCCTGGTGGGCACCCCATCATTCCCATATCGCTCACTCCAGGACCGACCCCCCAACCCATGGGCCCTCCAAATGAAAGTAAAGGAATTCGGCCCAGGTTGGGACCAGGAGTTGGACCCGGCCCTGATCCTGGTCCCATTCCCATACCAGGCATTAGTTCTTGAGGACCCATTGGACCGTAATGAGGGCTAATTCCTGGACCCATGAGAAGAGGATTGACGCTCGGCCGCTGCAATTCTCGGCAATGACCTCTCGCACCTTTTGGTCCACCTCTAGGACCTTGCACCTTACCACCTTGTTGATGCTGCTGCTGTTGCATCCCTCTGAGCATGGGACCAGAATGATTGTTATTGAAATGAAGTCTTCCTTCATGACCCATCATGCCTCCTCGACCTCTATTGTTCGGTGAGACTTTTGAACCCCGGCCTCTACCGGGATGGGGATTGTAGCTCATCCCTCCATCGCCTGCGGTTCCTCTCCCGGGACCATAACCTGGATCATGGCCTACTGGACAATCATTATCCATAAACCGATCGTCACCTCCCAGAAAGATACCTTCTCTCGGTGGTATTCTATCGTCTTTCGTCGGGCCATCCCAATCAATCTCCCCCATACCGCCAAAGTAATCACCTGTAGTTGACGATCATACTTAGAAACATGACGATCAGAACATTCAAAACAATGAAGTTCGCAATTTACAACTTCGTACTGTTTCATGTAAGTAAAAGAATGTGTTATTTCCTTTTGAGTGTTTGAAATAAACATTTAGACTAAACTGAAGTCAACGAAGTAAAAGGCTTTTACAGAAAGAGACTCGTTTTTGTTTATGCTTGCCCATCTTAATAAATTTATACATTTAATGTTAAGGCTTCTATATGATCTGATATGATGCCCTCGTCTTAAAAAAGATCTTGGATCTCCACCTGGTGGCATGTAAGGACCTCCGTGGGAGCAGAATCCACGACCAGGCTCTGCAAAATTGGGAGGCAATTGGCGGCCTTGCCCAGTGCTATCACTCATCGAAGCAAATCCCTGCGTACTTCTCAATCCCTCCACTAGGTCCCGGTCCATCTTATTGCTTTCGCTGCTCTCTCGTTCCGGCATCCGCCTATCCGGCTTCTCTCTATCAGCAATTTCATGTCTCTTTTTCGACTCCCAAATATCTTGCTCCACTTGGAAATCTGAATCTCTGCCCCTTTCAGCATCCCTACTACCTTTCGAATGATTCTGATGCCGATCATAGGATCGGCCCGCATTATCCGCCTTATCTTTTCCCTTTCTTCTTTCCCAGCTCCGATCATAAGTCCCTTCTCTACTTCTATACCTGTCACACTCTCTCTCGCTGCTGTCATAATCCCTCTTATGAGTCCTGCGTTTTTTGCAGCTCTTCGCTCTGTCATACTCTCCTCTACCATCTGACCAGTCCCCCTCTACGTCCTCCCAATCTGATCGCTCTACTCTTCGATCATGACTACGAGAATTTGCGTTAGCTTTGCTTCTTCTATGGTCTCTACGATCATCAGGACTTCGAGAATTTGTCACCGCTTTGCTACTTAGACACCCTCCTCTGCGACCAGCAGGACTCCGACAGCCTGCCAAAGTATAGCTTCTTTTATGTCCTCGCCTTCGATCATCCGGATTTCGAGATGACATTGCACATGTCCCGCCTTTGTAAAGCTCTCCTCTATCATCGGGGCTCTGAGGGGACGTCACAGGTCTTCCATGCTTTCCTTTCAACCTGCACCGGCCATCGGGCAAATCTGGACCACTATCCTTTTCAATTGCATGGACCTTATCTACGAGATCCTCAACTTTACTTCTACCCAACTTTGCCTCTTCAATTGAATCCCTCGAAAGTGCTTTCTTCCCTTTCTCTTCATCCCACCTTAATCTCCGACTTCCATCTTCGTCTACCTTCTCTCTAGCCACATCACTATCCCGCACGAAGTCATGTGTAGACTCCTTGGAAGCTAACTTCCCTGTTCTTTCATCTTCCTTTCTGTCCCAACTCACCCTTCTGTGTCTATCATCCAGCTCCTCTCGACCTGTTCCTCGTGATCTATACTTTTCCTTCACATGATCTCCTCTATTTTCTCTTCCCTTTACGCTAGACTTTCCCCCACTGTTTTGGTCGCAATACCTGTCGTCATAATGTTCAGAACCTTTGAGTTGCTGATCATCCCAATAATGCTCATCCCTCCTTTTCCGCTCTCTTTCTCTCTCTTTCCCTTTGTCCCTCTCCCTCTGCCATTCCGTTCCTTTCCCCTTTTCCTGTTCTCTTTCCCGTTCCCTCTCTCTGTCACCCCCTCCCAAAAATTTGCCTCCTAAATCAAAATCTTCTCTTTCCAGTGTATCTCTCCCACGTCGCGGTCCTAACCTAGGTACCTCGTTGCCCGACTCTTCCATTTCACCTTCAAGATTGTTTCCAACTTCAAGGTCTTGCCACTCTGACTTGTCTCTACCCTGAATATGATCAAAATGACATTTTTCCTTCGCCCAGTCACCACTCCCTTTTTCTCTGTATTGTGTACTTTTCTCCCACTCATCCAATTCCTCCTTTTCCAGTCTCTCTTTCTCTCTGCGATTCCGTTCAGGTTTCTCTAGCTCTTTACCATCACCTCCTTCTCCTTCCCCTGGTTCCGCTTCTGCAATAGCTACCAGTTTCTTAAAATCCTGAGAATCCTCGTAATCGGCTACCTGCGAACTATTCTCTAATTTCTGGATAAGTGGAGATTTGTATCCTTCTTCCATTTCTCCACCCTCAATCTCATCCGCATAGTCACTCCCTCGAAGCAAATTCTCGGGTTCAACCTCCAACGCCCTGCTGTTGAAAATATCCTGCTCAGGTTCGCCCCACTTCCTGTCTATCCTCTCCATTCCAGTTCCTTCTTGTGAACTCTCTTCAATTACCACTTCCAATTTGGGTTCAGGATAATCCCATCGGGAAAGAAGTTTCTCTTTTGGACGGCCATGACCTGAATTCCCTTTCTCATTTGTGATCCCCGAAACATTCTCGTAAGACCCAGGAGAGCCCCTCAATTTTTGTTGATGTTCCAATCTTGCCACAACACTCTCTTCTACAATCTGCACGATTCCACTGGGCCAATCCTTCCTGATTTCTTGCCTCTTGATTCCTTCCTCGCCCATCTTCACGCTACCATTGCGCTTACGATCCCATTTATGCACTTCTGAACTCAAAAAATCAGGAGCACCTTCCCCACTGTCGACGACACTGAACGGTTTATCTCTTTCACCTGTATCTTTGTCCCTACCAAAATGTTCCCTGCTCTTTTCATGTCGACTTGAACTTCGAGAATATTTTCCCACCCCAGAACTTTCAACATATCGCTCCCGTCTCTCTCCTTGCGGTTCGCCAATCCGGAGTTCTTTCTCGTCTTCTTGCGAGTAGATGCGCGCAGCAGCTCTTTCGGTATTTCTTTCCTCGAAACTTTTTCTGCTCTTTGAATAACAAGGATCTAATTCAGAACTTATGATGGTTTTTCCAGACCTTACGTGCCGCAAGTCAATGTCGTAATTTGTTTCGTCGTCGATATCATGTGCTCTGCCAGCCTTGTGATCATATTTTCTGAAATTCAGAATGTCACGAAACTCATAAGTTCTCTCAGCCCTCGAACCAACCTTTAGATAATCCTTCATATCACCATTCTGTGCTTCCTCCACGTATGCATCGTTTTGTCGCACCTTCTCGGCGTCAGTCTCGGCCAATATACCTGCCCTGGATTCAAGCTTTCGGATATCTACTACAGTGTTATCATGACTTCTCTCAGCCCTATTGTCTCTCTTCCCCAATTTCTCGTCTTCTTGAACGTAGTACCTTTCACGATGTAATTTTCGCTTCCTTGCAAATTTATCATCGAGACCTTCACCTCTTGCCGTCCTAGAGTCACTCCTGCCGTACTTTTCATCTTCACCGTCGTCACCTCTGTCGGCCCTAGCTTCTCCTCTGCTGCTTCTTTCCTTATCCCGTGATTTTGCCATACGCGGGTCACATTTCCTCAATTTCTCCTTGTCCAAATCATGGGCCCTGTCATGCTTCCGAACTATTCTCTCAGCGAAGTCGGCGCCATGATCAGCTCCTCCACTCTTCTTCATTTCTTGCACAAGAACGACTTCGTTTTCCTTGCTTACCCTCTCCGACGGATTTCGTCTCTTACTGCCCACTGCTCGGGATTCCACGAGTTCCCGATTGTCTCTCTCCGCTCTCTCCTCGTGTCTGTCCCCCCTATAAGACCGCAACCGTTTTTCGCATTCATCGTAGTACTCATCCTTGCTCCTGCCTTCTCTAACAACCCGGTCATGCTCCCTCTCCCTATCCCTGTCTTTCTCCCGAGCTTTATCTCTTTCCCGATCGCCCTTGCTACTCTTCTTTGACTTACTAGAACTAAGCTTACGGTCCTCCTCGTGGTCCCTTCCGTCATCCCAGTCGCGAGATTTCAAATAATGTGAGCTCTCGCTCTTCCGTCTCTTGGACAAGTATTTGTCCCTGCCAACTCCCTCAGGACTTCCCATTTATGTTCCAATATGCGCCAAGATCCTAAGGAGCCATGACTCTCCCAAACCCTCCCATCTTCATGTCCAGTTATGAGGTGCACCTTTTCCAGCGCGAAACTTAGTCGCAGAGTCCCCCCTGCTTCATTTCAAAATGCCTTCGTCAATGCGATGCACCACCCTACCTTCGTTTCTTCCATAAAAACTGTACTCTACACCCTTCACCTAAGCGCGCACCTCGAAGAATACAATACATCGCCAATGACAAATGCATTATAAGCAAACAAGCAAACAAACAAAAACGACAACACTTCAATACAAAAATCCAAAAAAACTACACGACTCTGCTCACTCGCCTCACTTCCTCCACGATCGCTGCAGCAGCACCTCAAGCCTACACAACGTCGTACGTTCTCTTCACGAAACAGAAAATCCTTGTCACTCACGCTGACAACGAAACTGGTCCGCAATGTGAAAAATCATCAAAACCCTAAGTAACACAGAAATTAGCGCACTCAATCAACCAATCATACCTGCTGCAGAATAGGACACCGCTCCCATCTCCTCCTCGCTGAACCTTCAACAATCTTCCTCGCTCTTAGCCCCCCGAGAAGCAACAAGCTTCTGCGTTCCTCCTGTGCTGCAACGCCAATGCCGAAACACGGCATCGTCATACTCCAACAGCTGTCTAAATTTAGCACTAAACTGGCAGGTCAAAAGGGGCAAAAATAGCGAAGACATTGCAGCTTGGAGTGACGTGGCAGAAAACGGTCTGCCCGGTAGAAAAAGCGATGGGAAAGTAAAAAAGGAAGGGGAAGAAAAAGGATGACGAGAAAGAGAAGAGGACAAGAAAGGCAAGAAGAAGGGCCCTACAAACTGTTTATTAGGATTCCATTATTTCCATCCTAAGCATGTTTGATGGTTGAATTATCTTGCTACAGTAAAATAGATATATATTAATGTATACATATGTACAAGATGAGTCCAGTAATATTGATTAGAAATGTGCATCAGGACAAATCTGGACATTTTGATACATTTGCAACATATCCAAAACATTTATCATAAATGTCTAGATGTTAAGTAAAAAACATTGGTTTTAGTAGATTGATCTATAAAATAGAATTTTTTTTGTTGTTGGAATTTTTTGTATTTATATAAAGATAAATATAAATGAAATAAGATTAAATTTTATTATTGTGGTTTAAACAAAACTATTTTTATTTGTGGATTCTAAGTTGGTTTGTGGAATAAAATGTCTTTTTCATGTCTTTTTCTTTGTTATAAATATATAATAAATAAACATAATATAAAATATTTAAAAGTAAATCATATTCTATTGCATAAGTCTTTAAAATTCAACTGTTTAAGATATACAATAAGGCAACATTCTGTTCATTGAAAGAGTGTTGAAGAATTCAATGAGTATATTGCATGATTTATTGGTTATCAGTAGGAATTGAATTTATAGGAAAAAAGATTTTTTATTTCCTCAATATGAAGTTTTTTTAATATATTCTTTATCATTTGTATAATCAACAATATAATTGTACATTTTCTCAACTAATTAACTTATTGATTTGCACTTAGAAATTCTACTAAAGTTAAATATAAAATTTCTCTTTATCATTACAAACTATCTTTTATCTTTTTTTTTAATACAACAAAAATGTAGTACAAAGTCCTAATTTTTTTTCTTTTAATCCATCAACATGGCACAATCTTATATTTGTTATGAATTAAAAATTTCTAATAGATGGCTATAATTAGATAAATTTGAATATAAAAGTTATAATTTGATTTCTTCTATATCTTTCAATATTTTTTTAAAATTTGAATATATAATAATGTTATATTTTTTGTAATTATTTAAGTTAAAAAGATTTTTAAAATCATAATGTATGTATATTTTTTTAAAAAACCAATCAAGAAAAAAATTCCAAAAGAAACAATTAGCATAGCTATTTGGCATTTTTGCTTTAAATATGCTAACAAAACCTTATAAAAGATGACTTTTCTTAGTACTATTAGATTCATTAATAAGACAAATTTCTTCTTCTATTTTTTTTGTCTTCAAAGAAAATAAATAGATTATTTGTAGCATGTTATTTTTTATTAAGTAAAAATCCGAAAATAATTTGATAATAATAAATTAAATAATTGTTGCAACAAATTACCATTGCAAATAAACTTTACAAACAAAATGTTTTGTTATGACTATTACAAACGTCTAATATTTGTTAGATTTCTTTAAAAAAAAAATTTATATATAAAAATCTTGTAGTATTTTATCTTATTTTAATTCCAATATCTTCCATTATACAAAGCCACTTTATGTCATCTTTTAAATATCCAAGGATACAAGCTGCATCTTGAAATAAGAATAAGTGCTCACCATTATATATTATAAGAGATTTTTAAAAAATATGGCTACAAACAAAAAATAAAAATAAAATAGATGGCAAGGCTCTGTTTATAAAGAATGCAATTAAATATTTGGCCAGTAAGTTTATTGCTACCATGATTTCACGTGCAACAATACTTTTTTATTTATTTTTATTTAAGGGTAATGATTTTAAAATATGCATTATATCAAAAATAAAAGTAAAAAGTAAAAAATAAAAATCTAATGTTATTGTTTGGATTTGGATTTTTATCACTTTCTTGATTTTCAATAAAGATTTTAGTAAAGTATATGTTGACTTAATAGACAAATTTGCAATTATTGGATATTGTGGCTTTTATTTGAGAATTTAAAATAAAATATTTTTATATATTTTAGATAAAAAAATATTATAAATACCAAAATAGTAAAAAATATGTATTAGAAGATTCTACTTTTTTTCCTTCTATTTGTCAATTTTATCTAGTATTTGGTTGTACCTATTGTAGACGTATTTGTGTAGATATTTTACAATAGTTATTATTTAGCAAAATTCAACATTAATGTAGTCATCATTATTTAGAAAAATAAAGAATTGTATGAAACTATCTACTTGTAATTAAATATTATCCTTTTAGCTTGTATAGCTCTTATATATATATATTTTTTTCAATAATAGAATTAATTATTATTGTCTTTGTAAGTTTCTATTTTAAAATATTTTTATTATTTTTTTAGTATTTATTATCAATCATATATTGAACATCTACCTTAAGATTTCTACAATGATAGTAAACCATGCAATTTGTAACCACAATATAAATTTGGAATTGAGTTACAAGATTTAGAATCTTTACTAAAACCATCATGTTAAAGTCAATTGGATCTCTTAGTTTATAATTTTTATATGGGACAATAAAAAAAAAAAAAACTTTAGACAAATCACATTCTTGGAATTTAAAAATATACTTATTTCACAAAAAAATTGATTCAAGAATCTCATATTTTACTATAAATATTTATTAATTTATCAATTACTTATTGAAGAATACAAAAAATATTAGAATAATTAAAAAAATAATAATCTTTCAATAATATTACCATATATTTTGGCTATAGTAGATTGTAAGTAAAAGTAACAAAAAAATTTGCTTGCCATAAACTTAATTTATATTAATAGCATCTTCAAAGTATTGGTGTATTTTTTTGTAAAAGAAGAAGGAAAATCAATATATCTTCCTATGTTTGCCAAATTTGTTTTATTTTAAAGGTGGATAGACATTCCTTGGTACAAATTAATATTAATAATTTATTAGTTCAATTAAAGCCAACAAATCCACAATTGATTATTTTTTGTCTTGTAATCAATAATATATTGTTTATAAAGTCTTTTTTGATAATAAATATAATATCCTTTAGACTAATAAATCTATTTTTAAATATTATATCAATCTTTAGATTAATAAATCTCTTCTTAAATATTATATAAACTAATTTTATGTAAATAGTAAAAATACTAATGATGTAAATTCAACCAAATTTTAAATGTATTATCATAAAATAGATTTGACTAAAATAAATTATAACTTTGGCAAAAAAAAAGTTTATATGATTAAAAAAATATTCTTATATAATAAGTTTAAAAATAATATAATATATTTTTAATAATTTATCTAATTTCATCTTCAAGAATGTCATATATGTAATTAGCTATAATTAATATGTTCTTTATTGTTGATATTGGTAGTGCAGAGCAATCTTTAAATACATAGAGTTAGAGGTGGTAAATATATCAATTTAACCTTGACCATTTGACAACATGCATTTGTTTTTTTAGATATCTATTTTTTAAGATTGCAATAACTCTATTTAATTTATTTTAGAATATTTAGATATTTTTTATTTTATTTTATTTTATTTGTAGCATCTAAAAAATTAAAAACAACTTGTAAAAAAAATTGTACAACTTGTTTTATGTGAGTTGCAACATTATTGTTGATTTTAAATATGCATCATTAACATCAAAACTCTTAAATGTTTTAATATATATATATATATATATATATATATATATATATTTTTAGTATAATCTTTATCATTGTAATTTTTTTGTTCTAATATGCAATAACAGTCTTCTTCTTCCTCATTGCAAGTCCTCTCTTTATGCAACTTATAAGCTTTATAGTCACATATATGTTGAATTTCTTTGCAACCTTCATGTACACAAGCCAATCCTTGTGCCATGCTATTGCACAATTAACTATTTTCTTGTTGTATTTTTTTTTGATAAATAATAACAAAAATTCATTTCTCAAATTCTAAAAATATAATGTATTAATTTTTAAAAAAAATCATATTATTAAAAAACTTAAATAATTTTATTATTTTTGTAAAATTTTTAAGCAACATTATTTTTAATATAAAAGACCTTAATATATAATTTTTTAAAATATATTATAAACATACATATCAACTTGTAATTATATATAAGTTTAAATTTGATAGATTTTTATACTTTTTCCACTCCATGTGAATAAAATAAATTTTTGCAAAACTTTATGTTTAAAAAGAAATTGGATGATTTAGAGAATGTTGAAAATAGAAATCTTCAAATTTTAATATTAAATCTTCTATTGCACAAGCAATATAAAAATAGATCATAATTCAAATCTATATGTGTTAAAAAGTTATATTTTTTGCAAAACACTTTAGATTCTTTTCAAGCAAATAAATTGTAGGAGCAATTAATAAAAAGCATGATAATAACAATATAAAATTAAAAATATATTAAAAATTTACATAAATTCTAAGTAGTCTATTCTTCCATTAAGAAAGAACATTGTTGAACAAGTCAATATTTAGTCTTGAAGAAAAAAAGATTAAAAAATCTTGTGGACTTATATAAAGATATAGAAATATTTTTTAAAAATAATCCTATTTCTTCTAAGATTGTAGCTTTAAAATATGTTATTCAATGTATTAGGTCAAAATCTAATACTTTTTTTTGTTTACAAATAGAAACAACCATATCACTATGGCAACGATTTAATATTGAGCTTATTTTTACGTATTAAAATATTCATAATTTATAAAAAAATAAGAATAAAAAATATTAGAATAAAACTTCTTAGTTTCTATTAAAGCAACCTCATCCAATTTTGCTTCTAGAGTTTTTAAAAAAGTTTTTGCCATATCTAAGGAAAAAAAAAAAAAAAAAAAAAAAAAACTAAATTAAATTAAATTGATTGATAGCTTAAATATCAAGTTGCTAGAAAAAACTTCTATTTTAACAAGACTGTGAAATTAAAATTTGAAGTTGTAATAAATAGAATTCATAATAAGATTTTTTGTGATTTTAATTTTATTTCTTCTTTAATAAATTTTATAAAGTATATATTAGATTTTTTTAAATATAATATAAAATTATTTATATAAAACTATTTTTTATATCTTTTAATTTTAGCTCTTTTATTTATATTTTTATATTAATTATTTTATAAAAATATATTTTAAAGAATATAATATTATAAAAAATCTTTAAAAACTAATATATTTTAATATTATTTTATATATTATTTATTTTATGTATTATAATTATATATGTATATACATAATAAGAAACCAATATTATATTTTGATTAATTACATCTAATAGTTGTGACATTCTAATTTTATTTAATATCATTAATTAAAATATTTTAAATTACATATGAGATTTTTATATGTTTAATATAATGAAGTAATATTGCTTCATTTTGTAACCTAATTGCTCTTGATTATAATAATTTCATGGCTTAATTTAATGGCTATAGGATTAGCCATGTTGTTTTGATTGAAAAATAGAACCACCAACATATTGACATTACATATTTACTGACTAGAACTTAAAACACTCTTATGTAAATATAGCACCCTAATTTCTCAAAATTATACAAAAATCACAATCAATAAGGTTTTGGCATTAGCCATACTATTTTAATATGATTTTGGTATCTTATAGTAAGTCATATACAGTGTTACCTTGCCTAATTAATACCCCTTTACTAATATTTGCCGGAATAGAGGCTGTTCCTAGGTCGTAGACTAATCAACTTGCTTTTTGCGTAATTAATTAAAAAAAAAAGGGGTGAAATTTTATAAATTATGTGAGGAATAAAACCCTAATTCTGCGATTCAAGGACCGTGATCTCGCATCAGTCCATAGAAGAGCTTTTTATCCCACCATCGCCAGCCCCGCCGTGGACTCATCTTGCTGACCGAATCGACGATCCCTGCATTGCTTTCCACCTGAATGTAACGCTTTCCTCACGTAATGTACCACACGAGGTTTCGACAATGGGCAGATTGTTGAAACCTGTTTTAAGTGCATAACTTACCAGGTTCCATGAGCTGTAGTGCCTCAAACGGTGAATAGCTCCATTGGATAGAAGCAAAAGAAAGATCTCGTATTCGGGGTGAGTCACAGGTTTTGTTTCAATCGCAAGCTTTCTGGGAGCAGTTTCTTAGTTCGGATGGTCGAGTCACATTAGTCAATTCCAATGGGACTGTAGCTTCTACCTCCCACTTTTTCCATGAGAAGATGCACACAGTCAAGGTCTTTGTCGAGCTTCCGTCGTAACCTATGTCCATGAATCCTGGGAAGACGACGAACTGGTGGTCGAATCGGCTCAAGTGTACGGTGACTGCAGAGAGGTGCATGTTTCTGGAGACGAATAGCAGAGAGATATATTTACCACAAAGACCGAGAGGCAACTCAATCACATTGTCGACTTCGAAGTAAAGCCTGAGCTGGTCCTTGATTACATCTTTACTCGGATTTAGATTCCGACTTCAGTGAAGCGAGCAAACTGCAATTGCTAAACATGTCTATACAAAACACAGTACAATTGTACCTGGAGTTAGAAACGGATTTTAAGTTGGTCATGAACATGGTTACTCCGCAATACAGCTTCTCTACTGATCTTCACTGATGCTAGATTCTACAAATTGCACATGCTGAGCAAGTTAAAAACAATTCTGCACATGAAAACCACGCACAGAAACCGTATTTACCTTCCTCGTCCACATGAATAGAGCAACCCTTTAATACGACTTTATGCGAAAGTTGTGGAACGCGCTTCGCATCTAAAATCTACCACATACTCTCACGACGACCAAATTTAGTACTTATATGACAGCAAGTAATAGCACAGCGTATGACAGTACTTTGCTTAAATGACTACAAACTATGGGTCTCTGAACAAACACCCTTATGAGACCCATTGCTTGACGAAATTCGCATTTCCATAGCAGACCCGTCAGTTAAGTCACGGTCGTTATAAAACTTCTAAACGCACAAACAAATGGAGGATGGACATATCACCTCAGGCATCACAAGTCCACATGAGATTTCTACTGTAGTATGCACACAAAACACACCTGAAATCGACCTAAATTTTTAGTTCATGCATAGTAGTAAATTGGGGAAGAGTAAAAAACACAAAATAAAACAAAACCATCCAGCGAGCAGAACAAAGGCAACGTCACCCAAAAAAGTGATAAAACTTAATTCCAGAGCTTCAACACGATTGTGAGGAACTATTGTCTTGTTTAAATCATCTTGTTCTTATTTCGAAGCTTGATTCATATTTTTGTTGCGTGGACATGGTCTACACTTCTGAACGATGCACTTCTGCGTGTTTGTGTTTTGGGACTCTGTTGTTTAGCTGCTTATCTGGGTTGGTGGTTTATGCATGTTTAGATGGGAATTTTCGTACTTCCTACATCAGCAAGTATACCTCTACATGATCATCCAGGCATGACTGTGATTAGTCGCCTACTACATATATAGAAAAATGCACATAAGAGCCTATGACTGGGTGGATCCTCATGATGAGAGGTTGAACAAAATCCCGAGAATAGGTACGTTCTCCTCTTGCTGCCAACAACTGCTGAAACAGATTGATAAGTGCGTTCTTCTTGCGGAATCCCCTACATAACGTAAGTTTTCCCTCTGATCCTGTCATTGTTTTTGTTCTCGTTCGTCTTCTTATGCAGTTGCCCATATAGAGTAGTTTCCAACTAGCCTTTAGTACACCGATCGAGGTAATGAACGGTAGTATGTTACGAGTTTTAGTATTAACAAAGCAGGATCTGTAGTGCAGCACGGCATACGAAATTGGTGGTAAACCATGTGCTGGGAGCAGATCCAAACCGAACACAACCACAGCGAATCTCTGCAACCGAGGTGCTATATCCAACATCCGACGGCAACATCCATGCCTTCACCGCTCTTACGCGATGCGCTGTGCTGGATGTGTTGGCTCCACATTATTCATTAGCAACTGGCCGACATTGCACGTACTACCGCACCACTTCAACTGACGGTGAGAATTGTGTTCTTATTCCTCACACATTGAATCAGACATTTGGTTCAGACGTAGGATTACGCTTATTTTGAGCTATGATGATAAGCAACCGGAAAGGCTTGTGCGACTGGGCTTTCGGCTGCTTGCTCAAAGTTCAGATGCGTTCCTGTTCGGCGTTCACAATGCACTGACTCATGTTTTCGATCAAGTGAGAGAAAGAGTGCGCTGATGTGTGGCTAGTGAAAAGTGAGAAACTGTCATAGAGTATGGTTATCATGCTCGTCACTTAAAATTGGTATTACACTTAGAGCGTAGGCCAGGCCTCATATGAGATCCTATTGTAGTTCAGGTTAGTGAGGACTTGCATTTCAAGACAAACGATATTGCACAACCAAAAATACATCAACTATTGGGAGAAGAGGGAGATAAAACTTTAATATTGAATATTGTGGTCCAAACCTTTAGGCCTATTCCTTCTACCAAGATCAACAAGTCCCTGCACCTTTAGGCCTATTCCTTCTACCAATTTGAGCCAATGTGTTGTCAATCATGAAGTGCAATATATTATAAAAGGTAAAGCTAACTCATTATAACTTGTGATCTGCTTACTATTAAAGTATGTTGATCTTCCTTATATTTTGCAAAATTATTGGTTGGCAATTGTAATCTTCAACAAATTTGATACTGTACTTTACACAGCTTTTGATGCATTTGGATATTGATGTGCATGTTGACATTAGGATATTCAAGTCCTTGGAGAGTCGCATCTTGTATGGCAAATTGTTTCTTATATAATTTTGGCTTTGCAATTTTTTAATAACTATTGGATTATTAGAAGTCAAAAATATTGTATTAGTTTCATAAGGCAAGTTAAGGAAAAATTCCATCTATAGTTTTTTGATGTTCAATCCACTTATTGTTTGTTTAATGTTGTACTCGACACTTTCTATATCGTTATCTAGTTTTTCATTTTTATCTTGTATAATTATGATATTAAATAGCTCTACATGTTTCAAATATATTTTTAACACATTGCTTACATTATATTGACCTTGTAATAGTCATTGCTCCTATTTTTAAATTTATTAAATACAAATAGTATTTGAATGTGCTAATATTGTTGTTTGAATGTAGTAATAATTCCAACATTCATTGAGCGGGGGAAGAAGTAGTACTTGATATTAGCCATTGCGCTACTATTTAAATTATAAACTATACAATTATCAAGAATGAGAAGAAATATTCATCATCAAAATACTTTTAGTTACATTGTGCAATTAATTTTGCACTTAGATAACTAAGTTACAATCACTATTGCATCTGTACTTCCTCTCTCTCAGTGTGAGGATAAATGATGGCAATCATTTTGCTCTTTGAAATGGATCATCCATCCATTTGAATTTTTTATTTATTTATTTATTTATTTATTTGGAATGTTAAACAAATTAAAAAGTTTTTATTTTTTTTCAAATTGATATTGCAACCATATTTACAATAACGCATCTAATTTATAAGTTCAACTTCTATTACTAAAAAGTAAGGCACAACTTTGCAATGACTTATTAACTCTTTGCTGCTTATTTTTTTATATTCCTTATAAGATGTTTAAAATTGTCCCTTGTGAAGGAGCTTTTATAAGGCCAAACTCCTCTTTTTTCCACTTTGCAAGAGTTGTTCGTGTTATATGTATATTTTTTTTAAAATTATAGATTTGTAGCTATTATACATTCTTTTAACATGACAAAGACTGTAGAAAAGATAATTGTACATTAATATCAATTGTATGTGAATTGAGTATGTATACGTATAAAACCAAAATATAATAAGGCCTTGAATTCTACCTTATACTTTTTGGACTAGAATCTTTTTTTTTAATTCAAATTGATATTGGCTATGCTTATAGTTGCATCTTTCTTCTTTGGCTAATCATTATAGATATATACTCTATTAAAGAGTTAAATTATGTCACATTCTCTTTTCTATTGTCATAGACATCTATAATTATTAATATATTTATTTGAATAAATAGAATTATATAGAAATAAATAAAAATATATTAAATTATTAATATTTTATTTCAAAGTTTTTTAAAAGCTTTATAGATGCGGATTTGATCTTATACATATTTGTAGGTGACTGATAGATTGAAAGCTTGGCTAATAAATTGGCTACATAGTATACATGTGGAAAACTTGTCCTATAATTTAGACACATATATTACAAGTTGTACACTTATCATGTAGCCTATAGAGTGTTGTTATATAGCTCTTTAATTAAATAATATATATAGAGATAAGAATGAGGCCTTTTTCACTCTTATCAACATCTTTCTTACTTCTAGTATAATTCTAATAGTCTCTAGTCTTTTTGTCTTTGGCAATAGTTATTTCAATTTCTTCTTGAATATATATATTTCTTTTCTTTTCTTTTTGTCATTTCTCTTTGATAAATGTCTTACTTGTTTATTTACATCCTTTGAGTTCTTATCTTTGATAGATTGACAAGAATACACTTACAATATTAGAGCTTTATCTTTCTTGATTAAGAGTTGATTATCCCTTTTTTCTTAACAAAATATAAGTATATTATAGATAATAGATTATCCACTTTTAAATTAATATTATTTTTAGATTTTTTTTTAATTATATAATTATAATCAAGTTTATAAAAATGAAGGATGTAGTAATACAAATATAAGAACAAATCAAAAAATTAATATTTGCAATGCATCAACATACTTCATCACCACAAGCACCATCAAGATTGATTAGAAATAAAAATATAGAGATGGTTGGAGCTATTTCAACATCTATATCTGTACCAACAACTTTCTTATGATAAAGTATCCTACAAGTATTACTACTATTATTAAAGAATAAAAAATTATCTTATTTGAGAAGTTTGATGGTACAAGATTAAAGTTTTGAAGATTTATCAACAAAGTTCAATTAGTGATTGATCTTCAACCTCAAATCTATCCAATTCTAAAATCACAAGTTAAATTTATTAAAACATTACTTTCAGGTTTGGCCTTATCATAATTTTTATTCATTTTTGAACTATATGATCAAATATTGAACAACTTAGAGGTATTTTTAGCAAAATTTTAATCCATATACAAAGAATATGATGTAATTTATATTGCAACCAATAAGATTTTAATCTTATGCTAAATTTTGATTTAAAAATCATATGAGTATGCCATCACGTCTTTATAACTTATTTGTTATACCAACATCTTCTCAATAAATAAATAAGTATATATATATATATATATATATATATATATATTAAAATTAATACAATATACTTTAAATTTCTTATTAAACAAGAAAATTTCAATGCTATTAGAAAGAATTATATTTATATTGTGAAAAATCTAAATACACTACTCAATATTGTCCTAAAAAGCAACACAACTACAAAACAAAAAGCATGGCTATGAAAGAAGATAATGTATCAAAAAATAAGTTAATATAAGTATAATAGGAACCATGTAATTGGATTTTTATATAATATCTTATGAAGGTATTATTATTATTTTTTAAAGCCTCTTTTTATTTTATAATAAATATTTATTTAGGACCTAAAAATCATAAAATCTTTATCTTATTAAATTTTAAAGCCTTAGATTATTCTTTTTAAATGAAATATTTATTAAAAATCATAGAATATTAATGATAAAAAAAATTAAACCCATATATGTAAAAATTATAGATGGTCAACTTTTAACTTTTGGATATGTTATTTATGAAATCATTTTTATAAATATAACAAAAAATAGTCATAATAATTTAATAATATTTAATATCATTAGATCTTCTATTAATCTAATTACTTTAAATCTATTATGATTAAAAAATAATCAAATCTTTATTTTTAGGAGTAAGAATATTTATACATGCTACAAAAGAAGGATCATTATTTATTATTTTTGATAGTCAAAAGATATCAAAAAATCTTTTAATATAATATAAAGAATATCAAGATGTATTTGAAAAAAAAATGCAGATATTCTACAATAGCATCATTTTTATGATTATTCAATTCATCTTGAAAAAAGAGCTCAACTCCCATTTGGACTAATCTATAGCTTATTACAAAATAAATTGGCTTCATTTAAGGAATATATTGATGAGAATTTGGCCAAGAACTTCATACACCATTCAAAATCTCTAATAAAAGCTCTAATCTTATTTGTAAAAAAAAAAAACAAATCATTATAGATGCATGTGGATTATCAAGGATTTAATAAAATAACTATCAAGAATTAATTTCCCCTATCTTTGATATTTGAGCTTTTTGATTAATTAAATTAAGCTAAAATCTAAATCAAAATAGATTTATAATGAACATATAATCTAATACGTATTAAAAAAGGAGATAAATAGAAGAATATTTTTCAAACTAGGTATGGATATTTTGAATATATTGTCATTATTTACATTAAGTTGTAATTCCATTTACAATTTGTATTTACAACTTAATATTTACAAATTAATAAATTTCATTTACTTATTAAGTTGTAATTCCATTTATATGCTTAATTATATAAACAAACTTAAATGGTATAAAAAGACTAAAGAATTATTTTAAATTTTAAAGATAATTATTATTATAATATCAATTTTATATCAAATCAATTTTTTTAAGCCATTTTTAATAGAAATGGATACATCAAATTTTTCCTTAAATATAATATTATTACAAATAGGAACAAATGACAAATTTCATCTTGTAGTTTTATATTTAATTTTTTTTTTAATAGTTAAGATCAATTATAAGATCCACAATAAAGAATTGCTTGCAATTATGAATTCATTTTAAGAATGGCATCATAATTTAAAAGAAACTTTTAATCTAGTAAGAGTTTATATTAATCACAAGAATTTAAAATATTTATATCAATATATGTTTTGAATTATCACCAAGGCCATTGAAATATATTCTTGTCAAGATTTGTATTCAATATTACTTATTGGCTAAGAAAACAATAAGATTTATTAAATATCTTGTTTAGATACTCTCATCTTATATCAAAAGAAAAAAAAAGTAGGTTATAATTAACAACAAATAATTCTTTTGAAAGTCAAGCAATTTCATTTTTGAACTATGAAATCAAAAATGCTAATTAATTCAACATTTTTTGATTAAATTTATTCAAATATGTCCTTACACCCTCTTGTATATGATATTAAGAAAAATTCTTCTAAGTCTTATGATACTTCTAAGTTTGAATTCAAGGACAATATTTTCTATTTTGAAGAATACATATATATTTCAAAAGATAAAGGACAATTATATTCTCTTCAAGCTTGTTATAATTTTTTTACAATAAGATATTTTAGATATAATAAGATTTTAGAATTAATTTCAAAAGATTTTTGGTGGTCCAAAATATGAAAGATAATAAAAGATTTTGTATAATCATGTAATATTTATTCAAGATCAAAGATCCCTTATCATCAATTCTATAGACTTCTCTAATCATTACCTATATTAGAACAACCATGGTCATTTATTCCTATGGAATTTATTATAGATCTTTTAATTTTAAATTCTTATAATTCTATATTTGTGATAGTAGATTGCTTCATCAAGATGGCATATTTTGTACTATATGCAAAAACTATCACATATAAAGAAATAATTAGATTTTTTAAAAAATATATTTATTACTATTATAGACTATTATTAAATATTATATTAAATAAAAAGACTCAATTTATATCTAAATTTTAAAAAACTCTTTTTAAGATATTAGAGATGGATATAAAACTATCATTAGCCTTCTATCTTCAAATTGATGGACAAACAAAGCAAATAAATCAAGTGTTGGAATAATATTTATAATATACCATCAACTACCATCAAGATAATTAGACAATTTTTTTTATTATCAACAAAATTTGGCTATAATAATATAGTATATTTTTCTATTTAATAATCATCATTTTATGCTAACTATCGTTATCATCTATGGTTTGATACTTTTGACTTTTTAAAAATCAATAATCTTGTAGTAAAAGATTTCATAAATTTTTTATTAGAATCATACATAATAATGAAAGTATAATTAAAAGAAACTGAAGGACAATAAAAAATCAATACAAATATCTATAAAAAGGAGCAACCTCAATTCTTAGTTGGTGATAACATATAATTATTTTGTCATAATATCAAAACTAATTGCCTTTGTAACAAGTTGGATTATTATAAACTTGAATCATTTTTTATTAGTGAATAAATCAAATTGATTGCATATCAATTACATCTACTAAAGTTAATGAAGATTCATCATATTTTTTATATATCTCTATTTAAACCATACAAGATAGTGGATATACCAAAAAAAAGACAATTGCCACGTCTACAAGTAGAAGTCAACAACAATCAACAATTGAAGTTGAAAAAGTTTTGGATTCAAGGCGGTGCCAAAATAAATCATAATATCTAATACATTGGCACAAATATAATATTCATAAATATACATAGGAACCATGTAAGAATCTAATAAATATATCAAAATTTATCTTTGCTTTTCATTGACAACATTCATTGAAACCAAAGACTAACCATTGATAATGAGATAGTATAAATAAAGAAGAAATAAATTCAAGGACCAACTTCTAGAACTTCTTTAGAAATATAAAGAATTAATAGCTAGCAGATTTATTTCAAGAGTTGTCATTTGTAAAATTGCCAAATGAAGCACTTATGTTGTTTCAATCTAGACAATATCACAATTGTGATAAAGATCCTCAAGAAAAATATATTCTTCTTCAAATAAATTGTGAAATATAACATATTTAATACCACAATCTTAGAAGAGACTAATGATGTTTAGTAATACTATTAGAAGTGGATACTATATTTGATGGAATATAGAATATCTTGTTTGAAGATAGTTATGAAGGCCTTTAATAATGATCAAATAATTGGATGGTCTTTTTGTCCTATTATAAGAAATTATCAATGATTGAAGGGACCTATCAACTACCTTTGTATAAAATAAAAATAAAAATTTGTTGCTAACACTATTTCATAGATCTTAGACTTTATCAACTTATGAAACAATTTCACATCTCTTCATGGAACTTATCACCTAGAAGAGAGGATAATGTTATGGATATCTATAATTATTATTGTATTTACTTGGATAAATAAAATTATGTAGAAATATAAAAAAAAATTAATTATTAATATCTTATTACAAAGCTTTTAGAAGCTGTATAGAGATAGATTTGATCTTATACGTATTTATAGGTGATTGATAGGTTGAAAGCTTAACCAACAAGTTGGCTACATATTGCACATATTAGTTACTTATATTACAAGTTGGCCATATGGCATACATGTAAAAAACTTGCCTTACAAATTAGACATGTGTCTTACAAGTTGGACACATGTTATGTAGCCCATAGAACATTGCCACATCTCTCTTTAATTAGATAGTATATATGGATGTAAAAGTGAAGCCTTCATCACTCTTTTCAATGTCTTTCTTGCTTCTAGTCTAGTTCTAAGAGTCTCTAGTCTTTTTGTCTTTGGCAATAGTCATTCCAATTTCTTCTTGAATAGATATAAATATATATATATATATATATATATATATTTGCCATCTCTCTTTGATGTATGTCTTGCTTGGTTATTTACAACTTTTAAATTCTTGTCCTTGACACCTATTCTTTTACCTTTATTAGGTTTATAATTTTCTTAGTTATGACACAAGTAATGAAGAGGCAGGAAGAAAAGAACAATTTGGTGAAAAGCAAACAACAACAACAAAGTATAAAATTACAAGACCTCATATACATTATAAAACCTTGCATAATTAATAATTTTTTTATCTATTAAGATTATTAATTAGATGAGATATCATTATATATATATATATATATATATATATAGTTTTAGAAATATTTTAAAATTATAAATAACACTTTGTAATCATCTATTTATTACATAGATAATAACAAAGTATTCAATTGCTTTAATTTAAAAAGATATGAGGAACTCTTTAATTTACTCTTCTTAAAGAATAATGCCTTTTTATTATCTATTTTTTTTTTATCTTTGGTGATTTATTATATTTTATCAATATATATATATATATATATATATATAATAAAAATAAAAATAAAAATATATATCAATACATTATATTTTATTATTTTATAAAGTCTCTTAATTTCATAAACAAGAATAAAATTCACAATATCCACTTCTACAAAATAGAGTTGATGCCTTCATTGACATCTATTATGTCAACACATTAACTTCAAAATAAGTAATTTCCATTGATATTTCCAAAGTTAGCTAAAATATAAATTTGTTGTGAACATAATCACACGAGTACAATCTATGCCTTATTCCAACCAATTTCAATTGGTTATAATTACCATATAAAGAATAAAAAACTCAACATGTATTTTGTGACACTGCTTCGTGAACGAAGCATCCCTTGGGATCTTAAAGCAGGGGTCAAAGCTCGAAGTAACCCAATCAAGCTGTCCAGAGGGATCGATGTGAAACTGCTGCGAAAACCCTAATTAGGGTGACGAGGGGGGAGGGAAGGATGGCCATCCTCCTCCCTGGGAACAGGGCCCTGGAGTCTCAACGCTTGGAATGGGAGGGTGAGCGGAGTGCCATCCCTCTCCACGTGTACCATCTCGCGATTCGGGGATGAAGCTCCAGGCAAACACAATTCCCGACGTAGCGTGCGCGGCAATTATCGGTCATCGCTCTGTATCCCTCTTGACGACCCTTTGATCGAGAAACAGATTATACAGTTCAACAGTTTGTAGGTTTTTTTTTTTCCAGGACACCATTGGATGGAAGCGGAGTCGGTCGTGGTTTTTTGAGTCAATTTTGGTTGAAACCGCTGGAGGACGATGGAAGCGCTGTTGGTTGGAACCCTGGTGTGCTATGGCGCGAGGTAGTCTCGTCGCTTCTAGTCTCCGTGGAGAGATGTAAGAGATAGAAGAGGGATGGCGGAAAAGGTTGTGAGAGGGAATTGAGGAAAGGGCGGTGGTGGTTGGTGGGAGTGGAGGAGACATGGAAGTAGAGAATAGGACGGCCGCGAGTTTCAATGCGGGTAGTGGCTTGGCGAGCTTGCCGCTGGAGATACTGGTGAGAGTGCTGGCGCCGCTGCATCGACAAGACTGGGCGCGCGCGGCGCAGGCATGCACGGTGCTGCGAGCCGCGTGTATCAGCGTGCTTGGTACAGTTACCTCTCTGGATCTTAAAAATGCGGGCGCGTCGTTGGATGATGAGTGCTTTGGATTGCTGTCTACTAGGTTAGGGAATAGGCTGCGGCGTTTGGAGTTGGATTGTTGGCACTTGAGTGATGGAGCACTCGCGAACTTGCCCGATGGTCTGGAGGAATTGGCCCTGTGTGGTTGCGACCATCACACCGATGAGATGCTCGCGAATGTTGCCCGACTGACGCACAAGACTTTATGGCGCTTCGCGTGGTCCGGATTCGGAGGGAATGTGACCGCTGCAGGGTTCCAAGTCATTGCTCTCAAGTGCAGGAATATCACGTCGTTTATGATTGATAGCGGGTCTGGTATGGATGTTAATTCTGTGGTCTGCGCTGTTGCTAGCAATTGTCCTGCGCTCTCCGAGCTAAGTGCCTACGATCTTACCACGAAGACATTTTCCCACATAAGTAGTTGTAAAGTGAGGCTCAAGAGGTTACGGCACAAGCGTCGGGTTGGCTGGGCATTACCAGTTACGAACTTTACCTTGTTCTTGCTCATCAGCATGTGTCCCGTGCTGGAGGAGCTTCACCTTGTGGACAAGTTCGATGTGGATGATTCAGGGGGTGTAACTGACATTGGCCTTCTGGCTCTAACCGAGAGGTCCTCTACGCTTCGTACCTTGAAATTGAAGTTGGCATCCTCAAGCTCCTCTGAGCATTGTTCAGAAGTAGCTGTCATGGAGTTGGCTAGTAGTTGTAAACATCTGACGCACGTGGAGCTTAGCAATTTCAAAAGATTGAGTGACCCGCCGGTTTACGAGCTTATTCAAAGGTGTCCGAAGTTGGTGGACTTGACCTTGGATGGCACTCCAATAACTGACGCGTCACTAGACCTATTGGCTTCACATTCCAGATTCCTCCGTTGCATCTCCATCAAAGGGTGCAAGAAGCTAAGCGAAGCGGGGCTGAAAGCATTAGGGCAGTGTGGCACCCTGGAGTCTGTAAATGCCGGTCAAGCCTCAGGTGTTACCGACGCTGCAGTGGTTGCCATTTGCACGGGTAATCCGGGTTTGAAATCTTTGGTACTTAGTCACGGAAATCTGTCTGACATGTCCCTGCAGTCCGTTGCCATGTGCAATCATATGGAGGAACTAGCACTACATGGTTGCTCTCGTATCTCAAATTCTGGTCTGGCTCTTATTGCCACTGGCTGCGTTCACTTGCGCTTTATATCGCTCAGCTACTGCGACCACGTCTCCGACTCGGGAGTCATGTCATTGGCGTTGGGGTGCCCCCGCCTTCTGAAGGTGCGCCTCGACGGATGCCGTCTTCTCTCTAATCCTTCAGTACGTGCCCTCTGTCAATACTGCCCTAAGCTACGCCATCTGAGCTTGCAGTATTGTGTCAAGCTGTCCGATAATGTGTTCCAGCACTTGCTTGCGGCTCCCTCTCTTCGATTCGTGGATTTGGGCAGGGCAAAGCTGACCGCAGATGGTATTATGAGCTACCGACAGCAAAGACCTGTGGTGGAGTTGTGTATAAATGGAGTGCCTGGGTAACATTTCTCGACAGCCATTCAACTCATTGTTGAAAGACCACCTTTGTATTATATCCCGAAGCATTTACTTCCATTCATTTCTCATTCCCTCAACAGGTAAAGTCCATTTATCAGATTCTCATTTGCACTGCTAGTTGCAGATCAGGACAGTGCAGGGTGGACATCACTTGATCTATCATTCTTGTAAATTCGGTTCAGATTTCGGCGTTCGGTGCATGAAGGATTCTTTCAGGTGTGCTTATATATATGGACACACTCCTACCCCAATGTTATCTGTAAAAATCTCAAATTGGAAAACAGCTGTGCTTCACAGATTGTGGCAGTGCAAGTTTAAAATTTTAAACTTGCACTATGTGTGATCATTCTTGGAAGGTTTTAGAAAGAATAATGTGGGAACATGTCTGTTCGTATGATGATTAGTAGGATGATTTCACTTTCTATATAGTTAAAGTTCAATCGAGTAATGTGGATAATACACACCAAAAAATATTCTACCCGTCATTTTATGATGGATAGCAGTTGTAGGTAGAAGAATAACAGATAAGGATGCACACTGCTTTGGAATGCCACATTGAAACATACTAAATAAAATCGCTAAGCAAGGAATTTTGACCTGAACTTTACCCTTGGTTGGAGTAGCAATTGCTACTCTCTTAAGAGGGAATCTTCATATGTTACAGAGCTCCGAAGTGGACTATTGTTCATAAATAACAAACACAGAATTTATGAGATTGCCTTTCTCTAGACTTGAAATTGCTTCCTGTAATAATTTAAGTAGAAGGTGAATCCTATCAAACTTGGACTGCGGACTCTATTGTCATGCGGTTTATCCTCGTTGTACCCAGTATATACTCCGGTAGTTCCTCCGAATTGGTAGCCTATCAAACACAGAAAGAAACAATAACAATCAAAAGTTTAGATTTCATGCAGGGCTCAAATGAGTTGCTAGATTTCAGGGGGATTAGCACTGTAACTTGAGTGATCGAACGAAGTTCTCGCACGTGCGTGTGAAACACCACTGCAATCACGTTACGTCATCACTACATATCACACCATAAACGTGAGGCAGCTGATGATTTTCTGAGGACGTATGACAAAATGAAGACACTAGAATATATGGAATGGGAGGTTACCTCGATCAAAACAGCCAGGTCAACGACAATGCTGGTTACGTAACCCAAAACCAGACCCACAACATTGCGTGCAACAGAAGAGGAACCAATGTCCACATCAATCTGGAAAAGACATCCAAGGATGTCAATCAAGAGGCGTCGAGGTATGAGCAAGACTCCACATGGAGAGGGGTATAAAACAGCCTGATGGCTTGAAGTTCCATCCAGTAGCAATGAGTAAATAAGTGAGCAAAGTTGGGAACGAACCTCGAGAAAATTATCTTCCCTTAAGTAATTACAAGTAACAGCTTTGCCCAAAAGGCACGCTTTAGTGCCAACAGCACGCTTCACAACCCAGTAACCCTGCACAATTGCAATCGCAAACGTTACACATACACAGCCAAGGTTTTACAAAAAGTCCTCACAAGATTTATTGTGCACTTGTGCGTATTGAAGTAACAAAAAACTTCTTGCAGGAGTTGTTTCCTATTCAGAAAACTGAGGAGGAATCACCCCAATGACAAACTATCTTACCTCCACAATGCTAGGAATAAGCTTAAACCGTGCATTACGGAAAGCATTATCACCATTGGCAAATCGATCTAGCAGTGACCCTTGTCGGATTGGCCTCTCGGCTACGAAGTACATGACTAGGCTGTAGTTGGGACAGGCTGGGACCTGTCCGCAAGATTGGACCCATTAGATCATCACGCAGAACCTCCAGTGACTATATTCAAAATGCTTTCAGGATTTACAAAAGAATGCTCGAAAAATAAGACCAACGACCATTACTAATTATCAAGTCCATGTCCCATGGTATACAAGTGCAACTGCGATCTAACCAAGGTTCTGAAGACTTAATGAACAGAAGTTCTGCTCTAGTAAAAAACTACTGCCACTGATTGAGTTTTTCTAGAAACTATACACAAACCATCACGATATCAGTGCTCAGCATAGCATCATAACCTACTGCTAGTAAACAAGTGTCATATGATACATTATCCTGATCAAGGAATACTAGTTACCTGTAGGTTTATGATAAGAATGAATGGCGCTTTCTTGCCTGCATCAGACTGATACAGCATAACACACAAAATAATCATCAATCGATTGTGGTGGCCGAGCAGTGTGAACACAGCGTAAAACCATGTAATCAATAGTTTAACTTTAGTTCTACTAGTTCTGCATAACATGTCGAATGGAGACATCAAGAAATCCTTGAAAAGGAGAACGTCGAAGAAGTCATAGAGATAAGAACCGATGCCTCACTTGAACGCAGCAGCTAGGTCGTTTGGCAACGTTATCAATCCTCCTATCGGATTTCAGCCAATCCACAGCTAACAGTTTTAAAAGTGGGTCTCCTCCAGTGGTCTGATTAGTAAGAGACTTAAACGTCAGTTAATTTACTACACCAGTTCCCGAAATGTGACAAACTAACTGAGAACTGTTTGCAAACGAATGGAAGAATACGATAACTATGACCAAATTGATTAAGAGGTACTTTGAGCTTTTACGAACAAGACGACGTAGTAGGCAACCAAGTGGAAATGGCGACACAACTAAGTGTGAGGTAAGGTTGAGACACAAACCTTAAGACCGTCATCATTGTAAGTAACACTTCGAACCATAAAGCCCTTACCGCCAGGATCAGACCATCCATAGACACTTGGGCCATCACACCTCCTCAATCCTGACTGAAACACGTAGTCCTCAAAATGCACGGCTGGCACATTCCAATCTAGCTCTTTGTCTGCTCTAGTCGCTGCACAAGTAGCAAGCAAATCTGAGCTTTGCGGACAGACAGAGTGTATCGGTAAGATTAAGATTTGACACAATTAACATTTTTGACTCTTTCTCTTTAAATAGCAATAATTGCATTACTTGAGAAAGATCTATAGTATTCTAAAATTACATGAAGGTGAGAAGTGATATACCTGGAGCTTTTTTACTTTTTGAAAGGCCAAGTACAACGCCCCAGGATATTCCCTTAAACTTCTGACTAGCCGTCTGTTCAAACACACATAAACTTGGTCACTTGCACATATACCAAACGTATCGAGGTAGACTAAGGAAACAAGGAGACTTATGAAACGGGAAAATATCACACTAATTCGTCGATGGCTCAACAAGTACTTGGGAACGATTCAAAGAAGCTGGTGAGCGCCAATACGATCATTTGTGATGAATCTACTTCTTTCTCACCTCATCAACCCTTCTTCGCAATGCTGAATCTATTCTAGTATAACAATGCGTGGTCTAGGACCCAGGTACATAACATTCTTCAATTCACTCAAACGCGAGATTGTGCGACTTAGTGCACTTCGCTTCAGAACTCATTTCGGTGCTTTATCCATGACATGATATTAACCTTTTGATGTCAAAACCCTCATTGTTCCGTCGTTTAGAGCTCGGACTGTTGTACAGAACGTCAGTTCCATTCCATGTCCTTGTAATAGTGGAATCCTAGTCTTGTGGGTCATAACCAGTAGCCAATAACCAGAGCTGCTGAAGTAAGAAGACTAGATACAAGCAGCCCTGCTTAATTGAGCTTCCAAGATCAAAAATAAATCATGAAAATTAAATTCCACTATCACTTTTCACATGCCTTTGTGTAGCACAGGTCTTTGCCAAAAATTGAATGTTGTCCATCAGAAGCGTCTGGTAGAACATGACTCATTAACGTTGATAAATTTGATGAACAATTTAATGGGTGTGATATAAAAAAGTACTCAAGGAGCATGTCATTTACCCTTTGCTTGGAAAGCATTTCTCGAGCGGCATCGTCCTCCTCGTCTTCATCAGGATATTCGACCATTAGTGCATCATAAAACTCTTCCTGCGGCTCTGCATACAGAGAATCAGGAGGTCGCGTTAAGAGTGAGGTTACCCCACTCCGTCCCTGCTCATCCACCGGCTTCTTCACTTCCTTGGTCTTGACTTGAGTTTGTAGGTGAGTATTGTCAGGATTCGCTGCAATTAATTCTCTCAAACCTATACACATTCGCCGCAAGTTTAATTTGTAAGTGAATGAGATGTGCAAATGGCTACTCGAATCATACTATGCCATTCTCAATTTTCTCCTTCAGAAATGGTGTCAGAAGTGCTGAAATCGTTCTCACCAGCAGTACGACAAAGTAAGATGTAAGGAATTGTCGTCAGGAACTTGGAGTAAGAACTATGTTTCCATCGTCCCCACCCTGTCGACTTCACCTCTATCATTTGCGTCACAAGACATCGAGGCGTACCAACACCAGGCTTTGGTGGTAACGGCATAATCTCCCATATCCCCGCTGTGAAATTTATAATAAGTCAAAACTTCAACGGGATTGATACCTAGAGAGAGGCTGATTAAATCAAATGCACAAAATGCAAAACCAGCAACCAAGTAAGCAATTAACGACAAAGTACCCACACTGTACACTGCATCAGCCAACACATGTACATGACCTTGCACAGGGAATGGAACTTACGACTGATATTTATACGATTGAATGCACTCTTCGGAGGGCACTTTTTGTGAGTGGTGGAGATTTGTGTTATAGCTGCAATCATCGAAACATCACGGGTCTCAGAACAGGATCCTACGACATACTTGAGACTGAACAACACTTCACGACATTGTATTCTACGCAGACACTACATCGACTCGATACAATATCATTTCTGCTGTCTTTCGCTGTCATAAGCATAGCAGATCATGAAATTTGTTACTGCAAAATTACACAGCCCTTCCGGAAAATACATTGCATTTACTCCATTAATTGAAAAGGAGCTCACAATAAGATCCATCTTGGTCGCGGCGCCAAACTCGTGAAAACAGAAAGTCTGATTTTTTCTGGAACCTGGACAAAGCAATAAATTTCTACGATCAGTCATTTAAGCCATTCAAGCTTCACTGCCATGGTGCTACTACGAACTGCAAATGTCCAAATGGGCGCTCTGCGGACGAAATCTTGATGGACTAGATATAATAGTCCGAACATGGATCGTCTAAATAGGTTGCAATCTTACCTCTTGAAAAATTTCGGGTCAAACGAACCGTATACAATGTCAGTGTGACCATCGATTTCCTCAACAAGCTCTAAGTTGCCCATATACATATCCCATCTGAAAGATATCCAAAGCACAATAAAACATAAAGATTCACCAGCAATTTTCATCGAACCCTAACTGCAAGCTTTTCATTACTCAGGTATTTCTTGCTCCATTTGAAACACTCGCTAGTACTTGCAGTAGTGTGAATCCTATATAAACCACACCATAAACTGAAAACCGATTAACGTAAGAGTCTCCACTCTAGTTATGTTACAATACAAATGTTTACATATCAACGTCTTCACGATCGTCGCAACTTACATTTACAGCAATCCAGTAAACAGACACGCCTCCAACAAGCCACATCACATGCGATCATTGATCTAATTTAAAAACATCTACATCAACTGAAAATTCTGGATAACAAGAAGCGCTATGATATGCAGCTACTGCTGCAAGTTTCTTACTGGTATCGCGTCTTGGTTTCAAAGCTCATGATGTACTCAAAAATTGTCTCTGGTGCTGTGTCGACAACTCCAACAGACTTCATTATGCGACCCTTCTCTGTCTGCAATCCAACGCAGTAAATAGGTAATTACTAAAATCTTAACCACCTTAACATTATCTAAAACTTTGATCTTATGAAAGAAATTTGAAACCCACTGACATTATAAATGATGTAATCAGCACATATATTGGGCAAAACTTTAACCAAAGTTAATAGTACCTTCGATGATGTAGCGTCTTCAAAGATTCGGAGACCTAGATTTTCAAAAACAATCGTGAGCACACCACTTAGGTGATGCGAACAGCTGAAAAAGAAAATATTGCAAACTCAAGGGTAAAGTAAGAGTATACACCAAGTACGCACAATGTCTTAGGATCTTCAAACATCCATCATAAGATCCCTTCAATCCCGATACTTCCCTAACGACTTCATTCGCACCAATACAGAGTATGTGACAAGGCGATCTCAAAAGCCATTTTTCATTGGCTATGTGAAATAAGCAGTACGTGTACATAGGGATACCTACCATTAACTGTGTAAACACATCTCCAATCTCCTTGTTCAAATGTGTCCCCCTGAGGATATTTGTACAAACCATCCGATTCAGGATCTTGGGCCACCATCGATGGCCGTCTCAGAAGTGCTTCCGGACCTGCTCAAAATCAGGAAGAAACTGAAGTAAGCCACTTCTCAGCTTGCACAATCATACGAGAACATATGAAGGTCACCACCGCTTGAGGCCCCCTTGATGCCCAATATGTCTGAAATAATACATCATGTAAAAGGCCACAAGGATTTAGAAAAGCGTGTATTCCTTACTACTAACATATACCTTTTCCAATGGTTATCAATCTGCCAATACTTGCAATGCCTCGCGAGTCTTTTCGAGGACCGTTGATATCGAACCTGTATGTTGCGTACTAATGGTCAGATGAACAATTATATCACAGATGAAATGGGCTACGTTCACCAAACTCATTGAATCTGCATCTAGGTTAGATATTTTTGCAATATTTGGTGTTCCTAGTATTGGTTTCAATAGGAATAACAACCAAAACCATAAAATTCGGGAAAAGAGAATTTACTCGTCATCACTGTGCATGATCCGGTTACCACTTCCGGTTCTGTCAATAAACGTCTCCGCCTGATGCACAGGTAAAGGATAATCCGTACACTTTTAGCAAAGAGTAGTAGACTTTCAAGCGGAATATTCTACCCCAGTGGATCAGAATCTGCAAAGCATCAGACATGTTATCAGCACACTACCTCCAGATACGTTTCGGAACAAAACTCTTACCTCTTCCTTCGCATGCCTGAAGGCAGATATCCACTTCTCCACTTCCTCGCAATTAGTGCATGCGAACTGGTAACAAAGCAAGCATTGTAGTTAGCAAGCAGACATCACTTCTTAAAACTGTATTTTTTTTTTTTTTTTTTTTTTTTTTTTTTCCCACGTTTGTGATATCTCAAGGATTCTATCTTATATTCTCTACAGGAAGTTCATCCAAAATAGACAAGTGTGAAAATTGTCGGTACCTCTCCATTCCGGCTATCATCCAGCTTGCTGTAGATCTTCAGAACATAGAGAGGCTGTGCATAGACCAATAGTGTATCAGAAAAGACAAAGGCCGGAACGACGTTAGGTTGTCAGAGACAGTTCTACTGCAGCATAACGCGGCCAGAATGACAGGATCATATTCTCTGCATATGTAAGGTAGTTGAAAAATATTAGACAGGACTGTGAGCATACACTGTTGAACACGACGGTACCCAAGGTAAGATCGACTGCATGCTCCACGAACTAGCCTTTGAGTACCTACCCCACTGTGAAAGACTCGGCGGCCAACTTCCTCCACCATCAGATGAGTCCCAACGAGTCCGCTCCTCATGGGCATCTGAAAGATAAGAGTAGCAGCACCAAAATTTTAGTTTGCAATCAACTTGAGCATGGACGATTCACGACAAAATTACCAAAATTAGGAGAATGCGCAAGGTACGTTCAACTCAACAGTCGTTGGAAGTAGACTGCGCAAAGAGTAACTCCAGTCGTAATTCCAAGACGTGCTCAGCAAACATTCAGATGAAGAGCACTGAACTGTGCAGTAGCACAATCTGAATTTGCAAGTACAAAGCCATGTTCATCCTAACTGAGCTCTCGATTTAATTTGCAATTAAGTAAATTTTGAGAATTTAGTACAAAAACTCAGCAATCGCACATTGATTGCTAGAAGAAAACAGCTCGTACATGTGTAATCCAAAGACATAGGCTTTGCCATTAAGTTCAAGGCAAACCAGCAAAGGGCAAAGAGGATTCAGCGGTGCCAACGTACAGGTCGCGGATTGTCGCCGGGGTCGGTCTTATACATGCTCACATTCTTGCCCTTGATGACCAAATAACGGGGTCGACAGAATTGGTATCCTAACGAGCTTGTCCCGACGTGAAACACCCATCCAGCGTAGTAAGGAGCTCCCCTACCATCACTCTGTCTTCCAGACCCCATAGTTGTAACGCCTACTACCTTAGAATACCTGTGCTTCGAAAATCTGTTTCCCCTGATTTAGACTTCTCTGATTTGTGAGAGGATTCCCTAAATGTACACTGTGAACGACAATCTTGACCCTTCTCTCTACCAGATCTGTAGTCTTCCCGAGACTCCCTCCTCTGGCAGGACTCCACTGGAAGAAACAAAGAAAAACTCTAAAGGTTCGATCAAATTATACCGCCTGTTAAGACCATTTATACTGCCTCGGCGATTCCCGGCTCACCTCTGCATTCATTAAATCAGCCGACGTATTACTTTCCATTTATCTCTCGATGCATTACTTTCCATTTATCTCTCGATGTATTACTTTCCATTTATCTCACGATGTATTACTTTCCATTCAATGTAATTCCCAACGTATTACTTTCCATTTATCCCTCGATTCTCCAAACCTTCTATATTTTGCCCTGATTCCCACCACCGGCTTACAAACATCAGCAGCTCCCGGGACACCCTTCCCACCTCTCCCTACATCATTCAGGATACGATTCCAACCACAATCCACACACAACAATGCCTCCTAACTTCAACTCCAGAACGCACATTGCAATCTGCTTTCAACCTATGACACCGGAGTCCCTTGCGCAAGTACGTCTCAAACAAACCCTCCACGACAAGCGCGAAAATGCAACCGCATTAGTTAATCACGAACCCCTTGACCTCCTCGCACACCGAGCCTCTCTTACCAACCAAAGCAGAAAGAGATTGGCACAACACCAGGACTCGTACACGCGTGAGCTGTGAGACGAAGGCGCCAGAAATGCTCTGCACCAATCACGCTACACTGGCAATCTCACGGTCCTAAATAGAGGGCGGAGTTGGACAGAATGTCGCAGCTGGACTTCCGGGGGGGAGAGACGAATGCGGGACGGTAGCGACGAGTGCTGCGCTGTGCGCTACGACAGGGATGTCGCGCCAGCCAGTGGTAGGGCGATGGTGATGGCGATGGTCGGTACCAATTTTGAAATGCAAGGAGCAAGAGCAAGAGAATGAGACAGCGCAGAGATCAGGCTCCGCACACGCTGCGACGCGTGAATGCCTTCCAATGCCAAAGGCTGCTCGGCGCAGGAATCGCCATGACGAAGACCGGGCCCGCTGGGGGAACGTCGTCATCTCCTCGTCTGGAATTGGACTATTCGTCCGTCCTGGTCGCTTGGTAGCCCCCTCGTCCGCTTTTGTCGCCATAGTTCCAACAGAACTCCTGCCAATTCTGGTGGCATGCGATCTGATATGATACCTCGTGTGGTCGTCTTTGGGGCCTGACCCGTTCACTTTGTTTTCATCCATTTGTTTCATCTGTGTTTCTTCATCCACTATCCTTGTTGCCCAAATTTTCATGTCCGACCTGGATTGCCTAACCCTACTGCCCGACGTTATGTTTTCTTTTACTGTTGGAGGGAAACGAAAAGGGAGTTTTGATACATGAAATGAAATTAATTTATTAAACATATGTGAAAAAACTTAAGCAATGATTATCGCTTCATTTGATGAATTTGATAAAATGCAAGAAATCCAAATTATCTTAAAAAAAAGCGACAACTGAAATCCAAATTATCTTAAAAAAAAGCGACAACTGAAATCCAATATCTACAAAGTAAAGGAAATAATATTGAAAAAAAGTTATGAGTCAATTTTTTTTTGTTTAACAATGCAAAGTCTGGAAGCCTTATTGCCTTTTGGAGTTGCATTTGATTACTTGTTATCAGAAGTAAGATACAAGGACATGACTACATCAGTTCAAAACACATGAATAAGACATAGTCATGAACATTGCAAAGTTCTGACCTTGGGAGGCATTTGTTAAGGAGAGTTCATGATTGTTTGGGCGCATGACCTATTACTGCAATATAATAAAAATAATTATACTTGAATTGTTCAAATTTTTAGTAACCAAAGGGCTTTTTATTTTTTATTTTTTTCATATGTATCTTTAATTGGATTAAAATGTTCTCTACAAAAAACTGTATAGGAATTGTATCAATATAACATGAATGAAAAGTACAATTATCACCTACTGACAAAATACACTTTCTACAAACTTAAGATTAATCTGAACAGCCTCAAAATATGACATGCAACACATACCAAGATATGAAAATGTAACAACTCCAAATTTACTAAACTATTGCTTTTGATATAACAACAACAACAACAACAACAACAGTAAACATATCATGTTACCGTCAATTCTACTTTGTTGTTGCAAATCCGCATTCTTTAACTTTTGGTACCACATAAACTAACTGTAGTGAACATTCCAAGGCATCACTTCAGCTCAAACTCATTATTGTAAAGAGAATGTTTGGACTCTTATCAGTTATATTGAATCCACACTTGCAATAGTTAGTGCTTTAAAATTAATAAAATCAATAGGTTTGAATACAAAACTACCCACTTCACTTCTTAGGACATGGCCAAGTTCTACTTTAACCCTATCCCATTTGTTCAATCTTTATGCTCACCTAACTTTTGCCTTTTAATTTTTCAAAAAGAGAATCCATTATCATAAAGAAGAAAGGACAGAATAGGTTCAGTTACTTTACACTGGAAAGAACTGGGAGCCCTCAGCGTGGTGACAGGTGGAGGAGCGCTGTGTGAACAAGGATGAGACGGAAATAGGGGACGAGAGTGGGGAGGAGGGAGAGGAGGAGCCAATGGTCGCAATGTGTCGGTGCTGACTGCTAGAGGTCAAGGGTTTCAGCTCCAGCTTGGAAAGCCGGGCGTCCCGTAAGGAATCCCGATATGGAAGGGGCACCCGCGACGGTGAGGTTTGAAACAGTCCACGGACCCGTGACAAACTGTTGCGTTCACACCGGAGGGGGGACTGAGGTTCACACCGTGACTGTTTATTAATTGTTTACTTTTTTATATTTAAAACTTGTCCATTACAAAGACTTCAAGGTTTTTAAATATTTCAGTTTCCATAATTCATCTAAACGTATTTGATTCCCTCTCTCAATCTTTCTATATATATTACTAATTGTTTTAAAATAAACTCATGAACATTATTTGATATTTGTACGTATATCCATTTTCAAAAGTTTTGTAAATTTTAGATATCTCTACTACTAATAATCCTTAAATTACACCTATATTATCAATTATTATATTAAAATTCATCTTATATATTCTCATTCGTATTTTATGTGAAATTAATATGTAGACATCTTTATACATATATATATATATATATATATATTACACCACCACTTGATAAACTAATTTGGAAAATCTTAAAAGACTCATTATATATATATATCACATGTTTATCATCTAATTTTAAAATAATATATTTTTTTCTTTAGCACACCGTTATATATATGTTTAAATTTAAATTATATATCAGTAAATTTAGTTGTGATTTTAGAGTTATGTGTTATATTTTAGTTGTAATTCCTTTACTGATGATTTGGATTTGATGCATTATGTTATTTTTGTATCATTGAGATATAATTATTATCTTGTAAATATCTTATAAAAATGAAATCCTAAAAAATAAAAGATACAAATATTAACATTGTTGTTACCAAAGTATGCATGATTACACTAAAACAAAAGATAAATAAGAATTTGATGTAAAATTATGTCACACTTACTATTAAATATAAAGCTTTAGACATTAAAAATCAAACATTTCATACTTTGGACAAAATATGTAAAACTATACTACCATCAACAAAATTAAGAGCTTGGTATAGATATCTTGCTACACTTATTATATGCAAAGTTTTAGGTTTTAGAAATTAAACATCCCAAATTATAAATCACATGTAGAACAATAGGATTTAAACATATATACTTGAAAAAGAAAGTTTGACTTTATAAAATATTATTAGTATTTTAGATTCAACTTGATGACTTATTTAGCCAATTTTTTTTTAAAAACTACTTCAAAGTCTATACAACTCTTAAAAGTATATATTAATAGAATAGATGGACATATTGCACCAAAATGATAAGTGATTCAAATAAATAGCCAAAAAAGAAATTATAATAATATGATTAATTTAACATTGTAAAATAGTAAAAAATACAAAGAATGATTGAAATATGCTTACTATACAAACTTTGCATGTCTAAGAATATTGAATCAATACTATACAAATTTTCAAAATGTTTTCTAATCCAACATTTTTTAAATTGAGCTATTTCTTTTCTATACAAATTGGCTACTACTCATGCAAAAAGTGACTCTAGAAACCCTTTTGCAACATCACTTGATTTTTATTAATATGCTCTTACGAAGGTTTACAAAATTTGAAACAATATAGTCTTCATAAGAATAATTTATTCATGACCTTTGTGGATCCAATGGAATGCTGTTTCTTTTGATAAAATACAATAATTCAAGCAGCATACTAACTAATATGATTCATATTCGTTAAATATGAACAAATTCATTAAATATGAACAAGTGACACAATATGTCCCATACGACAAAATGCAAACACAATCAAATTATCACAAAATATGTATGTAAAGATGGAACAAATCATGGGCAAAAATTCACTAGCGATTGGATTAAGATCGACAATACAATAAAATTCTGCAGTTGCATCAGCTAAATTATCCACAAGATGATGAAAATATCTGAAGACATTGTGTATAATACTTTACTTTGCTCCAGAATCCACCTTGATTGAATGATTCGTGATAATTTTTCGTTTCATCAAACAAATATACTACAGTTGTGACAAAAATTTAAAAAATAACATAATTGGGCAGGAAAAATGGAATGAAAATATCCGGACAAGTCATGCCCAAATGGGGTTGAAAGATATGGACTAGTCATCACCGAATATGCAGTCAAATGCCGACTCATTCAGCTCAACAGCAGCGCAGCCTGATTTTCCAATCCAATTGGTGGAACAGTGATGCATTCCTCAGTTGAAAATCCTAGAATCTCTGCAAACTCATGCACAACTCAGGAAGCAAGCAAAATATGTTGGACAATAGCTAACACATTAACAGTCAATTGGATGCATCTCGCTTTTCCTTTCCTCCAGCATGTGTCTGTCTACTCAGCAAAAATTAGAATTCACTGAAGGTCTACAAGCGAAAATTTGGGTTTCTCAGATGTACGGGGTTGCAGGAATCCTGCACTGCTCCTGAGTAACGCTCATCTCAGAATCAATAGGCTGGGACCCAAACCAAAGCTTTCATAAAAGCTCAATAATGGAGACAAAAAACAGCCTTGAGCCATGGAAGTGCACAACTAAGTTATCGGTCGTGGATGATGCTTGATACCTCCCAGAGCTTAAACCTCTCCTCTCGTTAGCCTTTCGACGTTGTCGCCGAGCATAATCAGTACTTGTGTCGATAGGAGCAATAGCCTCATTTGGCATGAGGTAAAATCTTCGTATTAGGTTGGCTTACTACATTCAATGCGCTTGTAGGTACGAAGCTGAAATTTTCTCCGTTTCTGCCCACTTATCATCAGCTTATGAATCCAAGTTGATGAAGACGCGCTAGGAAAGGTTGTATACACTTGAATTGGGAAGTGTCAACTTGGGGTATGTAATTATAAGTTACAAGTAATCACTAGGGACGTCCATATCAGTCTGTGGAACTCCAGTGTGGTACTGATGTCGGCGTTTACTCAACGCGGCACGCTGCATGAGTCGTGCCAGTGACTGCACCACTTCAGAAACAGGAGGTCGGAATTCGGGCTCGTGCTGGCACACAAACGCGAAATGGACGGTGCATTAGAAATTAAGTTGCATTTCATCTCAAAACCTCAATTGTTTAGTAGCTATTAATTAGTTCCACCGGTCGTTATCCCCTTTTGTCTGATTGCGCATCTTGACCCCATAATAAAATCACAGTCCCAAAAAGCTGATTGGTTAGCAATGCTAGATTACAGACAATCTCTCACCTGTACACACGAGGCAACAACGTCGGCAAGCCGTGAGAGAGACTTTGCAGGGTATGCACCCTCTAATGCTGGATCCACCATTCTTTCGAGCGCATCAATGTCATGCAGCTGGGGTGTTGCCCAGCGCACCAGGTTTTGCTCGTTCCTTGGCCTTGAGCTGCGAGTTTCAAAATCAACCTAGTTCAGTACGAAACGATGGTCGGTATGGTAAGATTCAAGCACACCAGAATAGGTGTCTTGTATATGACGAGGATAGATGCTCGGGCACGCTATGCGCGTCTCATGCACTTACCAGCAATCATCAAATGAAACGAGTACAAATATAGCAGATTCTATGATATGATGAACCCGTCTTCAAACAAAAGGCTCGTGTTATCTGTCCAGAGGCTTACGCCCAGTTATGAGCTCGAGCATCACAACTCCAAAGCTATAAACATCACTCTTCACATCGTATGTTCCAGACATGGTGTACTCCGGAGGGCTGTACCCAAAGGATCCCAGCAATTGTGCAGATACCTGCCAACCGACCAAAACAGTCTTTGTTAATACTGATAACTGAAAGGTAACAAGCGTTTTAAAAATTCAAAATACTCACTGCGCCAGTGCCAAAAGCGGGGACAAGATACTTGCTGCCTACTGATTTTCAGCTATGTTACACTGGGTGTATTACATAGCTAGCATGCGAATGCTCCAGTTTGTAGCATCTACTATTGCAGAAACATGTTACAATTATTGAGATACAGACCTGTCGTTCAGCAGTAGATGGAGCAAGAGCTGCCAAACCACAATCGGTGACATGTGGGTTAAGCTCATCATCCAGTAAAATGTTAGCTGACTTGAAGTTGCGGTGCACAACTGGTGGCGAAACAATTTCATGCATATACCTGCAGGTACATAGGTGAACAATCAAAAGTTACTATAACTCTGTTTTTGAAGGGTGAAAGAAGGCCATAGCCAATAGCTCCAAACATCAGCCTATGATGTGATCAGGGGTTTTCAGAGTGAATACATACTCAAGGGTCCGGGCGCAGCCCAGAGCAATCTTCACACGCATATTCCAGGACAGTCTCATAGAGTTATCTGCAGAACCACGTAGCAGATCATGGAGTGTCCCTCGACTAATGTACTTGTACAGCAAAAGTCGTTGCCCATACTCGACACAATAGCCCACCAATTCAGCACAATTTGTATGTTGTTGTCGGACCAAGCCGTCGACGATACTTAAGAAATCATCCTCATTCTTAACCATGGCGGCTTTTGTGTCAAGTTTCTTGACAGCTAGGACCTGGCTGTTTGGAAAATTGGCGCGGTATACACAGCCAAGAGAACCTTCGCCGAGGAAGTTATCGTCTGAGAAACTGTTCGTCGCTGTCTGAAGTTCAGCTACGGAGAATTCTGTGACTTTAATGCTGCTTTTAATCACCTCCCCTCCAACTTCAATCTTGAAGTTAGCTTCTTCAGTACTGAATGCTGGAGGAACTTTGAGTGCCTTCAATGGCGGTGAGGCCTTGATCATCGGAACTTCCATTCCCATCTGGAGGGTGTCTACAAGACCAAGTCGGTAAATAAAGAAATTTAGACAACTATCCTTAGTAAATGCTCAGTAATTGCACTCCTATTAGAAACTAAAATGAGGACCCAAAATGACTGCTGCATACAATCCATACAGAGTTTAAAGAACTATCTCGGAGCTGAGAAACTCGTCACAAGCAATTACTAGAAACATTTGACAGAGCGTAAATCTGGTCACCTGGTTCAAAAACTTTCTTTTTGGGAGTTTTCTCTGTACCACATGACATAATAATAAACCCAGTCTGGATACCAAACCATGATTCATTTTTTAAAAGTGGCTTTTAAAACTCTCTAGCTGCCACTCAGTCGAGGGGAGAGAGATTATCGATTAAATGGTTGTCAAAAGAACCTCAATATATGAAGAGAAAACCATACTCAAAATCTGGGTTGCAAAATAAACTGGTAGACTAGAAATTAGACGCATTTGACAATGGTACCGTTATTCGGAACAGTCAGGAAATTGTCAATCTGTACGTTAATAGAAACTTGCGATTAAACTCGGAAGAACACTAACCTTTTCCAGGTGGTATTAGGGGCAAAAACCACGTACGACGACTGCTCTGATTAGACTCTATATCCAAAGGCTTGGTGCGCTCGGGTCTTTTACGGGTGGTGAAGAACCACACCGATATACCAATGGCGGCAAGCACTAAAATGGCTGCCACCACGACTCCAACAATTCTTGGAACTGGTAAAAAACTTGATTCAGCCTGTGCAGAATGAGCTAGCAATGTAGTAACTGGCTTTGGCGGAGGAGGAGGGGACTTTCGTTTCACTGCAGGAGGAGGTGCCGTATATGGTGGTGGTGGAGGAGGGGCTTGGTTGTTCAATTGATTGCCTCCATACCTGCATGGACAGTTGACAAATTCCTTTTATTTGCTGAAACGCTACGTGAAGAACATGTAGTTCCCTACACCAACTAAAATCAGACTCTTGAATAATGGTGAGCGAAGATAGGACAGATGTTCGCAAACAAAATGAAGGAAAAACGATAAAATTATCAACTAAACTGTTATTAACAAACAGCTTAGTCCTACCGCAGTTGAGGTTGAGGTGATCGAAGATTCAACCACTTCAGCTGATCCTACCTTGATAACAAACTCAAATCTAGCCAAATGAAACTTCCTCCAAATACCCAGAGACTGGTCCACGATTCGAACAGCGTTAAGTAACCATCCTATCTGATGCTCTGCATCAATACTGCATGGATACTGCAAGTGATCATGGGGTTGGTATTCATTCAGAAACAAAATCAGCACAGAAGAGACATACCGGAAATTCTTTGGGTTTAAATCCGGTGGAAGATAGCCAGTAAGCATGTTATTAAAGACATCCCTGTTTCAAGCAATCAAAATTACCCAACTAAGGTCAATCTTAGTGCACCAAACAGAACATTTTGTCAGTAATTTGCTGAAGATAAAGAGTCTTTCAGGTTGGAAACTCACAAGGTATCCAAGAACTGAAGTCCAGCCAAAGATGCTGGGATTGAGCCAGTCAGCTTATTGTTTTGCATGTTTCTGTATACAAGACGATATTATGTTCAGCTCACAAACCTCATGACTTGGTTCATACCAGCTACATCCACAAGACTCTAGGGAATATCCCTCCAAATGTGATGACTGGGAATTCTTGTAGCTACATAATTAACAACGTGATACTTACAAAAATTGAACGCTGGTTAAGTCACCCATTTCCTTAGGAATTCCTCCTGTAATTGCGTTGTTGGAAATATCTCTGGAAAGACGATCGCACAAAGAAATGTCACGGACAAGAACCACCGAGTACTCAACTTCGCGGTAATTTCAAAACAAGATGGCAACAAATTTCATAATTTAAAACCGTTGGTAACTTAGAACAAAAATCAAATTCTCACAAGTAAAGAAAATGGCAGCCATTACATAGACTTACAGGGTGACTAAGTTGACAAGTTTGCTGAAAATTTATCCGTTTAGTGTACCAGTTAGCTTGTTGTTATTCAATTTTCTGCAACAACCCAGTTCGAAGTTGTATACACGGGAATGTTTTTAACGAAAATGAATAAATAAATAAATTTGTACGAAAGATTAAGAGAGTAATTCTAAAATGCAGTTGACTTCTAATGCCTAAGTACACAGATGAGCATCACTGACCAATCTTCTATCCTGGTCAAAATATCAGCAAAGTTCTTGATGTCTTGAGAATGTTGTGCACTTACATGCTTGTCAAAGTAGGAACATTAATAAGCAAATAGGGGAAGCTGCCTGTAAGCTGGTTGTAGGACAGGTCCCTGCACTAGCACGCAACTAATGAGTACTAAGTTCCACAAGAAATTAGCAGCATTTAGCTAGATATGAATTTATCAAATCCTCATACTAGGCGATTAGTCACATTGTCAAAGCGTATCATGCATGTAAGTGTTACTGAATCATAAAATTGAATCGTGCCGACGGAGGAGGACCGACCATTGACATTCACAATGGCTAATCAGGCTAATGAACTCTCAATTTCTGACTATGTGTTCAGCAGAATTAAAAGCTTGAAGCGGTCTTTTACCATAAAATTCACTCACAATGCAGTCAATTTCGGAGGATACATTCCGGGAATCTCGCTGTTAAGGTTGTTTTGGCTGAGGTCACTGAGATAGAATACACCACCCGTCAAAAGAAATGGTAGCCAGAAACAATTCATCAAATTGAGGTAATGAAACAACATGATGAATGTAACGCGATGCGGCCTGGTCATGTCCAGTACTGTAATAGACAACCAAACATGATGCCAAGTGCTGTACTTACAGCACAGAAAGGTGTTGAAGCTTCTGTAAAACCCATCCCTCCACTGGTTAGGCGTTACTTGTGAGGGCACTTTTGTCACCTTCTGCAGGGATCGCCCGCGCTTTGCACCCATTTTGTAAGATTAGGGTCATTTTTGAAGCTAGTGACCATGGTGTTCAAGGAAGATACTGCAAGCACAAGCACCGATGCACCGAGTCAGATCCTCAAACCTGCTAATTATACTGACCAAAAGACCCTGACGGATGTAATGGGCCCCACTCAAATAGCCCAAACTGGGCACGGTTTAATCCACAGTTTAAAGAATCGGAATCCAGAGCTTGAGTTCCTGAAGAGCATATTTGGGCTCTGGATCCCTTCAAATCAGAGAACAGTGCTTAAAATTACATCAGTATTCATGATCACTGAGACTGTTAGAATAAACCACTAGATACAGTTCTCGGTCCCTGATATGCTAAGAGATCCTCTCCACGTAGAGCACATGCCATTTTGAAAACAACTGAATACATCGTACGTTCATCCTCCCAGTAAACTTTGAAGGCCACCAAATTTATCATCGCGCCGATATCATATATCACATCGTCTCTTCCAAAGTCTCTATTGATATGCTTAAGATAGTATTTCCGAAGAGTCGTCAGAATTGCTAGTAGGCGGTTGAGCTTAAAAGATCAGATCCATGATCGTTTTTAAATGAGAACTTTGAATCCATGTGCTCATGTCGCACTTATGGACGAGCTGAAATTCGAATCCTCGCAAGAACTCATCAAGAATAACCGTTTCCCTGCATTTCTCTGAACGCTGTAGCAAAGCAAAGAAACAAAATAGGACACGGGACCATACCATCGTTCGCATCGGTAGCTCCGTGGACCAAAGAAACACACGAAATCACCAATGTCCACAAAATGGTCGCTGCAGATACTCTTGCCATTCTCACTCCCCTCCCTCTCATCATCAGGACTCTCATGACCGCTTCTCGTCTCGGAACGCCACTGGTATGGCCCAAAAACTGCGCCAGGCTCCTCACCGGGCCTAAGACAGAGCCCTCCGACAGTTTCACACCACTTGCAATGATACCGGAGGCTTTAAACCTGAGGCCTGAATTGAACCAGAAAAATGCCACACTCATCAAAAACACACCCCACACGCCAGATGAACATATCACAACACTAACACAAATTCAGGGTCCAGATCTCTATGCAGTGCAACAGATCACATCTCTGGACATCTGCACTCCTCTTTGGATCCTCCATGAACTTAGGCATTTGACTGCTGCACTTTCGCACACTTAACCCGCCAAACAACCGAATCCACCAATTCAAATTCAAAATGTATAATTTGCTGGATCTCATAACACGTCAACACCACAACACAACTACAATCGATCGACATCAACGATAAATCTGAGAAGGTCCTACATTGATAACTACAGATCGAAGTGCATGAGTTACAGCAACCACCCACTAGCCCAAAGACTCCGAGAGCAGGCGATGAGCAGCAGCTCTGAGAGAAGTGAAGAGGAGAATGTCTCTTGTTGTGATAGAAGAGGTGAACTTAGCCCACGAGTGCTGAAGCGGAGATAGACATGGTAGCAGCAGAGCAGCACCAGACACGGCACCGAGTGGCCAATCGTCGCGATGGGAGCGAGAATGCAGCTGCCATGCCCCAAAATTCGCGTAACGCTGAACTGACTTCACAGCGCCTCTTCCTCTTCATTCTCCGCCTATTATTTTAGGTTTCTTGCCCGGACGCCCGGAGCTTTCCACTACCGTGGCAGTCAGACACAAGTACAAAAGAACGTTAAGTTGGTTACTCTGGAGTACACATGTGGGTACCTCAGATCTGAGGTACCCACATGGGGCAGATGCTTACAGTACAGGATCTCAAACCTATTTGTTTAGTGATTTGGGTTGGATTCTGTGTTGTTATGGTGAGCTTGGTTCTGATTGCATTCGACTGTATTAGTGATTCTTAGGATACCCTCAGAAAGTCTCCTAATGCGTTGACACCAGAAACTCCATGAGACCAAAAATTTCTCTCACAAGTTCGGAAGTGACGTTAGAAATCACTTGATAAATTTTTCACCAACATTACAACAATGGTAAAATGAAAGACGCATTTACATGACATGCAATTCCTGGGCTTGGTTTGTCATTCGGACCGCTCTATTGCGTGCCCTTCATAATAGGAAACTTTAAGTGCTGTAGCTGCTTTTGGTGATCGAAGGGTAGTTCCTCCCGATTGAAACTTCAAGGTGGACAATGGCTTACTTTCCTACAATCCTGGCTATTATAAATTGAATCACTTGATAAGTGTCATCACCGCGAGTAGTAAGATAGGATCACTCGGAACAAACTGCTGCTCTAGATTTTACAGCATAACCGCACTATCGCATCAATTGGGGCTGAATAGAAACAGCTCACTAGCAACTACAGAAACTACTGTTATTCGAGCTGTTCTACAAAGATACCCAAGATTGAGGCTGAAAACCTTCATGCCAACGTTCCAGATGTAAGCAGAGTACATAACCCACGCTGCGGAGACACGCCAAGGACCATGCTTCTCGAAATTCTCGAATTTTTTAAATTAACAAAAGTCCACACGCTTAGGATTAGGTTTCTAGGCTGATTCCTGCTTTCCGCATGTCAAGTCGTATCCTTTCGGCGTCAATTGAGTTATTGTAATCAGTGTATGCTTTCAATAGAATTTTATACGTAACCGTGTTGGGTTTGCAGCCAAGCTGCTGCATACGAATGTAGCAATCCTCTGCCTGCAGTTAAAAAAAAACAGAGAATGCTTAGATGTTGATACTACGTTTGAAGAAAACTTGCACCGCACGAGAAACTAATTGACAACAATGCAACATTAAATTATCGCTCCAAGTTCACAATAGATGTCACTCATCAGTAACCACTTAGGCATGTTTAAATAACTTGTGAGGATGATGATTAACTCTGCAGCACGTCCACAATTCAATTAATACCTGAAAACCATGCATGAGATGTGCATCTCTAAATTTCTATTTAAGTGATTTGGAATCTACCTGCTTTCGTTTCCTACTTCTGATGTACATGGAAATGAGAGTGTTGAATGTGACTGCGTCGGGCCGCAGTCCACAGTCTTGCAACGTTTGAAACATTCTTTCGGCCTGACTACGCATCTTAGCAGAAGCATAACCGCTAATCATCATATTGTAGATCTCCACTGTTGGTTTGCACTTTGCATTTTGCATAGCCCTGCAGTGCAAAATCCTCTATCATCCAGTATTAGCTATAAGGAGGCGAGCAAATCATGCACAGAAGAGATTGATACAATATTAAATGTATAGAGCAACTAAACGCGTCAATGGACAAAGTTCAGGAGCTTGGGTTAATGATAGTAAGCTATGCATACCGTAATATCCTTTCTGCGTCTCCTAGACGGCCAGCTTGACAATAAGCACTAATAAGAACTCCATAACTCACAGGACCTGGTTGGATACCAGCCCGTTTCATTTCCCCCATCATACTCTCTGCCATTAAAGGCTGCTTGTTACGTGAATAGGCCTCCATGACAGATGTATAACTGATCTCATCACATTGGCAACCTGTGAATTTGCAAATCAATCACATTTGTATCAGCATCTCAAAAAAAACGACTTCAGAGAAGAAACCAGACAACTTAATGGTACAAAGACAGAAATAAGTGCGTACGTTTCAGAAAGACCTTCGGTTGAAGTGAATCCAATCTCAATTAGCCACGCTCAGAAGCAAAAGCTTCAAAGTAATCACATGAAACTAGATCATTGAGGCTTGATCGGCAAATAAAAAAAAAGGACTTCTTAGCACCACAATTCTGCATCATCACCATTGGGGACAGTAGGCTATACAGTAAGATACTCAAAAACAAATCGGACTTACCATCAGCCTGCATAAGCTGCAACACTGCACGAGCTTTCTCTGGAGCTTCAGCCTTACTATGAATGTTAATCAGAGTATTATAAAGTGTTGTGCCTGCTTCCACTCCTGAAGCATTCATCGTTTCTAAGATCTTTTCGACATTGTCAGTAAGGCCAGCCTTCCCATATGCTGCAACAAGAGCTGCGTAAGGTCGGTCATCCACTACTCCATCATCGCGCATAGCACTGAAAAACACAATTTTAAAAATTGATAATAATAATTTAGTATTTGGAATTTTTAAAATCAGTAAGACCAACAGTTGTGCACCATGTACTGACAAGATGATTTCTCTACTTTTTATTGACGTTAGAAATATATTCGGACCTAGATCTTCCTGAAATAGCGAGTAACCGCTCCAATCCAACGTCCAAAACCTTGGAAATCCCTAGATTCTGGTAGTTTTAGAAGCGCGTAAAAAGGTGCAGGACCTAGGATGTTAGCTTCGTCTATCGAACATTGGGAAATAAATATGATTTACAAGCCACTAACGATTTAAGGAAAAACGCTTCCGTTAACAGATGGCATTTGTAAATATTACAGAAAGTTAATTCATTTTAAAGTCACCTCAAGGTCTTCTCCGCTTCTTCCCACGAACCTTCTTGTGCATATGCATGGACTAGAGCTGTGTAGGCTATAGCGTCAGGCTGCAAGCCTTGAGCTTGAGCATATTGCATCGCGCTCTCTGCAAGAACTGGCAGTCCTCCGTTACCATATGTGCTTATCAAAACTGTACATAACTTGAGATCGGGTGGACACCTGCCCAAAAAGCATATCACCGATCAAACATACATGCAGAGGGAAATATAACCTGCAAACAGAAGGGGAAACTGAACGTAACTAACTACACACCAAAACTTTCAATCCTCACACGGCTTTAACACCCCTAATGACAACCAACAAAACCTGTGCGAACACAGTTATGCCACGGACCTGCACATGTTACACGGACAAAGGTGACTATGACTTTTCAATCAAACAGCAAACCAGAGAAGTTGAAAAAACAGAAGTTAAGAAACAAGAGATATTGCGTTACAAGAACAAAGAAAATTTTGAAATTCGGTCTTTTTAACAGAGATTACTCAGTGGTTGCACTAATTTACCTGTTGCGTTGCATTCGGCTGAATACGTCCGTGACTTTATTGTAAGATTTGAGTTTTCCAAAGCCTTGGATAAGAGCTGTATATGAAACTACGTCAGGTTTCAAGCCAGCTCCTTCGAAGCGTTTAAAAATAATCATTGCGTCTCTCATGCGACCGTCTCTACAAGACCATACCACAATTTTACTTCATGTTCAAAAGATCAGAGTAAATTTCCGTTATGCTCTCTTCATTGCAGACTTAGAATGCAGCCAGTCAACATGCCACAAATTCATAATGCCCATCGCAAAATGAGGAAACGGCGGAGGATATGATAGCCAAGAAAAAAGTAGCAGAAGAAGCATACATATTTCTATCCATAAATCCTCATCACAATTGTAGAATTGACAGAAATTGGCATACTTTACGCAATTCAAGAGCGCGGAATTATAATCTTTAACCGAGTTCAATTGGCTGTCGTCCTCCAAATAATCAGATGAGGACGTCGCTTGAACAATGGCGAATGCAGCCCTCGACCCCCACGACCTAAGCGGGTTTTGGCAGGGTTTAGGGTTTCCCTCCGATAAACTTGACGGTGATGGAATGAACTGCTGCACGATTTCAGTAACTCGTCCGCTCTTGTCCTCATTCTTTCCGTAGTTAGACCTCCTAAAAACAATATCATTCAGACCCGCTGTCCTGCCCAAACCTAATGGAGTCCGTATACCAGGAGGAGCTGCTGATGAGCGGACTAGTAGCAGGGACCCAGCACAGGACTCCATTGCAGCCCTGGTCAGTCCGGTGCACTTCACATCTTTAGCCGATAAGGAGGCAGTGCTACTGCAGTCTATGTGGGGAGCAGCCAGTGAAGAAGCCACCGGCAAACCAGCCATGGCTATCAATACTCCAACCAAATTGAATTCACCTAATACAGAATCAACCTCTGAGGGGTAACATCAGCTACTGTGTAGCAACTACTTCGAGAAACCCTCTGAATGCCTTCAACCACCTGAAACAAACACGCCCAGTAGTCGCAAATCCTTCCAATGTACCAGGTATCCCGAAAGAACCGCTATCAGGAGCAGGTTCCTGGAAAAATTGGTCGCAGAATAATTCGCGCCCTCAATCAGGAGTCACAAAGCACCTATACCAGGGTCCAAATTCAGCAATCACCGACTACGAGGCTCAGAAACCGAAACCGAGACCGAAACCGAAACCTCCAACACAGCCTCCTCCCGTACACTCCAGCCTTCACAAATTCTGCAAAACAACGCAATGCAGGGTGCACTTGCGCATGGTGGCTTGAAATCACGACACACATTCAAATCCTGCTATATTGGCGACATCATGCTGCTCCGGTGCTGGTTTCCGAAACGCTACGACAAATAGTTTCAAGTTCGAGGTGAGAAGAGAAAGGCGAGAGGATCCAGAAAGATGACGAGGAAGCGTGACTGAGCTGAGAATCCCATACCCCCTCTACCGACCCACTGCGAGGTTTTTCGTAACCATACAACAATTCCTTCACAGCGAGTCACAGGATAGAATGCAGCTCGGTGCCCATCATTTGCGGATAGAGTCTGCGACGGCGAGGCTCAAAAATCTCAAACCCTAATTCCGGGTGTGAAACGATGATGTCGTCTCCAACTCTTGAGTGCCACCTGTTCTACAAGCCTTGGATGGGTATCATCTTTTTCTCTAAATTACTGTTTATGGGTTCTTATAGTTCATTGAAAGTATATGATGTTTTTCTAATTTAACTTTTCAATATTTTGGCACAATAAGCAGAAGCCTGTTGTTATCATTTACCTCACTTCACTTCTGTTCTTGTAATTTACAGCGTTTGTAAAATTGATGCGAGATATGGATGGGAGTGTTTTCTTCCACGCCAGAATCGAGTCGACGCTGCGTCGCATTCCGTCTCATGGAAGAACCACAACACAACGCTGTTCTCACTGCCATGGATGCTGAACACATTCGCTGGAAGTTAGCCCTATCAAACAGAATCGTCGACGGTTAAGTATGGAAGGATCCATGGAGAAGATTGAGCTCTTGGAGCGATTATTGGCGCGGAGCCAACCGCTTCGCGCAGTTGAGTTTGCGGCTGTTGGGAGTAGTTTGCCGATGGGCGTCGCCGGTGAGAGCGAGAAAGCCAGGTTGCAAAGGATAATGGAGTGGAGCAACGGAGGCGTAGGGATACCAGAGCCAAATCGACGGAGGGATGACGAGGCGGGCATTGAAGAAGAGCAGCTCATCAGAAAGAAAGTGCGAGGGGGGGTGCAGAAGGCGAAGAGGTGGTTAGACGTTCTTGCGAAAGAAGTGGTGGAAAGGGAAACAGTCCTGAAGGTAATGCGAGCAGAAGGGCAAGAGCAATTGTCCAAACCGAACCTCAGGGATCAGATCCAGCAGCGCATCAAGTGCATGAAGGAGTTACAGAATATCATTTCTCGCCAGGAGCGGATCAACAAGCAGAGCAGAATGGAAGCAGTGCTGGAGGATCCGACTGCGTGTTGCCCGGCCACTTGCAGCGTTCAACAGCAGAAAGACAAAATAGAGGCGACATCGCAGGCCAGTGACTTCTCGTCGCAGCCCAAACGCTTGCTCGACCATGACTTAAGCACGAGTCAGAACCCTCCAAGGAATCATCATCGTTATAAACACACTCACAGCGCCGCAAACCTCCCCTCCCTGGTGGGATCCAGTCCTGTCAATCGAGCTCTGGAGCATCTCCTTAGAGAAAATCATCATCAGAAAGAACACCATCACCATCACCATCACCATCATCGACACAAAGAAGTTTTGCATCACCATCGTGACAAGCAACTAGAAGGAGCGGTAAAACCATCAAAACCTTCGTCTACAAACGAGACGTCACCGCGAAAAAGGATTGAAAAACACAGTTCTCGTCAAAGGCACAGCACGTGAGAATCAGTAGATTGGAAATTGTCACTAGATGTTTAGGGGTTAGAACCACTTGCAAGTTTTTCACGTTAGAGCATAGATGGACAACTGGAGAACGATGCTGTTGAAGTCACACCTGAAGTTGCATCATGTCGATATCAGCAAATGAAAGACCTCTGATCTGAACACCACTTTCAAATAACACTGTGTATATAAGCAATTTCAATGCCGCACCGGTGGCAGCCGCCTTGTCAACTTACCAAGAAATGTCCCTTTTTGTGTCGAAGTTTCAACGACCAGAAAGATGAAAACATCAACAAGTATTGACAGTTCGGTTGGAGAAACTCCTCAAGTCGAAGAAGAATCTCTTCTTAAACATTCTTTACTTTACATGTTGGAAGTAATGGCAGGATTTAAGTGTTGGTTTTGTGCTGTGAATTGAAATGGCCGATAAACATAACATCGGATCATCAAAAAAATATTGGTGTTGTGTACGTCCACAGAATTTAAGAGATATTAATGAAGTTGCAAAATGAGGATGCACAAACTTTTAATACCATTGGGCACAAAATGAGATTCAATAAACTGTCTTCAGCTTGTCACACTTCACATTTGGCGTCAATGATACCAAATGTGTAAATGAGTGTACGAATGAATCTGCAGTTGTGCAATAAAAGCATATGTCCAAGTGTGTTGAACCACTTAATGTGTTTGTTTGATAGGTTGATTTACATGTAATAATGGGAGTGAAGAGTTTAAAGAGACGTTGAGTATTTGAAATAAAAGAAATTTAACCACAATTGTAGTGAAAGGGATGCAAAGAAATGAAATACTTAGTGAAGGTGGCGATAATTTCTCTCATCCGAGATTTTCAAGTAAAATTTCTCCAAAGGACTTTGAAATAGAGAAATTTGTCTCCAAAGGAAAAAAAAACAAATGCCACAATAACATTGGCAACAAACGACGCTAGCGTGTTAAATTGCAAGAAGCGATCCGAATTCCCATATAACACGCCTAGTACAATGTTCCTTTACCGTGCATTTCTGTGAGCATGTTTTCACCCCCATCACGACCTGTGAGAGGGTTATGAGCTATGATCAAGCTTCAGCTTCATTGGCTACCAGATGCAGGAGTATGAGGAGTCTGACTGTCTCCATGGAATTCCTGTCGTGTTCAAAAAGACCATTAGGTCATCAAATCATAATTCGAAAAAAGAAAAGGTACCTCGTAGCAGTATTGCAGTAGAGTTTATTATACAACGGAGCTTGACAAGCACATTGTGAACTCCATGCCAAAATGAGCTAGAGATTTGTTGATACAAACCTGATCCTTGTGAGCGTCCTGTGTTTGCCACCACGGTAAGCTGCCAACTTGGCTTCCACGTGACGCTTCCGTGGGATGCGCAGAATCGCTCTGTTGAAACTTCTTCGCGGCTACATCTGCTCGAAATTCAGATCTAACAGTAACCCCATTCAGAATGGGTTGAACATCCCTACAATTGTCCTTGTCCTCCGACTTGTTATCCGAGGATGAGTTACTAGTGCCAGGATGCTTACCATCCCCAGCAAGGGAAGCGTTATTAACAACTGTGGAACGCTGCTGAGGTTTGGAGGTGCAAGAAGGGTCAATGAATTGGCCAAAAAGGAAAAAAGAGGTGGCCGCAGTCTTAGTTGAAGAAGTCTCCAGCTGTGAGCTTCCAGAAGCAGACATGTAGGCTAAGGGCTGAATACTAGGAGAGATATCTGGCCGTCGCTGGAGACTAGGCAAAAGAGAGAAGTAGTTGCTAGTATTTGTCGCAGGGGGCTCATTTAATACAGGTCTAGGATGGAAGACTTGATGATCTTGAATCTGGTACTGATTGTCCCTAGAAAACTCCCGAGGACGTTTGTAGTTACTATTTCGGAAATCCACAGTTGGAAGCCCGTTGAATTGATCATGCCTGGCCCCCTGCATGCCAACAGAGGCGTCATCCAAAAGAACCGAGCTGCCCCAGGGGGTGGCCAAGTGCCCACCAAAGTTGCTAGTCCCTGCCAACGGCAGACCTAGCAGTCCAGGGGGCTGAAGTGGAAGCTCTTGAGGCTGGACAGTGCGCAGTTTCTTTTTGGGAAGAGAGACAGGGGGCAGCTGCATAGGAAGTGTCGCCACAAGCTCTACCTGCCATGGGCTTACTCGACTCACTCCCTGCAATAGGTCCGGCTCATCCCAAGTGACCTGCACAACCAAAATCTCATAATCAACCACCTACTTTCACTGACTACGCAGTACATAGCCATTGCAGACAATGTAGGCAGCACGTTCATTAGCACATTGATTGTTTTGATCAAACAAACAAAAAGTTAACCTGCAAAACCCGCCATGGAGAACTGGGCCAAAGTACTGGATCTGCTGCTTGAACAGAAGAAATAGTTCCCATAAACCAGCTTATCCTCGAGGAGTCTTCAGTTTCAAATGCCATCTTGAAGCGCATTCCAGCATACCATGATTGCTCTAGAGCACGTTTAACAAGCCCAGCTTTGACACAGAACTCAGCTGTGCTAGCACGAGGATAATACACAACCTCAAAACGTTCACCGGAGACGGCGAGTGCAGCAGCTTCTAAAACAGACTTCGCAGTAACACGTGCACGGTCCCGTGCAAAGCTACTCGTTGTTGGAGAGCCCTGGTTTTCAGACCGAATTGAGCTATTCAGTCCGTACCCATTATCACCAACGCCACCTAGAAAGTCCGAGAAACTTTCTGTGCCCTTCACCTCCCATCGAGATGGCCGAATTGCTGAAGCATTACTGATTGAGGAGTGCCAAGATGAGGATTCTCCATTGCTGACACCCCTCATTGAGCGGCGCACGCCGACACAAAGTTCGCCAGAAGCAATGCGAAGAAATACAATAGCATCACCGGCAACTAACTTCTTCTGATTGACAAATGTGCTCCATCCTGTGGTTAACAAATGTCGACGAGGAGTCCCCCTGCAAAATTGTATTGCATGTGCTGACATAAGAACAAGAGATCATATGCTTATCTTCTAATTTCAATAACAAATGCTAGTTGATACTCCATCTTACAAGATTAGAATTTGCAACTTTGGAGCAGCGAAAACATGATATTCACCATGACAGACCCCTATTCAGCGAAATACATAACAAAATGCTATAGAAATTCATCAGAATAGACCAGACACACACTACCAAAAGTTTAGAATTCCATACCTGTAAATATGACGAAACTTCCACACCTCTCCATGGACATCTTTTGCAAGAACAGTTTGAACAGGAGGATCGATAGAGTAATCGAGAGGTGGGAAAATAGTTTCAGCACAATAACGAGGTATTGAAAAGCCTCCACCATTGTTTGCATCACTTTGAGTGAGCGTTTTGGCAAATGAAGCTGGTTTCTCTGGAGGCGGAGACGTAAGAGAATCACCTGTTAGATCCTGAGCGGAGGAGCCAACCTCAGGCTGCAGGCAAATGCGAGCAAATACCTCGTCTGTTTCTGTATCAGCCAGAAAATTAACCGACACAACTCGGCAGGGAACACTTCCATTTGGAACCAAAGAGCGGGGGAATTCGGGAGTTGAAGCAGCTTGTTCGCCATGGCCTTGGGGGAAGTAGACAACCTTAGCACCCACACGAGGCAGTTGAACCATACCCCCAGCACAGGCATGCCACAGCTGAGTATCGAGGCCTCCCACTTCTGACCCAGTTACAGATCTCTTCTCGTGACCTCCAATGTCATCGAGACTCTCCGATTTTACACTCATGGATAATAGAGGGACTGGACCCGGCATTCCAAACCAGGGTGCTGCAACTGACAGGGGTGTAAATGCAGTATGAGAAAAGGTCCACTCAATATGTGCGTATCCCTCACATACACCCTTGATATAAGTTACCCTTGATCATGAAAGAAGGGGATCATAAACTCGAGATCACTCATAATTCTCATTTTCACCAATTTGAACTCCAGCAAAGCTAGGTGATCGAGAATAGCCCAGAGTGACATGCAGTCCATGATTGGCAACTCTGAGAGGATGCATTCCATATAGATCAGACTTTTGCCCTATAAAATACACCATTGAGATTGCAACGGGCTCCAGATCGATACCTGACCACAACAAAACAAAAAAAATATCAAATCAAATATCAATACTTGGGAATCACTTGAATAAAAACCTTAAAGGGGAATGCACATAGGAACATGTCAATGACACCAAAATGTCTAATCACCAAAATTATATCAATTGCACGTTTTATTGTACAGCTTGGTTACACCCAAAAGGATACGAATAATAAACATAAATTCAACCAGTACCTAGCATAGGAAATCGTTGCTAACTTCTCAAAATGCTTCTGAAAGAACGAAACTCAATATCAATAAATATCAAACTCATCTTCCTAGCATGAAGACGTTCAAAATGCTTCACAGGCTTGAGAGAAAATATCTCGCTCATCGTGAAAGCCCTATGATCATATTGGTTTAAGTTTTTATAATCTTCGTGTTGTCATTACGTCCCCTTCTACATATTTCCAGACCTAAGCGTGAAGATGAGGTGTTAAGCGCTCGACCACGATCACAAGATACGCTGGCACATATCCAAAGACTGTCCTAGCATAAAAAGCCTGGTACCTCGAGCCTTGAGAGGAAATCTATAAATTTACGTGTGCTGAGTTCACGCAACTAGCAGAACTCCTCACAAATGCCAGAGGAGCTTGCAAAATCAACTGGACCCGGTTAATAACCATCCGGAAATATCCAATGAGATTCACAGACAACTCCTGTATCTTGAGAAGCAATTCCAGACAGAGAGTACGGGAAAATTGAAAACTCAACAATGCGTACATAATACGCATTTTTCAAGAGTTCGATCCTGGCGTGCGAAAAACTTTCGAAAATTAAGTGCATTCCTTCCATTATACCCTAATATAAATTGAATAACCTCCCATCTCGTCACAACTACGAAGAATTCATCTTCTCCGTCTCTCTATTTTCTCCCGCGCAGCCTCTACAATCAATGAATACTAAACCATACCAGTACTGAAAAGTGCCTAGCTCCACTGATATCCTTACTTTCACCCTCCCAGCTTCGCATCATAAAACTGAATCGAACATACAAAACTAGAAACCCCTACCAATTCACCCAATTAATGCGCGTCAAAACACCAAACCTTATCACCTCAACATCAGGCCATAAGTCATTCGATGATCAGACACATGTAATGTTCAGTCAATGTAGACAATCTAATGCACAATGATTGCATGCAAAGTACCTCCTCATACAGAAGGGATCCTGACACTGATGAAATCCTGCGTGACGATTCTGCATACACAAACAGAAATTGATAAACATAAAAGCTTAGCAGAAAACATTCAAGAATAACACTCTTACGATACGTTCATGTTCACGTACAGAAAGTTCTTGTACGAACACAGTGCAATGCAAAATACACTTAGCACGGATAATAACCTCTTCACGAACGGAATATTCAGTTCTGATAACCTGCAAATTCATGCAAAACAGAATTTAAGTGAGGAACCTTCGTGCCATCAAAATTTCTGTTAGTTGTGATGTTTTCGAAGACCTGTCTACAACAGAAGCTAAAATTGTTGCAGACAGGTCTTCGAACGATCCAAACTATGAAACAAGCCTTTTGTCCTAATCAAGGAAGGTACATGGCAGACCACGGCCCTCTTTTAGAGACAAAGAGTCAGGAATTAAGAAAATAAGAAACGATCAAATACTCTGAGGATGCATTTGTAATGAAAAGTTCCCAAGAGGATATCAACGTCAAATTTCCACCATCATCGCAGCGTTTGAGATCATAAGTCGAGGCTCGGCTTCAAACTCATCGCAAGCAAGTAATCACTAATTCAACAAATTCGTGACAAAGCGCGAATGGCAAAATGTGGAGAAATGAAGAAAAGAGCGATGAACAATGTTCGAAGAAAGCGAACGGAAAAATCGAACACTAGGAGATCGATCCCCTGTAAGACTGCGATAAAACCCTAATAACTTCAACTCACAACCACAACACACAGAGAAATTTGTCCTGTATATCACACTACGGGAAGCGCTTGATCGATTACTTAGAAAACGACCGATCGCAGCAGCTCATCCTCTTCTCGTCTTCCTCTCTGTTTGCGCAAAACAAGCGGACTCCCTATTCCCCAGGAAATCTAGGGGAGAACGGGTGTAAGATAAGCCGCCCTCCATCATGCATTTGTACCTCACCGAGGAGCAACACTTACCACAACGACGCAGCAAGAACTGAAGTCTGCACTCTGACGTGCCTGAGCACTGCCGGACAGTCCGATGACGGGGGTACCCAGACTGACGACGTACCTATCTATAACTTCCCTTCCCTTCCCATCCCGTCTCTTCCCGCTGAGCAAGCTGTGAGGGCCAAGGCAACGCAGGAGAGGAGACGCGAGCCCTAATGAAGTTCCATTCGGACAGGCATCGTCGTCGTCATCATCATCGCCATGAAAAAAGCAGGCGGAGGAAGCTGGCCCATCGCAGTCACTCTCAGCATGTGGAAAAATCTACACATAGCGAGGAGGAAGAGAGCGGAACACCTGCATGATCATCATTGTCGCCACTATCGTCATCGTCGTCACTAAAGTAGGTGTATCTTTACCTCTGCTTAAAAACACGGCCTCTCTCCACCCTCACACAGGCTCCGACACAGACAGGACCGCCCCGTCCTCCCTACCCCATTAAAATAAGAGGAATCAATCTCAAGGCAAGCGATGCCAGGCCAGGGCAGGGCAGGGCAACAGTGCCATGAGAGCAGGAAATAGGTACTTTCACATACAGCCCGCCATCTTCGCCCTCGCCATCGCCCCCACCACACCCCGCCTTCAGCCTTGACCACCTTTAACTCCATCGCCTTCCTCTCTCGTCGTCTCTTTCCACGCCGGCCTGGTCCCCACCTCCGACCACTTGCCCGCCCGGCCCTCATCTCCCGCCACGTTGAGCTCTCACGTATCCTCCAAGCCTCTCTCACATCTTTCCATCTGTAGATCCTAGCGATGCCCTGGCCTCCGGGCGAGTCTGCTGCCTGAATTTTGCGGATTCAAGGATCTAGGACTGCATTTCGGAATTGGTAGAGATGGACGCGGCATATCCATGTTGTGCAAGACAGCAATAAGTGCAGGATTCGGACCATCTTTTCGGGGACATGACATGACAGTCGCCTCGCAGGAATTCAGGGAGGCAACGCCAGTGGCGGTCGATGCAGAAACCACAAGTCCACACCCACTGCATAATCGGAGATGACATATGATTTTCATCGGTGGTGGTGGTTCTGTGGACGGGGCAAGACCATGAGGCTGCGCGCTATGCGGGCGATCAGTTATCCTGTTTGGACCGCTGTGAATTGGCAGCATTATATTAGCCTCTCTCCCTCGACATGTGTGAAAAAAGTAAGGAAAGGACACGCAGGACGCCTAAAAGCCACGCTTCCTATCCTCCTTTCCACTTTTACACCATTCATCGCTGCCTAACCCTGGCGAAACCAGTCCTCCGTTGCTGTCGATTTTTCAAATTTCAATTTGCAGACACCAGAAGCATGTCCTTGCACTGCACTGCGTCCCAGGAGCCTTTCGAGAAGCACCGGCTGAGATCCCCAAGCTTTCATAACTACCCAGTAGCTTGCTGTTCCATCCTGATTGTTGTCTCTGGCTTCTCTCCCCCGACATTGATCATAATTTTTCCTAAACTGCAGTAGGTTCTTCTTCTTCTTCTTCTACTACTAATTTTTTTTTAAGTTTTTTGTTTCTTTCTTCTTCTTTTTTCCTTCCCTAATAGAGATTTGAATTTAAATACAGCGCTTGGGCATTCCAATCGGCTGCCCTGTAACTTGAGATGCAGGTTCTCCCCGGACACTGGTACTACCCCAAAATTCAATTGCCTGCATGTGCCATTCATGTACGCCTTGTACAAAATATGATACATCAGCTGCTCCAGTCTCTGCTGATAAGATCTTGCACAGTGCGAGTCAGCTCATTAACGATGTCGATTGTCTTGTCAGCAGGCGAGTGCAATTTAAATGACTTCACACGCCATGCTCATCCAACTTACCAACCAGGAAACCACTGGGCTTGTCCGTCCACAGTCTTGCGAGCCGTGCCTCGATTAGACTATTATTTTTGTATCGTGCGGTTGCCGAGATGGATGAATAATAATCGCTTCATGCGCTCCGAGGATTGTTGTATGGCAGGGAATTGTGGGATCCAGGATTGATGCAGCGAACGGGGCATGACATCTACATGTACACGTGGGTGCCCCGAAGAAATAGACGACTTTCAAAACTGGGCACCAGTGAGCGAAAACAGAGCCAGTCAACTGTCCTGTGGAACCAAGGGAAAAAAAACATGGTGCAAGTGGACCAAGTTTGGGAGTTCCAGTGCGCGAGATTCCTACAAGTAGAAAAGCACGAGAATCCTGTCCATCATCTGCTGTGCGTTATGTGACCAAGCGGAGAAAACATGCGTGCCAGCAGCCATGGCATTGGTGGAGCCGCGTGAGGGAAACATGGGCCTCAAGTGAGGGTCGTTCCACCCAGGAAACAGTCTCCATTTCTATTGTCGTTTTCTTGAATGACGTGATTTTTGCGAGCTCATTATCCTTTTTTTAAGTCATCCAGAAACGTCTCGCCTCAGCCTGGCCGCCCACCTCCAGTTTGCACAGTCCTGCTCCTACTAACCTTTTGCAGGAAGCTGTTTTCCACAAGGTAAAGAAAGGGAACAACGACGACACCAACAACAACGATAACAACATTAACAACATTAACAACAACATTAACAACAACCACATTCTTCCTTTTTTCAGTTGATCAAGACATGATCAAAACCAAGAAACGGTGATTTTTTTATTTTCCTAGCTTTCAGCTTCGTGCCATCAACGCCAGGCCTTGTCCGGATGGCATGTGTCGCTCCGTCATTAGGATCCAACCACAACTTCATCCTTGCCTTTCCCCACCTCGCGTCTCGTGTCCCTATGCATGGTTTGACCATTCGATCCTCGCAATGCGCTTCTGGACAGTGCTTTCGCAGACAACCAGCGAGGCATCCATCGCAGACACCGCTTCTCGTCAAGTCTGCCGTGAAGACGCTCCGAAGGCGCTCCCCGTTGCATTATCGGTGTTGTTTTTGGTGCCTCGATCATGATCGTTTTGCTGCGAATTCTCCTTTGTTTTTGCAAATTTCGTGTTGAGGTTTGCGCTCTCTGCAACGCTCTCTCTTGTTCATAACCTACTTTAGGGTTTCGGAATTAGGATTTCGGTCAAAACCTACGTCCTTCCTATAGTCATGTTTTGTGTTTTAATTATACGACTCTTCTTCAATTCCTCTTTTCTTGTTATGATGTCCTTAAAACATTAAAATAATTGAAGCTAAAAACAAGTGAAAAGTCAATGTAGGTATGATGATGCTTGCATGCTATGTTGGATTGCAAGTGTCCATGTTGGAACCAATTTGGAGTGTTTTATAAACAATTGGTTGCAGTTTTAATTTCTTGGAGCATGTCATTGAGAAAGACAACAAAAATATCATAATCATATTGGATAAAGTTGAAAGAATGATATGAAAGTGTGCATGTTATAATGTCAACAACCAATTGTTTTGAATTGCTCATTGATTGATCCAACAACAATGACAACTATTTGCTTGGATTGGAACTGCAAAGCATGACATTAAATGGTGTGCATCAGTGTAAATTTATGCATCTTCAAAAACATCAGATTGCATGTATAGAGCAATTTTCTGAGTCACTTTTGCTGGTAATTAATAACATTAATAATAATAACCAAGTGCTCAGTAAAAAAAAACTGTTGTGAATCAACAACTAAGTAGAGTAACTTACATTTGGATCAAGGGTGTTGTTAGTTGAAATTTTGCATAAATTTGTGAAGGGATGAAATTCCTGTAAATGTATCATTTAATTTCTTCTATAATAGACATTACATTAGAATTGCAAAAGAAAGTATGGTTTAGGTTCAAAGGAGAACAATGATGAAAAATAATCATACATTATTTCATACTTGTAAGATTTAACTATTGGTCTTGCAAGACAAAGAAGTAAACAATGATCATGGCATGAAACATGGCAAGCTGTTTCAAATATTTTTATAACAAAATGATATTGTTTAATCACCATAATTGAACAATAAAACTTGAGTCATATGTTCTCTTTTGTTCAAGTAAAGGAATAAACCAATAATAGATAAAAATAAACAAATTGTAGTATTATTCTACACTAGTTCCATATTGTGTGCAATCTAGAGGCTCACATGCATTTGTGTATCCCACCCACAGAGATAACATGAATTTTTTGTGAAGAATTGCACAGGATACATATTACTTTTAGAAAAAAATCTGTACCAAGTTGTAGTTATGATCAAATTGCTTTGATTTTCACTTTTGAAATAGTCATTAAAAATTTGGAAACATGATGAAGATATTTTAAAGCATTTGGCATGCCCGACCTCACAAATAGAAGGGATGCAAGCACACGCACACGTGGCACGAGTTACCTGGTGAGCACGAGTCCCTGCTGAATAACTCAAATGCAACGTGGATGAAATCATTGTTGGATGAATCCGTGACGTCCTTCCAGACAGGCTCTCGGTGGCGTCATCTGAGGTCCGGATCTGGTCTGGACTTGACCCAGGAAGTCAGTGCGCCTAATTATTAACTTTCTCAATATTTTAATTCTTCAAATGTATAATGATTTTTGGTGGACTGATTTGAAATCTGCACGTAATTAATACGTATAAAAATATTATCCATAAAAATATTATCGTGTTGTAAATCAAAACATAGTGTGAAAAACATAAAAGAATGTATTAAAATAAAAAGATTAAGATTAGAAGAAAGGTTGATAGAAAATTTGTAGTAAGAAGATACAATGGAAATTTACCTTGAAAAGTGAAATTTCTTCAAGTTAGTAAAAAAGAAAAGGTTGAGGAAGTGGAAAAGACATGGGCTAAGAGGTCTTTTTGACCAAGAGGATAAAGAAGACCAGGAGGAAGATGACAAGGAAGGATCGTGAAGAAGAAGGAGGAGAGTTTTTTTGGAGAGATAGGGTTTCTTTTTGATAGGCAGTATACGTTTTTGTGTGTAGCAGAAGCTTAGAGAGGATTTTAGGTGCGAGTTTTTGTGGGTTTGTAGTAGACAAGATAAGGAACTCATAGAAATAATTCTCATGTCTTTTCATTAAGTATCAAGGGAGATATGAGTCGTGAAAGTTGTAGGTGTTTAAGACTAGGGCAGTGAGGGTTATAAAATTTCGGGCCTTGGTTCTTGGAAACCACTTGGACTTTAGCAACAAAATTTGTTGGGTTTTTGTTTCTTATAGAGTTAACTACTTTGTGTCAAAATCTCAAGTCAATATGACCTCTGAGCAAAGAGTTATGAGTGAAATTGTAACCGGTTTGAATGAAAAGAGAAATAGAGTGAAGGTAGGGTTGAGGGTTTGTATGGGCAGTGCATGTGTGTGGGTTTTTTTGGGTATAAAGAGGAGTTAGGAGACGAATTTGAGTGTGAAATTTGATAGACATGATCTATGTAAGTTAAGGAAGAGATGAGTGTAAGTTTGATACTCATTAGTCTTATAAATAAAATGTTATGCTCTTTCAAAGTGACAGGGGTCTATCTCCAAATCAGTGAAGTTTGAGGGAGCATATCTTTGTGATCAGAGTAGTATTTTGAGTAAAATTTGTTGGGGTTTGTAGATATATGAGTCTATTAAGTTGTGTAAAAAACTGATTGCTATTGGAGTTATATTCAAGGAGTTATGAGGAAAATTGTGGTCGGATCCAGAGTTGTTAGAAGGCAAAATTAAAGAAGAAGGATGGAACCTATAACTCAAGTTTGGAGAAGGCTCTTGGAGCAATATTTGGAGGGTGTTTACAACATGAGATAAGCTATAAGCCTACCAAATTTCAGCACTTAGGTCTTCTTTAATGAAGAGCAATGAAGGTGTGAAGCAAAGGGGGTCCAGAATCAAAGGCAGCATGGAGGAATTACTTTGACAACATGGTTCTCTCTAACCACATGAGCTATAATCAAAAGGTTTATGGGGTTTGCTTCTTTACTCTCTTAAGTACCTTGTATCCAAATTTTGCTTCAATTGATGTGATATCCTAGGATTTATGAGCAAAATTGAAGGCGGGTTTCTAAAGGCAGAATATGTTAGGGTTAATAAAGTATGTTTTTATATAAATTCTTCAATTTTATGAACTTTATGAATCTCATCTTGCACTTGAGAAACTAGAGGCAAAAAAGACCCAGTGTTTCTTAGGGCTAAGACTCTCACCACGACAACATATCCTACAAAATCTATCTAAAGAATTTCGGTTGATATGATTATTTCTTCTTCTTTTTTATAAGCAAATAAACTTGGGTTGTGAAATTCAGTATAATTGTTTTGTTTCCATTTTCATACTTTTGTTGAAAAAACAACAAAGCATCACGATTAATACCCTTTGAATGTTAGTAAGTACTCATTAGATATTAATTTTGCAAAGAATTGGATTTACTATACATCAATATTTAGTGAGTATATTGGTTTCGAAACTTTCTAAATTTGCATGGTTACATATCAATTGGATATGTATATATATATATATATATATATATTTGCATTCATAGACAACAGAAGTTTTTTAAATAGTTTCCCACTTAAAGAATCATTAGTTTAAGTATGCACGTTTTTACTTCATATCAAGTTGTTAAAGTTCAGGTGGGTTTTTCAAAGTTGCATGAAACTGTATCATGTAGAACTTCACTAAACAAGCGAATCATTGTAATCAAAATTGGTAATCTTAATCTAAAGTTGTCAATCACTGTCCAAGTCATGATGCTCGCATTCAAAGCTCAAAAGAATGCAAAACATTAGACTCAACCCCTAGTGTCACAACTACTTTCACGTTGTTTAGTCTAAAGCGGAATAAGAATTTACCGAATTGAATCGAGCAATGTAGAGAATATTCAAAATCATATGCATACTGTTCAGTATTGTTGGGCGTGTTTTTGTATTTCATGGGTTTTTTATAATAGGTTTTTAAGTATGAAAGGGAAAGTGTGTCTGGGTGAGTTTAGACTGCCATATCTGGAAAGAACCTGGACGGGTGAGCTGGAACGCACCGTCACCGCAAAGAAACAAAGCTTGCCCCACATAGAAAAAGGAAGCATAGCCCTATATTTTGGTTGAGCGAAGGTGGGGAGAAGACTCTAGCGCCATTGTAGGCGCAGAGCTGCAGATAAGAACAGGTGGAGATTAATTATACATCCCTTGGCTTTATATCCGGCATGGGATGGGCAGAAAGTTTGGGACGTGGTTGGTTCTCGAGAATCGGGCCACTGGGAGCCAAAAGGAAAGCGGGGATAGGGGGGAAGCGAAATAGCCAGAGTCGTCTCTCCGACATTCTGCGTAGAACAGTCCTGTCCATGTGCGGACCAAGCTTCCTTGTTTTCGACAGCCGCCTTGGATTCCGGCCCCTCCTAGTGCTTCGTTTAGATTCCACCGCTCCATGCTGCCCTCGGGCTCTCGTGCCCAAGTTCTCGCGGCCATGGGCATTCATTTTATCACACCTCTACTGTTGGCAATAAGGAGGATTCTTTTGCACACCCCGTGGATTGAACAATTTGTCCCTTTTTTTTTTTTTTTTTTTTTTCCCTACTTCTGAATATGTAAAACGTAATTTCTCTTAAAATTATATCTACACTTGGAAGTTTGGAGCATTCTACAAAATTCATCTTCAAGTTACTCAAATTGGATTTAACACTAGATAAATTCTTAAAACACACATGCATTGTTGATTCTCATGGTAAAGCAAAAGTCGTTGAGATGATTGGAAATGGATGAAGAGGCGGCCTAGAAACAGGGCTGACAACACTAGCGAGGATGGCGATGAAAATGGGCGAAGGATGAAATGGACAAGACAAGGAGACGACATGCTCCGCGTCAAAACTAAGGGCCATGTGTTTTTCACCTACTTCATGGTCCATCTGCTTTACTTTAGGAACAAGCTCCACAGAGGGCATCCATCCACATATATTATTCATCACTATTAGATGAAAACCAGACGAGCTCCATTCTGGCAAAGCGTCATTTGCTCGATGTTTGCCATCCAAATTTCGGTCGGAAGGGGGTTTTCTTCCAGGAGATGCTCGAAAATGGCATAACAGGCTGTCACCCTGTATTCAGGACAAACTTGCGGCTGGTATTCGGGATTATACTCTGGTGAAGTGTCACTATTATACATTGGTTGATACCATGATGAGTAGCGGGTATATTTATTCTCCTCCTCCTCCTCCGTTGTGAGAAACAAAGAGACATAGACAAGAATTCTCTAATGCGATGCGTCGGTGTTAAAGTGTTTCAGCGAGTGCTTCGTGTTGCACGCGCCGCGCGCACTGAGCTGCAGGTATCGTGTCCCAAGTCCTCTTTCAGTGCCAAATTTGGAAAGGAATTTTTTTTGGAAATTTGTTTCAGATAAGGTTCATTTCTGTGTATAGCAGAGTGAGGAGTTACAGGGTATACCGTTTCGCTGTGATTGTAGCCGGAAATCTGCATCGTCCCTTCCATTCCATGGCACGCTCATGGGACAACTCGCGGTCCGATTCCGAGATGGTAAGGCCCCGGTTGCCTGAAATTATGTGGGTGAGTTGGCTGGCAGCCGTGGTCTTGTGAGTTTGAATCTGGTATTATTGGACTTTTACAAGGTTGTAGATACAAGGTTGTGGGGAGTGGTTTGCACACGTAGTGGGAATGGATGGCGATTTCCTGATGCGATTTCATTGTGGACGATGGTGGACATTGGTGCTTGGTATCTGTGAAGGACTGAAACGGAGGAATTTGATGTTATTGGTCTGCTATTGGTACTTGAACTTGAATGTGGTGTATGGATGCAATGTGCGGATTGTCATAAGGTGTGTCATCACGAGATTATCCGTGGTAGCTGGCATGACACGGTGTAGAGGCACTTGCATTGGGCCGAGAGTGATAGTTGTCCACGGTATACAGTTAATGAGTGTGATGTAAAGAGTGGTTAAGTGTCTTTGAGATAGAATCCCGACAGATAGACACAGAGAAGAGGAATTTAGAGACGTAAGTGCCCATTGTGAACGCTAGACGTGGTTTGAATATTTCGCATGAAGCGTAGAAGAGGTTGGATTCCATGATTCATCTCGTACGAGTGGAGAAGTCGCGAGTTGAGAGTTTAGAGCCTTGTCATGCCAGATCATGCTGAAAGGTTGGATAATTAAGCTAGGATAACCTGGAAGAGTGTTCTGTCTCAAGGTGACGTGAGATTTTGTGATGTGCGCTGCTTTTATGTTTCATGCTGCATGCTACGGTTCTTTTATGTGTTCTTGTGTTAAAGATGACATTCTCGTCGTGTGCTGATATTGTGGTGGGAGCTTTTCTCTTCTGCTTGTTAAGCAACATCCAGTCTCTCATTCATTCTCTATTGGGTCGTTTACTGTAATACTTTTCGCAGAAATGCATTGTCTCAAATTTGAAAACTCTCTTGACCACGGCTGATTATTGCATTGCAGCTAGAAGCGTAGTACTGCCAGCCCCTTAAGGATCAGGGTCGCTACATGTATATGCTTTCACATATGCGTAATCTCTTGCATTTAGCAATCCTCCAGCACTTGGATGATCACGCAAGGTTACCAACTATTTTGAAGGATACGTTGGTATTCAATACAGTCTGCTTGATGAAGATTAAAGCTTGCTCGGCTTGACATTGGTATGTATTAAAGACGCATAGACTCCAACGTTTATAATTGTACAGTGCAAATGTTGTTCTTTGAAGAGCTCTGTTATTGCAATTATTGTTTAACGATCATGACCATTTGCCTGCTTTGTACTACAGTAGGCAACAATAATGTGGTTGGAGTGAAAAGAAGACTAAAATGTTTCCGCAGTTGAGTGTGCACATACTTTGAAAAAATGCACTTGTTAATTATCTTTTAGCTGTTTTGGATTCAAGATTTAAGTAAGAAAACTATAATTGATTTCATATTAAATTTAACGTCAATCATTTAAGTAATTGAAAAATGTGGTTATTACTTTTATTGTTATTTGATAAATTCTTGTTAATGTTGAAAAACATGTACTCCATGGTTTTATGTTGCTTGCATGATTAATACTTATTATGTTGAAGGTTGCTGCTTTGATTTTTACTTAGCTAAATTTTAAAACATAAACAGAAGCAATTTGGAAAGCTTGAAAATTTAATTGCAAGTGAAAAACAAAAATAATGTAATTTGTATGCTTGTAATTTTCACTAGCTTGTATGTCTTATGATAAAGTTATTGTGCATTCAGACTATGAGGGTGTGCATCCATTATTTCATAAAGAAGATAAATATGTGCCAAACATTGTTTCGACTCTTTTGTTTTTTTTGTTTTTTTGTTTTGTTTGTCTACATATAGATAAAGACTACATTATATATATATATGTATATGTATATATACACACACATATGTACACATTTTTATGTATATATACACACATATGTTTGTCTGTGGTTTTTTTTTTTAATTCAGTATATATATATTTGAAAAATGTTTCCGTACATTAATACTTAAATTTGTGTTTTTGTTATATAAAACACATCTGACACATTTTGTTCATTTTTTATTTTTATTTTTATTTTTTTAAAAGTAAATTAAAGTTGATAATTTAAACATCATCGTTAATTATATCTGTAGTGTTATTTATTATTTTGTAAAATATAGAGGGAAAGATTATGTTGTGGTTACACAAGATCACAAGAAATAAATTATAATACATGTACTTATTAAATATGTTGAACTGATTTAAAAACAATCAATTTGAATAATCAAAATATTATTTGAATTCAAATGAATAAGATGGGAATTAAAATTCCATTCAATCTATAACATTAACACTATTATCATTATTTTATTATTTTACATTTTAACTTAAAAAATCTAAAGTATTTAATTTGATAATTTAAAATCTTACTTACTTTAGTATATATTATAATGCAATTAATATATGTTTTTTGATTTCATACAAATTTTAAATAATTTTTTGTTAGACTAAATATTACAAATTGATGTAATTGATTATTTTAATAAATAAAATAATATGAAATTAATTTGATTAAATTAATTTAATAATAATAGTATTTATGATATATATATATATATATATATATATATATATATTCCTTATAGTTTTATAAAAACCAGAAAAATTACTGATTAATGAATAAAAGAATGTATTTATGTAAGAATATTGTTCTATAATAATGATCTTTTATTGTGTAGGATTATTTTCAAATTTTTAGCCAAAAATCAATGACAAGGTCAAGTTAAAAATAAAAAAAATATAAAGTTTTATTTATAATATATCAAAGAATAAAATTACAAAATGTTTATTATTATGATTTAAATGTGCTACTGGTTAAAATAATTCAATTTTGAAATTTTTCTTTTTATTCTTTTTAATATGTATGATTTATTTTTAGTTTTCATGTGATTTAAATTTGTAAGAAATTTAAAAATCGTTGTAATCAAACATGTTTATTGCTCTATTATCACAATCTATCTCTTTTGTTTATTTATTTATTTATTTATTTAGATTTTGCATGCCACCCACTCTTTCGATCAAAACTAACTTGTAAATAAAAACAACACCACCTTATTCATTCACTTTCAAAGATTAAAGCCATCCAAAATTTGAGTGAACATTATTCCCACATATGACTTCTGTTATTAACCCATCTTATTACAAATAAACATTACTCTTTTACAAACACCTTATCCACATAATCTATGAACTTGCAAAAACAAATATCAAAAATTTAAAACTATTAAACTTAAACAAAACCCAAACACTCATTATAAAATATAGAAAGACTTATGATCACATTTTAATAATTGCAAAAAATATCCCCACATAAGAAAACAAGAATCATAGATTCATATTCTCCGATAAACATGGAATCAACAACGTGAGTTGTCCACCAATGGCCAACTCTCCTTATCAAGCAACATCGAATGCAATAGCAACGCGGGTAAATGCTCCGTCACGGAGACAGGCCACTGCGTCATCGACCGTGGATGGCCCTTCAACCGTGTGCGGCCGCAGCGGACAAGCATAGGCGCGGCGGTGCCGGAAGAAGACGTCGAAGGGAAGCGTGGGATCCCAAAGCATCCGGGAGAGAGACGACAAATGCGCAGAAGTGATCGCGGGCACGAATTTCATGTGCCCTTGAATGCAGCGGGAGAGACGGGGCGATTGTCGCTGCAGTTGAAGGATTTGAAGGAAGCGAGATGTTTTGTGTGTAGGGTTAGAAATCGATTGCCATACGAGATGGGTGTGTGGAGAGGTCGATCGTCGTTTTCCCTTGTGCTCAGATTGCTTATTGTGCCCATGATTGCTGTACTGGGATTCCATCATGCCTCCTTCGTTTCTGTTTCTGCTAAGGGCCCACAATTCAATGGAAAGAGCCTCTGCAGCAGTGGTGCCGCTGCTACGTGCGCGGAGCAGTTGATGGCTTTGTTTTCGGGCCCCGTGAGAGCCGGGAATCTGACTGCGGCCCGAGCAGGTGAGCTGCGATCCTGTGTTCGACCGTTGGTGCCCTACCATGAGATTTCGCCCTCGTTTGGGTGCGTTGGCGATGACGAGTCCGATGCGGTGTCCACTCGGCGACGACGGAGGCTACAGGAGAGCAAGGTTGCAATGCCGCAGTTCAGCTCTGTGGATGACTTGTTGGAGGTGAATGGAAGGCTGGTGAATGGAGGCGAAATCGATGGCGATGCGCGTGAGAAAATGGAGAGGCTTGTTCAGTGGCCCCCTTCTGAAATTCTTCAATTGGCTAAGAGAGCAGTAGAATTTGGAGGTGATCCGTCGGCGGTGTTAACCGAGCTCTCACCGATCAGACACTCGGTTTGGCTTACTCATTTTTTCAAAACCTACATTGTTTTTTTGTTGGACTTTGACTCCTGGGCATAACAATTTTCTGTGTTACCCAAAATGTATTCGAATGTAGGTATTTAGAAATAATTATATCTGTTGTCGTATGAAGTTTGAAGGGGGTGAAGTTTTGTGCAACAGGTGCCTGACGTGGAAAACTCCACTGCGGAGCGTTGCTCTCTAACGAAGTACGATTATGGGAACAGATTTGAAGACGACGTAGGTCATATCATTAAAATCTTTGCAACTTCAGCTCTTTGTAGTGTTGCCCTACCAGTATTTAACATTGAGTAGCTTTTCAAAACACATTGAAAATATTGCTTTTCTGTTGGTTGTGATGCAGGTGATCAATTCGTACATTGTCTTTCTGTATCACGCCATCAGCATGCTGTCGCCTTTCGTTGGGTTTAATGTGTCACTCAGCCGCTTTGACCTTTTCCATGGCCATATGTTTACTTCGTACGACACAAGTCGGCTTGGCATTTTGTAAGTTGTAATCAAATTAAGAATCCTTTCCTCCACTATGAATCTACCACTCCTGCCTTGGAGGTGCCGTTCAGACACTACTGGTCTGCGTCTGATCTTCTGAAAGTATGTCTTTGCAAAAATGGTCATTGCTCCGCTTACTCCGCTGTCGGTGTTGTGACAACTCTTACTTGCATAGGTTTCATTCACGAGAGTACCCTGCATATGACGAAAAGACATTTCCTCTTAATCTGGGATTCTGCCAGAAAGGTAAGCCAGTTGTTTTTGTAGACGAATGGTTTGGTTTTACAAATGGTATTCTGCTCTTTTTCCTCCTACTACAAAGCATTATCCTCGAAATGTTTGTAACTAACTGCAATAAGAGTGATCTGTTTGTGGCAGGTTCTTCGATACCGTATGACAAAAGTATGGACCTGCGAAATATATTGTGGTTAGCTCCTCTAGTAAGGTGCACAAAGCAAGGAATTGCTGATGACTGGCTCGCCTCAGGTAACTTCTGATAAAGCTCGAATCATCTCCAGAGATTTCGTTCTCAAATCCTGTTAAATCTTCCATCGCCGCGAAATCCTGTAGGTGTAATAAAACAGTTTGAGCATTGCACGACAAAATTGTGATTTTTCAGGGCGATCTGAAGGTTGTTACATATACTAGCGTAGCAGTACGGTTTCTAAACAACGAATCTGACGTATGTACGTCTGGATAACGACGTGAATACGTAAATTCGTTTGTAGTATGGTCCAGCTTGCTTTTCGACAATCACCGCTTCTTCTAAATCATATTGTCATTGGTGAATCAGGTGCACTCCTGATCCTGGACGCAAGAGAAGGTGGTGTGGTGTATCGAGAGCTAATTCCTGAATATCTTGACTACGTACGCACAGTATCAGAGGGTAAGCAGTCTTGACATTTTATTGTGCAGCTGGATTGGTACCCAGTTTTCGCCATTAGGTTATGAATCTGAATTTAGACACCGTAGGAACCTGTCTTAGTGAAGGAAAAATATCTCGTTTCCTAGACTTTTAATCCAACACTGGGAATATAGGTTGTGGACTAGGAAACGACATTGTGTGTGAGGTTTTAAGGCGTCCAAATTTCTACACCTTTTTGTTTCCTCATTTCAGCATTAAGAACATTTTCCTAAAGTGAACACAATGCTAGATACTTTGTTTTGTGCTAGTGTTCACAACTCAACTAATGTCTCGTTTGAAAGAAATAACTATTGTCATTTTGCTCTCTTGTACTAACCAACTCGTGTGTTTTTTCAGACGAATTTGGAGATCATGTTGCGGATATCAACTATCTCAACCTTGACATTTCGCCACCAGAACGTAGGGTATTCATTTGCTAAGATGTGTGTGGTATTCTCAACTTCTTCAGGGCACACACCAATTCATCTACTTGCCTTAGTTGCGTGTAACATTACATTCCATTTCATTTTATTTTTATCAACAAAGTGTTGATTTAATTGGAGAAGGGTTTCAGGGTGGAAAGATGTCAAGCGAACTGTAATTTGAAGCAATGTTACTATATCGTCGGGTTTAATGCATTGACTTAATCCATGTATCATTAGACCTAGGAGAAGCTTGGACTACCCCGTCACTGAACATGAGGTAGTTCAAGCTGATAAACACCATAATAAATGAACAAAAGTGTTTATAAAATACTCTTTTACTTGCAAGGCACTTTATATGTGGAGGATGTTAAAATACAAAATTTATCATTAATAATCCAAAGTTTTGAATTGTTGCATATAATTCTGTGACCAATTTCAGATCTTGCATTACACAAAAAGTACAGCTTGTGCAGCTCCACTCATGTAGATTATCAAGTAGAAGGAATATAAGATCATCCATTGATTGATTGATTGATTGATTATTATTTTTTAAGAACTAATTTTAATAAAATTGCACAAGTACATTGTAGAATTGTAAATTGATTAGTATATAAAAAGAAGAATAGGGATTTAATTTTGGTGTCATTTGTGGTCTTGGTTGGTGTGTTGTTTAGTAGGTTTTAATTTTGAAGTAGTATCAAAGAATAAAATTGAGTTATGTAAGGAGGTTTTGAGCATTCAATTCCAATAAGGAGAGATGGTAGTATTCTTGCTACTTTTTCTATATAAAGAAGTAGAAGTTGTACAAATAAATTAATTTAGTAAATAATGATTTATTTTTTATTTTTTTATCAAGTGTAACAAAAAAAAGATAATAGTTGGATATAAATACCTCTAAACTGGTACTATGAAAAAATGTTGCATTGTAAGTTATTATATATAGAGGGTTCTATCTAACTTGTTGTCTACTTGCTACCCCAAGCTAACAAATGAGAACTAATTGAATAGAACTCTATCTTTAATAAATATTATTAATTTTAGTAGGTTTTAGAAAAATTATAGAAGCTAGAGCAAGTGGTCAATGCCCTCTTTTACAAGCATAAAATTAGTAGGTTGGATATAGACAATGATGTAGAAAGTTTGATTTTTTTTGCAAAATCCAACTTTAGTCTTTTATTTTATCTTTTCACCTCCTTGTTTTTCTTTTACCAAGAGTTCTCCTTCTAAAAGCCATAGGCTTCCAACTTTTGGACTTCTAAATTAAATAGACAAGTGTGCAACAAAATAATCAAACTTGTCTAAATTCTATAATTAGATAAAAATTAAAACTTACTAATCATCCATCAAAGTTTTAATTTGGAGTAGATTAGCCCTTTCCATAAAAGAAGGTGAAGAAGGAGAAATAAAAAACACAAGGTGAATAAAGTAGAAGAGAAATATCAGATACAAAGAAAAAAAAAGAAGAATAAAATTAGAGTAAATTTAAAACAACATAGATTTAAAGTTGGAATTAATTTGAAATTTCAAAAAAAAGAAAGAAAAAAAGAAAGAAAAAAATTCTAGATAAGTTCTAATAATATAAGAAAAGGAACTAAGGATAAGATTAGGGGCAATAAAAGTAGTTAAATATACTATGGAATCAACTCAAAGACAATTCTTCCAAATAGAATATACATTATATAACTTAAAAATAATAAAATTTTAAATTGCTTTAATTTTTTTAAAAGTATAAATATGATATTTTTTAAATAAATAAATATATTAAAATAAATTATTAATAAACTAAATAATAATAATTAAAAGTTAAAATATATATTTTAAAATCTATATAACCTTCTTAGTATATATCTTTAGTTAAAAAAATATCAAATAAAATTAAATCTGATAATACATCTAACCTACTAAGTGCATTAGTATTTAAAAAAGTTCCTAATTATACAATAATATGCAATTATATTAAATTTTTATTTAATAATATTCAAAAAATTATTTTATTAAAATATTATATTATTAATATTAGTTATTTTAGATTATATATATATATATATATATATATATATATACACACACACATATAATAAAGATTTTATATTATGATTATATTAAATTTGTATTCTTTCTTATTTTCTAAAAAATAAAAAAAACTCTTACATATATCTAGGATATTGCTAATGCTACCATATCTTATTTTTATTAACTTTTTAATTATTATTTTTTAATTAAAATTAAAATTACTTTCTATATAATTAAGAAAAATATATATTGGAAGTATTAGCAAATTTTTTGATTGGAATTAAAAATACTAAAAAAATATGTTGAGTGGGTGATAGGTTGTGGTGGCATGTGGTGGCATGTAGTGGTAGTAGCAAAAATTATAGTGGTATTAGCAATATCCTCTATAAGTATGTGTATATATGTATGTTTTCTTCATAAATTTGTATAATATAACCAAAGTTTTATCTTCCAATTTAAACAAGCTAGCACCAATTAAAAAATAGAATACATTTGTATGGATTGTAATATTTGATTGTCATATATAATATTTTGTGTTTATACCAATATATGATAAACTAAGATTTTAAAGATTATGCAAAATAATTTATTTATTTTTACAAATAATATTTGTACACATAATATTATTAAATTAAAATTAGTATATATATATATATATATATATATATATATTATAAAAAAAAATTATTTTATATATAAATCCAAAAATATTGACTTTTATGGTATATTATTAGGATTTTTCTTAAGATGGATTTTTTCAAAATAAATTGTTTGATTAAAGCATACATCTAATATTATTACAGATGTCATATTGGTATTAATTATTATAAAAAAATAAATCAATTACTTTGACATGCATGTTGTATTTATTTTAGAAATACATATGTATGTATATGTGTGTGTATATATATATATATATATATATATATATATATTTTTGAATATAATTTAAAAATATCACTATAAACTTATATATATATATATATATATATATATATATCTATTTATTTTTTGACTATTATATATATCTATTTCATTAACTTTCTTTTATCAAGATATTTTTATGAAATAATCTAAAAAGTATGTATTTAAATAAAAATAAAAATATTATATATGAAAATTTGATCTAAACTAAAATTAAATTATATTCACTAAATTTTCATATAAGATTAAATAGATTTTATTATATAAAAATATATTATTTGTTTTATTTTAATACAATTTTTTTGATTATCCTTCCTAAAATATCAAATTAATCACTTAAATTATATTATATTTATAATAAATAATAAAAATATAATTATGCCAGGTAATTATAAAATTATAAGAACTTGGTTTTTAAATATAGTTATTAAACTTGTAAATGTTATAAAGAATACATAGAGATCTTTCTTTCTTTTAGTATTTAGATTCTAAAACGTAGTTATTATATCTTTAAATTAAAATATTGAGATTATTATTATTTTTCAATATAATCATTTATCCACTTGAATTTTTAAAATAAAATAATATATTTATATTATAATTTATATGGAATTTTAAAAAATTTAAATTTAATAATAGAATTTATTATTATTATTTTTAATTACACCCATGTTTAGAATTTATGATTTTCTTGTCTTGTATAAATATTAATTTATTTTTCAAATCAAAATCATCAATCAATATTATAATGATGATTTTTTAAATTCATTATAATTGAATTAATAAGCAATCTTCAATGTAGGCATTGTATTTTGTTGAAGTATATACATCTATAGAAAGATGGACTTGTAGGCGCAACTTATGCTACGTTGTTCAAGCACTACAAGATTTCTATGATAGTGCAAATACAAAATATAGAAGAAAGTATGAAATAAAAATAAGTCAATATTAATATAAATATAACAACAAATGACATGTGGAAAACAAATAAAGACATAGTTGATGTCAAAAATTATAGAAATAAAATTAAACAAGTATGGACTTATATACAAATATGGCATGTAGTAGGATAGCAATGCAAGATGAGAAATTTGTTGGATAAGATCAAGAAAGAGTAGGAATGTTAAAATAATATAAGAAACTTAATACAAGACAAAAATAAGAGTTAATTATGGCAATAGAAGTCAAGAAGTATGACAAGAAATAAGACCTAATAAAGAATATGCTTTATAAAAATATATGAGAAGGATATGTCTAAAGCTATTTAGGCTTCTTTGTTTGTACAATGCTATAATCAATTGAAGTAGACAATATAACGATACATACTAAAATTGAGAACCTATCAAACAAAGTTGTAATTGTTTGATTTGTAGAAGGTATATTAACATCAATAATATTTGATATATGAATCAATCAACTCTAAAATGAGATTAGAAAAATAATTATACTTAGAAGTAAGAATATATTTCTAATATCTTTAAATATCTTTAAGTAAGAATTACTTTTGTTTATAATTATTATTAATTGATGCATTAAAAAATATATTATTATTATCAGCCTATTGAATACTAGTAAGATTTTATATATTTTAGAATTATAATTTTTACTTTGATTCTAAAGTTATTTAAGATCTAAATTTAAAGATACATTAGAAGCAATATTTGGATCACTTTTAAAGATATACTTGAATAATTTTGAAAAATAATCTTCAAAGTAGTAGCCTATATAGGTCAAATTTTGGAAGAAGGACCAAATAATTATAAGACCACATAATTATAATTTCTTATTGTGTTAAATCTTGAAATATGATGGAAACTAAAAATATATATAATCAATTCAGTGATACAAATAGAAAAGTTAATATTTATAGACTACAATAAATTATTAATAAGATGTAAAATTTTTATGGACAAATATTTAAAATATAAAGGTTGTTAATGCTTAAAAATAATATTAAAATTTATTAAGCTCAATCCTATGTATTTGTTGATTTATAAATAAATAAATCTCACTTAATTATTATAATTTATGCACATTATTTAATTTATTATTATAATAACTTAATCAAAAATAAAATAGGTTATACAATATCTATGTACTTAATGGCTATAATATAAAAATAGATTGAAAGTAATTTTCAAAACTAGGGGATTAAAAAAAAAAGTATGTTGGAAGAATAAAAAAATATTAGGTCACCTATCTTAGCTTATAGTATTTTCTATTAAATATTCAATCTATGGCCTTTTGAACCTTTTAAGGATTGTCATGCCATTTTATAACGTGGTAGTTAAGTATCCTCTTTTAGCCTAGAATAGGTTGATTCTAATAATAATAAAATCAAAAAGATTGATTTAAACTAAGTAAAACTAGATTATTAATATCCGGCTTGGAAGAGATATAAAAAGAGATATTTTGGAGTTGGTTTGGTAGAGCAAATCCTTGGTTGCTTTTCTTTTCTTTTATTCTTCCCAAGTCTTGTATGTGAAGTGAATTATTAGAATATAAGAGATAAAGCCTTATTTATAGATTTTTACTTGTTGATTTCATTTGTGATGCAAGACTAATCTTATCAAGATATAATAGAAGTTTGAGTATTGAGTTTATTATTCAATAGAAGTTTGAGTATTGAGTATTATTTAAGAAGAATCAATTTAGTTGTTACATAAAGTTTGCTTGTTTGTTAGAAGTCATAGTAATAGAGACAAATTAGGATTTTGGAGGTGCATGATAAATTAAAATTTTGAAAGTGAGGTAGAGCCAATCAATGTAGCGAGATTGATGGAGACCTCAGTGATAGCAAGGCTATATAGCATGGTAGGGCCAATAAGCATGGCAAGATCTAGGTGGTAATAAGACTAGTAGTTATAGCGGTGTCGTATGTCATAAAGTCTTGTTTGAGAATGCTCCAAGCACCTGGCTGTGGAAGATAAAAAAAAAATATGCAACAATAATTAGTCCTAACCTCTCTAATCAATCTCTAAATAATCCTTAATCAAACTTTAACTAAATCCTAGTCAATCCTGGTCAAATCTAAACAAACCTTAAAACAAACCCTAACTAAATCCTAATCAACCCTGGTCAAATCTTAACAAATCTTAAAATCCTAATCAATCCTAGTCAAATCCTAAAAAATCCTAAAATAAATCTTAATTAAACCCTAGTCAATCTTGGTCAAATCCTAACAAATTCTAAAATAAATCCTAACTAAACCCTAGTCAATTTTGGTCAAATCCAAACAAATCCTAAAACAAATTCTAATTAAATCCTAGTCAATCCTCGTCAAATCCTAATAAATCCTAAAATAAATCCTAATTAAATCCTAGTCAATCCTAGTGAAATTTTAATAAATCCTAAACAAACACTAAATCCTAAATCCAATCCTAAATCTTAACCAAATCTTAATCAAGTCCTAAGCAATTGCTAAGGCATTTTTAGAACCTCAATAACTATTGACTAAACTATTGATCTTGCTTAAAAATTTACACACTCCTTAAAAACTAAATTAGCAGCAAGTACATAAAATTTGAAGAGAATCAAACTTACCAGCAAGAAATTCAATCCAAAATTTCAATCAAGTGTCAGTTGGCCTCCTTCTCCTATCTTAATGCTGATTGTCAAGTGCCAATATCTCCTTTTTATACTATTCAATTGCTTCCAAATTTCACATGCATGTAGGAAATTAAGTCTTCTATACATATACACAAATTTTATTCCAATCCAACTTGTAGATTGCTAGAAATCTTAGGAAACCTAACTGACCATCAATTCCCAATTTTTGAGATCCCAACCCACATAAACTTCAATAATCTTTGATTGAACTATTAGATCAATCTCAAATTTAGAGCACCCTAAAAGCACTATTATATGCACCAATCCACAAAATATCATCTATAGATCTATAACCAATCTCACAAAATGCTCAAAAATATAAATTCCAATATATTTCACAAAATCAGAGTCACCAAAATCAATTCTAATTTTGCAAAGCCATTACAAAGTTATTATTAACTCAAATCACTTCCAACTAATGATCAAAGAAAGATCCTCTAGTTTTCTCTCTAATCCCACCTTCTGATCTATAAAAGTCTTTCCGACCCGCTGTAGGCATGCGATTTTGTGCCTTAGGGTCAGATTCCAACCCTAGCTCATAACTAGTCCTCTTTGGATATCTATTTTGAGATTTTTGTAATAAATTTTTCTAAAATCTATTCTTAATTCTCTCCTATATATGCCTATATTATTTTATTTTCCAATCTACTTTGTTTTGCCTTACTTATGGCCCTATAAAATAAATAGAAGCTCATTTGTAAAAAAGGCAGCATTAACACCCATTAGTTTTACTCCCTTTTTACTATTATCTATTTTTCTAAGATAATTTGCTACAATATTTTGAACTAAGATCTTCTATAATATACTATTTCTACACTCTTTTACCTAATAGTTGCGTTATCTTACGACAGCGGGGAAATGGAATAGATCCTATGACACAAGATGGGACATAAGATGCAGGACTTGAAAGGACATCATATGAGTATAATTTCTATTTATCCTTGTTTAATCTTAATATTCTTAAGCTTCTTTTATCATGACTTCTAAAGCCTTTGTGATGTTAAAAGCCTTTGTAATTGACAAATTAAGATGTTTTTGAAGAAATATTAAATTAAAGTCTAATTATGCTTTATAAGAGGTTGGAATGGAATTATTTATTTATTTATTTTTGACATCAAAGATTAAGAGGATTTTATTTTATTTATTATAATTTATAATTAATTAAGCCTATTATAAAGGCTTAAGATCTCTTATAAATTTTATTGTTACGAGTGTTATAGATAAAATCATTGCTTAGCTTTATTTTGTATTTGTAGTCACAAAGTGGGAGTAATAATCCACATGGTTGAGACTTGTTTACTCTCACAATGAGATTGAATTAATAGCTACTTAATTGTAAGTTTGAAGTTTAAAAAATCATCTTTATCAAAGTATCTATTACGTATCTTATGTTCTCTTATTCCTACCTAGATACTTCAACTATCCTAGAACCTACAATATAATATGTCAATAAGAACATGTGGAATGTGTAGAATATGTAAAAAATATGGAATAAGTAGAACAAATAGATTTAAAATATCATTTAAAATAAATTAGTGGTTTATAGTATGGACACAAAGACAAGACTATGGTACACCACCACATTTAATTGTTAGGCACATAATTGAAAAAGAAGAGGAATTTAATAGCAAGGCAAACAAAAAAGATATAGAAATACCATAGGGCAGAAGTAATCCACTTGAAAGTTGAAAAATTAGTGCTTTTGGATACATGGAGGATCATAGTAATAGATTTTTGGTCTACAAATATTACTTAAAAAAGGCAAATGGTATGGCCTTCAACAAGTGTAAAATCTGGTTTTGATCTTAGTAAAGAACTTAGAGGTAATAGAATCCATTATTTAATGATTGGTCGATATTTGAGCAATTGTCTAGCCACTTTAATATGGAAAATTTGTAAGCTTATGATTTCTAATTTGAAGATCATAGAGATATAAAATAAAAGATTATTGAATGCGATAAGTGGAACTTATCACAACTTTGAAAGAAAGTGCTACTATTTCCATAGCAAGGATACAAAGTGATGGCAATGATAGTAGTGATGATGGTCATAATGATGAAGGTGATAATAATAATGGGAGAATCTCTTCACCAAGTTCAAAACATTAAAGGTATCTAAGGCTATTCCTATGACAACTATCACATTTATTTTTTGATTATTATAAGCTTCTCTTGAGGCAATAGCTATTATGGGATCAATTCTAATATTTGATTTTTTGATATTATTCTTTAAGCATTTGGAGGTTGAATTTAGTGGAATCAAGAGGAATAAGATGAGCCATATATAAGACTTCAAAAAAGAGCTTAGAAATATTTTAAAGATTATATATGCTTGACTTACTAGGTTTGCTTCAGAAAGTAGAGATGCATTCGCGGAGTATCAATTAATATCCTTATATATGCAAAAGCAAGACAAGAAATTGTAAGACATAGCCCATCCTTATTTATTATTCATGTATGGAGGCTGAGTTATATTAGCTCAAGTACTTGATATAATGGAACAATTAGATAGAAGCCTATGTGTTGAAGAAGCTAGGAGATTATCAACTAATATGGGAGTATTAAACCATTTTAAGATACATATGGCTTATATTAAAAAGAGCCAAAGAACTTTTAAGCCATCTAAACAAAAAGCTATGGCAAGTAAAGTGGAAGCAAATACAAATCTTAACATGCAATGTTGGAGGTGTAGATGGTTAGGCCATGGAAAAAAGAATTATCCTTTAGAAATATTGTTTGAAGGCAAGAATAATAGACAAACTTCTATCACTAAGGGCAATGAGGTGATAAAGAACCAAAGATAATTGAAGAAAGTACAAGAAGTAGGATCATCAATTAATATAATATTAAGATATATTTATATACCTTGTGCTTGAATAGGGCATACAAAGGCATAATATTGGATAAAAAATCTATTATTAAAGCTTTAATCTTTTATACCACAGATTATCCAAAGAAATAAAACAATCTTAAGAAATAATAGCCATGAAGTACAAATAGAAGAGTTACAAAATACATTAATATTACTTATTGTAATAAGTACTAAGTCTACTTTTTATGACTTTTGATTCAAAACAAATCAACTTAGATTTGTAACAATAAAAGCATGATCAATATAAGTATAAAACATTTGGCAAGGTGATGGTGGTAGTTGCTAGTATAAGACTATAATCAAATACATCACTAAGAATTTCAACAGCAGTGAAAGATTCTATGATTAGAGATGAATCTAATGTACATAAAAAAAGACTAACAAATACTATTGAATTATTTCAATTTTCTTTGTTATTTAACTTGGCTGATGTGATATTTAGTACCAAACAAGGAACATCTTTTAAGAAAGAAGATGCCTATATAAAAGAAGATGTAATGAAGAGCTTGACTTTCAAGGTATTAGAGATTCTTTTATTTTCAAGAGTTCAATTGGAGCATGGTAAGGAAGATGATACAATACATGATTCAAATGCTTGCCTATGTAACTATAAAAAAGAAAAAAAATTTAATTGAGGTTAGGAATGATGAAGCCATTAGAAATAATATTATAAAAATAGGAATTGATGCATTGAAAAGATAGAAATAATGGCCAAGGAATTTTCTTATTCATATAGAGTTTGATGATGGTTTAGCATAGAAGTATTGTTCCATAACCAATGTAAAGATTGCTATCAATTATTTGACTAATATTCTTATAAGTACTACTTAAGAGTGACTAAAAGTGAAGCTTAAAGTGGTGCAATTATGTAATATTAGCCATATACTTTTGATAGTCCAAAGCAATACTTTTGGTGTATTTTTATAAAAGGTGTTGCATGATATGGAATTACAACCTATTATGTTGGAAAAATCATTGATCCAAAGTTTAAACCTTAGTACAAAGGACCTTGATTCATATCTTTTTATTATTACAATATTGTTAGGGAGCACAGAGCAACCTAGAAGGCTTATTAAAGAACCTTTAAAACTTTGATTTAAGGTGGGTACTGATAAATTCACTCATATTTCTATAAAATGTGTGATTATCAATGTAATCTCTTATAATATCTTATTAGAACAACAAGCATTATATCCTATTGGTTTTGGTCATAATTTTTGGATTAAAGAGACATGATTGCGGCAAATATGGTCACAAAGAGGTAGAAGAAAGGAAGTTATTCTTGTACTCTTTAATAATATGGCTGACTTGGTTGAAAAATAAGTAGCCATATATGGATGTATTGGAGAATTATTTATATCAAGAGACTTTCTATTTGAAGAAAATATGTTAGCAATGGATTCACCTTCACAATTAAATGAATAAGTCTTAAGTCAATCAAATATAGCTATAAGATATCTAATGTTAAGAACACACCACTTAATTAGAACAAGACTCTAAAAATTTAAAGAACTAAAATAGAAGAAATCCACTTTATAAAACAAGCAAGGGGCTATAATAAGGTATAAGAATAAGACCAAAAGGTCCAAACTAAGCTATAAGGATTTCGTTGTTAAGATTGATAATTCCCTTAGTCTTGACTTTTATATATATTAGGTGTAAGGAAGCCCTTTAAAGAATTTTCTTATTTCTTGGAGGTGAAGTAAGTCTAAGATCCTTCTATGACTATCTATGATCTTCTAAAATCTTTTAAGATCTTCCAAAACTTTCTTAAAACCTACTAGGATCTACTAGGGCCTTCTCAAAATTATTAAAAATCTTCTAGGACCTTCTAAGATTTAATAGAATCTCTTAGAATCTTCTAAAATCTTTTTCCATTATATGTCCGTGACATCACTTTCTTTTTTAGGTCCAAATTCTATAAGAAGAGATAGAGTCAAAGTTGATCAAAGGCAAAAGAAGTCAAAGATGAGTTGCATGGTATCTACCACATATTTAAGTTGTCTTTTGCAAGTCAAAAGACTTATCAATTCTTGCAACCAATTATAATGATCAATACCTTCTACTATAAATCAAGCTTATACTTTTATGCCTTTGTTAAAAAAATATCCTTCTAAAAGTACTTTAAGACATCATTTATGGATAAGTTTTATTATTGGATAATGATGATTTTCATAGAAAAACTATTGAGTATTCTATGGTGTCTTCTTGGTTCAAGTGATTCTTTATTTTAAGATCAACAATATAAAATACTTAGTTGAAATGGCCTAATTGACATAATATTATCTTTTTAATTATATATATTTTACTATGCAAGCTAAATCAAACATATGTTGCAATCTTAAGATGGAATAGAACTACTTTTGGATTTATTAGTATATATATATATATATATATATATATATATATATATTTATATAAAGATTGAACTTTATAATTTTTAAGATTGCTTCCACTCCTCTTATAAAAAATTGAAAAGTCTAAAATGTACCATATTTGAATATGCTAAATGACAGTATTACTTAACACATATTCCTACTTTAGATTTAAAAGGATGTTATCAGTGAAATTCATGTATCTTTTACAACATATTGATTAAGTTTGAAATTGGCTCCCATGTATACTTATTAATGTTTTAACCATGCTAATACACAAAGTACTCTAGTTGTCCTTATCTTAGTCTTGAATCAAATATTTTTTTTACTTCAAATTCTTCATGGCTATTAATTTCAATACAAGGCGGTAGATATTATATTCTTCTTGATATGTTTGATTTTTTTATAAGATTCTAAAAGAGATGTGTAAAAAATAAGATGTACCTTTATAGATGGTAATAATTCTAATTGATAAGCAACAAAGTTAATTTGTTTTTAAATAGGAAATAGTTACAATTTTTGATAGTCCAACTTGTTGATGGTTATATAGTCTTTATATTGTATCAAAGCAACTATATTTTATTGCCAACTTGAAATAGAGGTTATTCTTTCTTTTGCGTGTCAATTACCTTTTTAGAGCGTACTTGAGCTTCTTCTAGTTGAAATTTTAAAGTAGCATGGATATCAATAAGTTGGCTTATAAAATCATCTATTGTTAGATTTTTAGATCTATCAATAGATAACATATTTAATTTTGGATGGTAGTCATGATTGGAATAAAATGGAGTTTATTGAGTATATGCATGAATTATGCTGTAGTCAAACTTGATTAAAGACAAATAAGATATCCAATTGTCTTATTTGTAATTAATGGTATTCTTTAAGTACTATTCTAAGATTTGATTTATTTATTCCATTTGGCCTTCACTTTGTAGGTGAAACATTGAAGAAAGCGTGATATCTACTTGAAAAATTTTAAAAAGTGATTTCTAAAATTTAGATACAAACAACTGTCTTTAATTTGATATAATATCATCTAATAATCTATGGTGTTCATAGATATTATCAATGAAGAGTTTGGCTATTTCTTCACCAGTTATGGTCTTCTTACAAGGGACAAAATATGCCATGTTGATAAATCAATTGATAATTATATATATAATATCAAAAGAATTTAATGGTGGAAGATTTGTGATGAAGTCTATAGAGATAGAAGACCACGGTTGTTTTGAAATTGGTAGCAATTGAAAAATTCCATATTAGCAATGTCAAGGATTTTTTAATTTAGAACATATGTTGTAAGTGAGGACAAATTTTTTGATATTTTTTGATATTTAAATCCACTAAAAATCTCTAAAAATAAATTTTAATATCTTATTGAATCTAAAATGTTTCACAATTGGAAAGTCATGATATATTTGGAGAATACAAAGATACAATGGTTCTTTTGAAATATATAGATATTTTTTAAATTAGAAAAACCATCTTCAAACTTAAATTCACTTAAATCATTGTGGATATTATTGGAACAATGTTTAATATTAGAAATAAGAGGGTCCATAGTCAAGGTTATATAAATTTGATTAAAAAATAAAAAATCTATTAAAATTAATATAAAAATTACTTAAAAATAACATTTCTCTAGTTTCAAGAATGTTATTTATTATTGGTCATATGCTACCTCTCTTTCTTTTGGTATAAGATATGATCGTCTTGATAAAACATCTGATAATTCTTGTTACTTGCTAAATTGATATGTGATATTGATATCAAAATGGGATAAAAACATGCTCTAACCAGCTTGATGACAATTTAAAATATAAGCCAACATAAAATACTTGAGGTTCTTGTAATTTGTATAGATAATTATTGGATGTGAAGTACTTTCAATCAAATGGTGTTATTCTTAGAGAAAATCTATAATAACAATAAATTCTTTATTATAAATCTCATAATTAATCTTTATGGCCAAATTTTTTTTAGAGTAGAATACAATTGGATGCAATTTTCTTCTCTTTTAAGTTGGAATAAGATTGCTCCCAATATAAAGATTGAGACATCAATTTTTATAAAAAATGGCTTAAAAAAATTTAGATGAATAAAAAAAAAGGCTATGGTGAATGTTGTCGATAAGCATTCAAAGATTTTTTTAGCTTTTGATTTCTATTCAAGCTTATGCTTGCATATCAATTATATAAGCAAAGTGGCTATCTAAGAATAATTATTAATGATGATCATATAAAAGTTTATAAATCCTAAAAAGAATTAGATATTATAAATCAATTTTGGAATTGTCTAGTTATTAATGGTTTTAATTTTCTTTAGATCTATTATTAAGTCTTTATTTGAGATAATATAGCCAAAAAATTCTACTTAAAATTTATAAAATATTTATTTTTTCAATTTGGCATATAGTCTAATATCTTATAATCTTTGTAATATAAGATGGACATGTCATTTATGCTCTTTTGGATCTTAAAATAAAGCAAAATATTATCTAAATAGCATATAACAAAGTCATAAAAGAATTCATGAAATATGTTATTCATCAAATATTGGAAAATGGCTGGTAAATTTTTAAGGTCAAAAGGCATGACATTGTATTTAAAATGTCCATATCTTATATGAAAAGTAGTCTTCTATTTGTCCCCTTCTTTGACACATACTAGATCATAAGCTTTGTAGAGATTTATTTTAATATAGATCTTAGTTTGATCCAATTAGTCAAAGAGTTCAAATATCAATAGCAAAAGATAATAATTTTTTATTATCACTTTGTTAAGGCCATGGTAGTTAATACACATTTCTAAAGTTTCATCTTTTTTCTTTACAAAGAATATAAGTGAACCAACATGAGATTTTAAATGTCAAATAAAATTCTTTACTAAATTCTTGTCAATACACTCCCTCAATATTATAAGCTTATTCTATGATAAATTATAAATTGGACCAAAAGATGGTTGTGCACCATCTTGAAGATCAATAATATTGTTGTTTGGACAATGTTTTGGCAAGGTGTTTACGCTCTTCTTTTCAAATGCTTCTTAAAAATCTTTATATTTTTTTTGAAAAGATTATTATAGTACTTATTGCTTTAGATGTTGAAGTTGCATATACAACAAAAGTAGTACCTTTCTTGGTTGCTTTCATAAAAGCTCTAGCTCCAATTAAGAGAAATTTTATGATTTTAGATTTACAATGTATATGATATTTTTTATTAAATTTAATAATAATAGGTTGTAATATTTCAAAGAATTTTATTTTATAATCTAACTACTATGGTTCTTTGATGTTACTTCTAATGGACTAGTTTTATGAGTAAAATTTTTAAAAAATAAGAATCAATCATCTATGATCTTTATATGAAAAGCATTGGATTTCTTGATTATAGAAATTTTATGGATTAAATTTTTTTTTAAGTTAATAAAGTAAGCAAGGGCTTACGAATCTACTAAAGCAAAGATTTTTGAGTTTTTAGGCACTTAAATATATTGTTATAGTAAAACAACAGGAAAGATTAGATGATAATATAGGATTTTTTTGGTTTATAGAATAGAAGAATTTAATAGCACGGTGTCGGGTAGAGAGAATTCGCCTTGGGAAAACGCCGGGTTCCTAGCTGCTACTAGAACTTGCAGGGAACATGAGAGGAAGCCGTGCAAGTATGTTCTATACTTGCACAATATTTCTTCAAGCTTTCAAGTTATACTTGTATTATACTTATACAAATCTTGTACAAATATAAAGTATAAATACTTGAATAATACTTATACAAATACTTGTATAAATACTTGTATAAATCCTTGGTATAACACTTGTATAAATACTTGTATAAATCCTTGGTATAATACTTGTACAAATACTTATACAAATATTATGTATAATACTTGTAGAATACTTATAGAATATTTGTATAAATACAAGTATATATACTTGTATAAAAAGTATAAGCAAAGTATGTATGTATTCAAGTATACCTCAAAATACAACCGCATATGAGGAATACAAGTTATACAACAAACTGAAACTAAATAAATCACTAAAATTTCATCCAAAGGTCGAATCAAGCGTGCTTACAGCCTATGGAAAGCCAATAATCCATTGTAAAACATATCAAAATTTCACAAATAGATGACTTACCATTTAAAAGTTATGGCTAAAAGAAGTAGGCGCTAAAATTTCCAAGCAAATGCAAAGGCAGCAAAGCTCCTCTTCACTTCAGCCTTTGTTGTGATCACTTCCCTTCTCCAAATTGGACATGCAATAGCTTTTTAGAAAGCTCACTCCATCATCTAGCTTGCTCTAAAATTTCGCATGCATGCCTCTCAAACTCCAGATTTTGTAGCTAGTCGATTCTACTCTTCAAACCCTAGCAACAATTTTTCCTCTTTGACACTTCATGGCTCATAAAACTTTCATCAAAGCTCCAAATGTATTGATTTTTGTTTTTGTAGAAAGCTTACACAAGCTACTATAAGCACCTAAAATATCAAAAGGATTGAAGAGACTGTCCGACTTGGGTGGTTGAACAAAGTCTCTGCCCCTCTTCGTCGGGTGGCAGCAAACCCTTTCCCACTCTCAAGCTCACAACTTTTGCTCTCCAACTCCAAATGCTACAAGAGATGTCTTGATAGATAGCTAACACAATCTTCCACACTCTCTATAAATTTCACTAAGAAAGAGTTGAAATCAAACTTGCAGTGGCAGCTCGAAGTTTCTGCCCCTCTTCGTCGGGTGGCAGCAAACCTCACTCTACTAAAACAAGCATAACTTTTTGTTCACAACTCCAATACAAGCAAGTGAGTAGGTTCTAGAATCCTCACAACTCGAAGAACACACCCATCAATTTTCACTACAAACACTTCTATCTCCTCGGAGCTATCTCTCTCCAAAGTTCACTATTCAAAAACTCCTCCTCTCTCGGTCTAGCAAGAGGAGTATATCTCCCTTTCTTTCTATATTAGACTATGAGACGCCCACATGGGCAGCCAAATCCTATTGGATGGGCCTTATTCACCCCATGCTCTTCTTTCTTACCCTTCATAAGGTCCATTCTACCTCAAAAGTCAACAAGAAAGATAAAACAACCTTTACCTTTCTTCTAATTACAAAAGAGTCTATTCTAGGATATAAATAAGGTAAGAACAAAACAAATAGCCATCTTAATTCACTAATTTAAGTGGCTATAATAAATCCTCTCCTTATAATATCTTCTAAAATAACCTCTAGCACTCACACATATATTAACAATAGATACAAGATTTTTCATATTTTTATACACTGCACGTAAATGTAGTATGACAACGGTTCTTATTGTAACTAGATGCTCTTATTTTTTTACAAAGCATTTGGCGATGTAGCAACATTTCTTATTTGATATGTATGTTGATATTTTTTATAGAAATTATTAGCCTAATAGCCACGTTCTTCACCATATAAACATAAGCCATGTTTTTTTTGATATTTCTTCTCTTATTCAAAACAAAATTTGAAGGAATTTATATCAATCTATATATCTTTTATTTCTAAATGTTTTCTAGGATTGAAAGATGTAAAAGATGCCAAGTAATTGATATAAAGTCATGGCACAAATAATAGACATTTTTCTTGTCGACATTAAAATAGATGGTTATTATGTTTCACTACTTGATTGATGGCTTTATTGAAAATTTGATGATCAAATATAGATAATAATAGATCTTTATATTATCTTATAATTTCTAATAAAATTGACTTATCAATGCATCTTCATTCCAATTAATATCACATACTAATTGTCAAAATACCAAAGCATAAAAAAATACATAATAAGTTTCCTATAAAAGGACTTAAATTTTAATTGTGGCAAAATGAATCTTATTATGTTTTTCAAAAGCTTCTACAAATGTTGCCAAAAATATTTTAAAATTATGCAATATAGAATTTTTTTTTTCAAACAATAGAGCAAACCAAGACAAAGCTTGATCTAAGAACAAGGTTTTAACTAGATCAATAAGATATGGTTTTATAAGATATTATTAATATTGAAGTAAAGTAATAAGTTGTATTTGATTTATAAAGCCATAAAATTTTGAATGAGTTCTATTAAACTTTTTTAAGAGGAAAATTCTTGATTCTTTTGTTGTTGACATTGAATTGCCATCTCAAATATATACATCTTTTAATAAAATAGACCTTAGTAATAGAATTCCTAGGATGTCTTATAATAGTGAAGTGAGGTGGTTCTATTTTTTTACCATTATATATGGTCATATAAAGTTCTTCATTTTGCTTAGATAAGGTCTTTGTCTTGATTCTCAATACTTTAAGAATATTTATAATAGAGTCCAATTTGGCTTTTTTGGAATGTATCATATTAAATCCTTAATTTCTTGCTATAAAAATAAAATAAGAAGAAATAAATATAAAAAATCAAGAATAATATTGATATAACAAAGAATAATCTGCAATCTCTAAAATGCTATAATACTTCCAAAAAGAAAAATAATCCACTCTCTATCCAAAAAGACCAAGTTTCAATATTATGTTATGTTAATTTTGACAAACTATTACAAATACATTATTCAAGTAGAACAAGAGTCTAAAAGTTCAAAAGACTAAAATTGAAGAGATTTATTTTATATTATAAGCAAAGAGCTATAATAAGAGATTAGAACAAGACCAAAAGATCTAAATTGAGCTATAAGGATTGCATTATCAAGATTGAAGATCCCTTCAACTTTGACTCTTATATATATTAGGTACAAGAAAGTTCCTTAAAGAATTTTTTGATGCTTGGAGGTGAATGTCAAGGATACAAGAATATAAAATAAGAAACTTGAATTAAAAAGAGGTTTCAAGAAGAAATTGATAAGAATTTGAATTATCTAGATGAGTATACAAACAACACTAAGAAAAGTGAGCTAGAACTCTAAGAGATGCAATGTCAAGATTGAAGAACTCTTCAGCCTTAATTCCAATATATATCCCTGTCTAAAAAACTTCTTGAGCAACTTCTATCAAATTAGGAAGCTTCTTGAGCAACTTCTACCAACTTGGAAGCTTCTCGAGTTCCTTCTACTTACTTGGAAGCTTCTTAAGTTCCTTCCACTATCTACAAAGCTTCTCAAGCTACTTCCACCAACTAGGAAGCTTCTCAAGTAACTTCCATTAATTAAAAAATCTCTAGAATGTGCTGAAAGGTTTTGTGAATCTCCAAAGTATATGTTCTTAATATCACTCTCTTCTTTAGTGACAAGTTCCAAGAAGAGTTTATACCTTAGGAAATCTTCCTACATACTTAGAAAGATAAGAACACGCTACATCAATAAAGTTATGTATTTTATTCTCCGTTCTTAGATAATAGGTTCTATTGGTTTTCAAAAAAATCATCTATAGCATTGAATTAGTACCTCCATTGTTGAAACATTCCATTCAAGGATCTAATCTTTATTGCGGCCTTCAAAATATCCTCCAAATAAGATCTTAGGCTTAAGAAGATTCACCTTTTGAAGCTCAAGCAATATCACTAAAGCTCGAGCATTAGAATTGAGACTTGTATGGTTGGATGTTCCTCCTAATGGTTCCAACCATGGTCATATTTGGCATTGAAATATATCGCCCTTACTTTGCTCAATCAAAGGTTGTGAAAATTGTACTAATTTTCTCAAAGCTTGTATACCAAGTGAATCTTTTGAATCTTGTTTTGCTAAATCTTTCAACTTTTGAAGGTTTGACATAATGATTGACTTGCTTCTATGACTCTATTCTATTTTGGAATAAATGATTGCATATTGATGAAGACTTTGATTTAACTTTCTTTCTCTTATAAGTGTTTTTTGAATCTAATCTTCACCAGGAAATTATCATCAAATACGTTTAAATTTGTGGAGATAGAATTGATAAAATTTTTATATCTTTTGACGTGTATTGGCAAGATTTTTGGCTAGTTCTTATATGTATTCATTGATATTATAGATATATTAATAAATAAGATATTTTAATTTACTTCTACCTTCGCCATGAATCAAGTACCTTTTTGACCTTGTATTCTTCATGATTTTTGATTTCAATATTAGATGGTGATTGTTATATTCTTTCCAAAATATTAAATTCTCTATAAGGCTTTGAAAGAGAGACATAGAAAATTGGATATACCTTCATAGAAGATGATAGTTGTAAATAATATGCTACTAGATTAATTTGCTTCTAGATGGAAAATGGTCCTAATCTTTGATAGTCTAACTTATTACATGGCCTCTTAGTCTTGATGTTCTATTAAAGAAGCCATATTTTATTTTCAATATATATATAAAAAAAAAACAGTTGGTTCTTGAATTTATTTGTACATGCCTTATAAGCATCTTGAGTTACTTGGAATTGAAACTTTAAATTTGTTTGGTATTGCAATATATACTTTGCAAATCCTTTAGCTGTTGGATTGTTGTTCTTTTGCATACTTCATAGATCAAGCTTTAAATGATATTTATAATTAGAATAAAATGGTATTTATTGAGTTGAAATATGAATAATATTATTATATATAAATTTTTCTAATAATAGATATAAGATCCAATTGTTTTATTGATAATTGATGTTGCATCATAAATACTATTCCAAAACTTAATCAACTTGTTTTGTTTGGTTGTCAATTTGAAAATAGAAAGTTGAAGAAAATTTAATATCTACCTTCAATATTTCAAAGAAACATCTCTAAAACTTAGATATGAATTGGGATCCTTGATTGGATACAATATCATTTGATAGGCTATGATATCAATATATATTGTCAAAAAAGAGTCTTGTCATTTTTTCATTAGAATCAATATTTTTACAAAGAATAAAATAAGCTATCTTTATGAGTTAATCAACTACCACAAAGATATTATCCAATAAATTAGATGGTAGTAGATCTATAATAAAATCCATTGAAATAGAAGACCATGATCATTTTCGAACATGCAAGGGTTGTAAGAATTCATAAAGATGATATTGAGGATTTTTGAACCTTGAATAAATATTACAAGAGAGCACAAAGTCTTTCACAGCCTTTTATATTTGAAGCCACTAAAAATCTTAGGAAATAAGTTCCAAGGTCTTGTTAAATCCAAAATGATTGGTAGTTGAAAAGTCATTGTAAGATTAAAAAAATGCTCAATTGTATTGGTTATTTTAGAATATACAAACATTCTTCAAAATATAAAAAATCTTTTTTAAGTTTGAACTTGTGAATATTTTTATTAATGTGACACTTGATATTAAGAGTAAAAGCATTATTAGTGGTTATAGCATATATCTCATGAAAGAAATTAGAATCAATAGGTGCCAATGTAATAGTGGCACAAAGATAAAATTGCTCCGGCTTCAACAAAATTACATATTGTTGATCAAATGCTCTCTTTTTTATCTTTCATATAAGATATAATCTTCTTGATAAAGCATCAAATAAATCTTATTGCTTTTAAGGTCAATAAGTGATAATAAAGTTAAATTGAGATATTGACATATTCTATTGAGCTTGATGGCAATTAAGAATCCAAGTTGATATAAAGTATTATAAATTCTTATATACAATTATAAGATGCATTGTTTTTTTGAAAAAATAATACTATTCTTGAAAAGAATCCACAATAATAAAAAAAAAATTATTGTGGATTTTATAATTAATTTTGATAACAAAAAAATTTTGAAAAAAAAAATATATTAAGATGGAATTTATTGTCTATATTTATTTATAGAAATATATCCTCTAATATAAAATTTAAAGCATCAATCTCCATATAAAATACTTTTATAAAATCTGGATGCACCAAAATTTGAGCTATAATGAATGCTATCTTGAGATCTTGGAATGTCTTCTCTACTTAAGGCCTCCATTTTAATTTGTCTTTACATATCAATCAAGTAAGAGGAGTGGCAATTTGATAGTAATTTTTGATGAAGATCCAATAGAAGTTGGCAAATCCAAGAAAACATCATATATCTCTTACAATCTTTAGAATGGTCCACTATATAATCACCTCTATTTTTTAAAAATCTATCATCAAATCTTCAATAGATATGATGCATCTCAAAAATTTTATCATTGATTGATGAAATATACATTTTTTAAGCTTAGCATATAGACTTGCATGTCATAACTTTTATAATATTAATTTTATATGCTCTTCATGGTCTTCCAAATTTTTTGAGTAGATCAAGATATCATTAAGATAGATCATAATCAACTTGTTTAGATGCTTTCAAAAGATGTTATTTAGTAAATGTTGAAAGATAGCAGGTACATTTATTAATGCAAAGGATATGAGATTATATTCAAAAGATCCATATCTTGTCTAAAATATAATCTTTTATTTATCTCATTCCTTGATCCATATTAAGTTGTATACTCTACAAAGATCTATCTTAGTATAGATCTTGGCTTGATCTACTTGTTCCAAAAGTCCTAAAATTAATAGTAATAGATAATAATTCTTTACCATTATCTTATTCAATCTCTAATAATCAACACATATATGCAAAGAACCATCTTTTTTCTTTATAAAGAATATAGGTGTACTTGCTGGATACTTTAAATGCTTGATAAAATTCTTTGCAAGATTTTTATTAATATAATCTTTCAATGCCAAAAGCTCATTTTGAAAAAGGTTATAAATTGGACTAAAAGGTAGTTGTGTTCTTTTTTAAAGATCTATGGCACAATTATATGGTTGGTACTGTGATAATATATTAGCATTCTTCTTTTAAAAACATCTTAAAATTTATTATACTACTTTAGAATAATTATCAATGAAGTCATATCTTTTTTAATTGAAGTCATATAAATAACAAATGATGTATTTTCTTTGGCCAATCTTATAAATGCCCTTGCTCCAATAAATAATGGCTTATTAACTTGTGACTTTTTATAAGATTTTTTTATAGGAATTTTTATAAAAAATGTCATTCTTTGCAATCTCTAATCTATAGATAGATTATATTTTTTTAACCAAGAAAGTCTAAGAATAATAGGATTTGAAGGAATCATAATAATATCAAATATAATTTAGCTACTATGGTCTTCAAATAACACTTTTATAGGCATTGTTTTAAGGATGATACTACCAAAAGATAAGGATTGTCTATCTATTATTTCTACATGAACAAGTTTGGATTTTTGTACTAGAAGAATTTTATGAAGCTTAAAAACGCTTCATCTAAAAAATAAGCAAGCATCTTTGAATCTAATAAGATAATCACTTGAAGCTTTTGAAGGCCAAAACACAAAAGAATTATAAAGCAACAAGTAGACTAATCAAAAAAAGAGGAATTTGAATAGTTTTGAAATGTTAAATTATCCAGTCGCATGGTCCCTATTGTGATTGAATATCTTTATTTTCTTAAATGATTATATTCTTGATTTTGGTGATATGTTGATTTTATTTCTTTGGACAATTGCTAGCCTTATGGCCTTCCTTGCTACAATATAAACATAGACCTTCTTCTATTTGATGCTTCTTCTTTTATACATTAAAAAATTTAAAACATATAATATCAAGCTGTATATTTTTTACTTTTGAATGTGAATTTAGATTGCTTATTGATGCAATAAGCAATCTAAATTCCTTGCTAGCCTTAATTATCACATTTCACAGCTTGGCTGATGGCTTCATAGAATAATTGTGGATTTGGAAGTAATAATAATAATCCTTCATATCATCTTTTAATCCTCAATAAAATTAATTCATCAAGGCTTTTTTATCTCAATTAATGTTGCATGCTAGTTGCCTAAAATTGAATACATAGATTGATACAAAATATATCTCTTATCTCAATGCTTGAATCTTGGCTATTATCCAACGAGCCTTATCATGTTTTCTAAATGTTTTTTTAAATACTCTTATAAAAGCTTCAAAGTTGCTTAAAATTGGCAATCTCTTCTCAAACAAGAGAGCAAATTATAATAATGTTTGTTTCATAAGTAAAGTACTAACCAATCTAACTTGTGATTCTTTTATAGAATAAGTATCAAGTTGTAGAACCATTATCAATTAAATTTAGTTGAAAAGTCCTTAAAGATTCAAATGTATACCATCATATTTATTTAAGAGATTAATTCAAGGCTCCTTACATTGTTGAACAAGTGGATTTCTTTGGTGCAATATAAGTAGTAATATATCCTCAACAGTAGAAGTTGGAGGTAAGAGTAATTTGTGGTATTTTAGATGTTGCATTATTATAAAATTTTATAATAATGCTTTCAATTTCTATAGTCCTAGCAGATAAAGTAATAAGAGTACTTATGATGGCGTTTTCATACTATAATTACTTACAATATGTAAAAACCAATCAAAACATATAATATATTCATAAATTTTAATACGTTGTCGTGGTAGAGAGAATTTGCCTCAAGAAAGCACTGGACTTCTTGTTGCCACTAATTACTCAATTAAGATCTAAGTATAATAAAATCCCAAAATTTATATAAAAGAGATCTTCATAGGTCTATTACATCCATTACATAAGCCTTATTTCCTCAAACCACTCAAAACATAACAAATGCTCTAAAACCCTCATTCCTCCGTAAACAGGGAATTTTTTTAAAATTTCATTAATTCATAACTTTTAATCTAACTATTAAATTTCACTCAAAGTTTACATGAAGTACTGATGTAGTCTTTACAACTATCACCACAAATTTCAACCATCGATTCTTTATCAATCTTTAGATATCACCAAAATCCTAGCAGTAGCTTCAAACCCTTATTTACAAATACCTGTGTATTAAATTCTTTATATCTCACAATCTAAAAGTCTATATACTATAAAACCTTGATGTATAGCTTTTTAGCATAATAATACACCTTATGAAGTTTAAAATAAAATTTCATCTAAAAACTCAAGATATGGCAAATCCCATTACTATCAGCAAAAAAGCCTACTTATTGCCTTGGAATTTGATCTATTGTCTTTGACTCCCAATATCTCCTTCTTCAAAACTCTAAATATAGTAATTCTTCTACATCAAGTGTAGAACTTGAAATCACCTCTCTAGCCGCATCTCTCAATCTCCAAAAGCTTTCATATAACTCCTCCAATCCTCAAAAGAGTGACAATAGGTACAATTTATATACCCTAATTTCAAGTGCCTACTCCTCCCTCATAAAAAGTGCAAATCCTTTGATTCTTATACCAAAATTATAGTTAAAAAAATATGCTTTTTAATCCTAATCTTTGATTTTCAAATGGCCTTTCTAAAGTTGCCGAAATCCTTGTTCTCCTTGTATGCAGCCTCTTCAAAGCCTATTGGGTATGACCATTGATCAATTGGAATGAAGAACTTCACCCCTTGTCTTCATTCATCCTCATTTTGTCTTCATCCTTCCAAATAGGCCTCTTAGTAGTTTAATTATTCTTCTTTGGACTCTATTTGTCTCTCAAGGCTTTATACTAAATATTTAGATTCTATATAATTTAAAAGCCATAACCAAACTAAGTAAAAATCTAAAATAAAGTTTTTTATACTAACTTCCTTTAATTTACTTTACTAACCATTCTAACACATATCTAAATCTATAAATATATTATGTATTTTGAATGGATTTTACATACTATAAGCAATTACAATACGACAACGTATTAGAATGGTTAGTAAATTAAATTAAAGGGAGTTGGTATAAGAAATTTTATTTTATTTTTTCTTCATATTTTGATTATGGCATTTAAATTATATAAAATATAAATATTTAGTATAAAACTTTGAGAGAAGATTGGAATTCAAAGATGAAAAATTAAACTACTAAGAGGCTTATTTGGAAGGATGAAGAAAAAATATAGATAAATGAAGACAAAGGATGAAGCTTTTTATTTTTACTGGTCAATGGTCATACCCAATAGGTTTTGAGGAAGGTGTCGACGAAGTGAACAAGGATTTTGGCGACTTCAGAGAGGTCATTTAAAAATTAGAGACTAGAATTAAAAGCTTATTTTTTATACTAAAATTTTGGTATAAAAATCAAGAGATTTGGAGTTTTTATGAGAGAAGAATAGGCACTTGAAATTAACATGTACAAATTATATCTATTGTCAGTCTTATGAGAATACAAAGAATTATATAAGAGCTTTTAGAGATCAAGAAGTACAATTGAAGAGGTGATTTTAAAATCTATATTTAATATAAAAATATTGTTATATTTTGAATATTGAAGAAGGAAATATTAGAAGTCAAAGGCAGTAGATTGAATTCCAAGGTAGTAAGAAGATCATTTTATTAATAGTGATGGTTTTTGTTATATCTTGAGTTTTCAAATAAATTTTTATCTAAAATTTTTAAAAAGATAAATTATTATAATAAAAAGCTATACATGAAAGTTTCATAGTATTTGGACATTTAGTTTGTAAGATATGAAGAATTTAGTATGCAGGTATTTGTAAATAAGGGTTTGAAGCTACTATTAGGATTTTGGCAATATCTAAAAATTGATAATAAATCAATAGCTAAATTTTTTTGTAGTAATTGTTAAGAATAAATTAATACTTCATGTAAATTTTAAGTAGATTTGGACAATTGGATTAAAAATTATAGATTATTGAAGTTTAGAAAAAATTCCCTTCCTATAGATGAATGAGGATTTAGAATATTTTCTTATATTTTGAGTGTTTTGTGAAAATAAGATTTATATATCAGATGTAATAGTCCTATAAAGAAGACTGTTATATAAATTTGAAGATTTTATTATTTTGGATCTTGATTGAAAAATTAGTAGCAACCAAAAGTTAAATATTTTTTGGAGGCAAATTCTTTCTACTACGATAATATCTAAATTTGGACTTAAAAGATTTAATCAAACTATTATCTTGACTTCTAGCCATTTTTTTTTAAAAAAATGAATCTATAAGAAGACAATATCAGTTTAGAAGAGGATAATCCGCAACCTCTAAAATATCTTAAGACCTTCAAAAAGAGGGGTGATCCACTCTCTTACAAGAAGGATAAAGCTCTAATATTGTGATGAAGAAAATATCAATTTAAAAGAAAATAATCTGTAACCTTTAAAGCACTAGTATACCTTCAAGAAAAAGAGTAATTCACTCTTTAATAAAAAGGATCTAACTCTGATATTTAAAATGAAGTTAATCTTGACAAATTGTTAAGGATATAAAAATACAAAACAAGAGACTTAAATTAAAAATAGGTTCTAAGAAGAAACTGATAAGAACTTGAATTATCTAAATGAATATATGAACAATATCAAAAAAGTTGAATTATAACTCTAAAAGATACATTGTTGAGACTAAAGAATTCTTTAGCCTTGACTCCAATATATATCCATGTCTAAAAAGCTTTTTAAGTAGCTTCTATCAAACTAAGAAGCTTCTCGAGCAACTTCTATCAACTTAGAAGCTTTTCAAGTTCCTTCTACTAACTTAGAAGCTTCTCAAGCAGCTTCTACCAACTTGGAAGCTTGTCAAGTTCTTTTTATTAACTTAGAAGCTTCTTGAGCTCTTCCTACTAACTATGAAGCTTCTCAAGTTATTTCTACCAGCTAGAAAGTTTTTCAAATAATTTTTATTAACTAAGAAATTTCTAGAATGTTCTAAGAGGTTTTGTGAACTTCCAAAGTATATATTTTTAACAATGAAGTAAGCCTAAGATCCTTCTATGATTATTTAAGATCTCTTAGAATCTTCTAGGACCTTCCAAAATCTTCTTGAAGCCTATTAGGATCTATTAGGATCTTTTTAAAATCATTGCAAACCTTCTAGAATCTTTTAAGACTAAATAGAATATTTTAGAATCTTTTAAAATTTTCTTCCATTATATATCCAGGACATCCAAAAGATCCTATAATACTATGGATTTTATCAAAAGAATTGAATAATTGATGCCAAAAGATAATAGAAAAGGTAGATCAATATTTATAGAAGCTAAAAGATATTCCATCATTATTACAAAAGCTTATACAATTTTATAATGGTTTTACAGGCATAATTCTAGTAGAACTCATTGTTGGACTTAATATTAGTTTGGCTAAAATATTAAAGATAAGATTGTGAATACAAAGCTTTATTTATATAAATAATAATATTATAATAATAAAATAATAAAATATTATTTGAAATAGCTACCATTGCAATATCTAAGACAAATACTTATAAATGCCATTTAAGATTGTATATTATAACTTCTAGCAAATATTATCTTAATTGAAGAAAAAAAAAAAAAAAAAAAAAAAAATCTTCAAAGGTTGGATATGATAGATCTTGTGATGATTGAATGGCCTTATTAAAAATATTCTTGAGTAGATTAGAAACAAGGACTTTGAAATCCACGCTCAAGTTTATTTTGGAAACTCTTATAATTGTTATAGTCGTGGAAGTTAAAATAAAATAAAATTGTGATTTATATATTTGAGAATGTGCCACTATTAAGGATTATAAGTGCATAAGTCCATGAGGATGTTTAAATCATATACCAATATCTTAGAAAGCTACTAGCAATAAATATTATAGCTTTAGGATCCTATGTTTATTAATTGAGGTTGAAATAGACCAACTTGGCCCACATGCTTAAGATATCAACATCATTGCATCTTGTTGGTTATCTACAAAGGAAAGAAATTGATCATATCTTAAATAAGATATAATATACTTAAGCTATGGTACAAGATGATCAATTCCTATTAGCATTGATTAATCATATAAAAAAACCTTGATTGATATTACTTACATTGGTTATTTATCCTTGTTCATTTATATTTTGAAAAGATAGACCTTCTCTTATATTTAATATATATACACAAATTCCAATGCAAATGAGCATGAATATGCCATAGACTTTCTTATAAACACTACAAGTATATTTGGTAAAACAAAAATATATCATCATAAGATCCTTGGTCAAGCTATGGACCTCACTTCTATGATTTGATCTTTGATAGTATACTTTGTATTTCAAAGGCGCAATAAATGATTTAAGAGGTTAATTGATTTTGGCAACAGTTCCACAAGATTGGGACATAGAAGATATTAAGGACAAATTTTAAAGGATATTTTTTGTAAAAGAATCTTTATTTATAAGCCCATCTATATAATCAATGGATGATTTATCTATACTTAAAAGTAGAGCTAGAATAGTTGAAATTGATAAAAAAAAAAGATACATCTATTATTCTAAAAAATGACAAAGGTGTATAATCATTTAAATAATAATTAGAGAAAGTGCCAACACCAAGCATAGAGTCTTTGGAGAATAAAATAATATTATTAAATGATAAGATTTAAAAGATGGATATAGGGATGGAACTTCTTAGAGTAGAAGCATAAAAAGTGCAAGCATTTATATGCTTGTGTAAGGCTTGTTTTGCTTTTAAGTTTAATAACTTGGAAGAATATTAAAAAAAAATTGTTAGAATTCAATTGGAAGATAATCACCTAGTTTTTAGATATCTATATAAGCTTAATATTTTTGAAAGAGATGGAGTCAAGTTAAGATGCAAGAAACTATTAGATGCTAGATTGGTAGAACTTTTAGTTGAGGAGTATATATGTGCAATAGTAATGCCAATTAAAAATGATGTTTGTAAGGATAAATTTTATCTTTCAATCCAAATTACAAGATGGCTTCACTTAAGAGTTGCTTATAATTGGTGGTGTGAAGTGAAGGAAGCAAATAACAAGAACAACAAGAAGAACAACCACAAAACAAGTGAAATAAATGATATCAAGCAAGTGCATAATTCAAGACTATGTCACAATTTTTTCACTATATTTTCATCTAATAAAAAATAAAAATAAGAAATAAAAGTTATATTTTTGAATATATAATTTTTTATCTTTCCAATGATATAAAAAATGTATATAAATTCGAGTTACTATGAATAAGTTATGATAGTTCAAAGATAGAAGATAAATAATAGGAAAGTTAAGTAAAATTTTTTTACTTCAAAGATAACTTACTTAAGAGATCATGAATTCGAACCTCACCAAGGCTCACAAGTAGTGTATAAGAGTGTCCTAGAGAGGCCATGAGGCCTTAGTCTTATCTTCCTACCTACATCCAAGGTGCCACAACCCATATGGGATTTGTACACCTCCCTTCTTATAAGGACTATACTAGCTGTTGGTCCTCCTATTTTCTACTATTAAAACTCATTTTTTTTCTATTTTTGACTTCACCATGATATTTAAAAATATCCAATTAGTCTAGGAACCTCATATGGCCTTCAAATCTTACTCTATTTCTTCATAATAGCTCTCAAGGTGGTAAAATTTATTTTTATCAAAGTCTTCAAAATTGTTCTAAAAATTCCTAAATAAATTCTAAATAAATTCTAAATAAATTATAAAAATTCTTATAATATTTTTAAAATAATAATATCAATTTAAGAATATTTTATTCTATCTTTTGTATTTTTTATAATAATAAGACCAATTTAAATCAACTAAAAATCTTATCTTCTACATAAATAATTAAAAAGATATGAGATTTATTTTTCATGCTTCTTCTATCTATTAAGTAATATTTATATATTTTTAATAAGTGGTATATAGAGATAGAAGTTCAATATAGATATTAGTTTTAATAATTAAATAATAATTCTTATAATTAAAAAAATACTAAATCAACTAAAATAATTACCTTTAAGACTTACTAAGATTCTAATTTTTTTTTAATTAATACTATTTTTCTTTATTTAACATCTTTTAAACATATATTTACTTTATAATTATTATTTTAATACTCTAAATATATTCTTTTATTCTAAAATAATTAATGAATCAATTTGATGACTCATAGAGTAGTTTAGACAATCAAGCATAAATTGCACAAGTATAGATTATTAGGAGGCAACTATAAAGATTAGGATTTGAAGTTGCCTTGGATAGCAATAGATTATTGCTTTAATTAAGAAGCATCTCTTACATCTTTTAGTTCTTATCAATTATTGTATGGCAAAGAGTCTATATTATCATTGACCATTAAAAAAAGTTGGATTTAATTACTAATATAGATGAGCTAAGAATTTGAATTCAAATATTACATGATTAAGTGAGTATTTTAAAAAGGCCATGCCAATGGCTATAGATAATTTGACAATAGTGCAATATAGAAATACCTTAAGATATGTACTGATTAAAAATGACACTTACAAACCTCAACTTTAATGGTTTAAGGTTGGTAATTATCTATATCTGTAATATGAAGCACCAACAACTTTGGATGTACGAGCATAAAAGACCATCTTAAGGGTTAAGGCAATCTTGTTTAGTAGAGTCTTTCTTTTAGGAGGCAAAAATGAACAAGGATGTAGGGACAACACAAAGAATTGTGCTTCTTATCATTTGCTTATTGAAGGAGCTATATACTTGGAATTGGTGGTTGTTCCAATTGTACTTAGATATTTTATATGTGGTGAAAGTACGGGTGCAACCACTATATTATTATATGATTTGTATTAATGAAGTTGGCATATAATATGTCTTTAACTACCATTAGCCAATCTTCTTGATGAATATTTGATTTGTCTACGATATAGGCATTGATCAACTCCACACCTTTGAATAAGTAGAAGTACTTATCTTGCTTGTAAATGAAGGCAATATTTACTATTTTGATATTTTGAATAGAAATATGAGTGGTCGAACTTGGTTTTGAAGCTTGGCTAGGAATTAATTAGAAAAAACTATAATAGAAGCTATTAAAGATAGGACTCAATTACACTTAACTAATGATGATGTGGTTGAAACATTCAATCAATTGGATGAGAAAATTTGAATGACAACAAAAAAGATAGAAAAAACGTCATTTGCTTTGGATTTCTGAAATACTAATTGTAATTGCTCAATGCTATTGGTTGCATCTCCTTTCAACCTTGTTCTCTTTTCAACCACCACATACAGAATTAAAATGCAATTCAGTAAGGAAATCATCCTCCTTTTCTCCATTTGCCAACTTGGTTAAGCCAAAGTGTATCTCATCTGCCCATTACCACTCCACTTCCTATGGTTAAAAACTAACGGAATACTAGACGGTTTAATGTATAGGAGAGTTACCACATTTAGCCCGCTCTACATAACCTCCCAACTGAGACCACTTATTCATCCGCTTAGTAACAGAATTTCACCTCTACATCACGATTCTAGAATCTTTGAGAAGGTACTTGGAAGCTGCGCCCGAATATGACGAGAAGTTAACGCGATAAGATGAATGAGTAACTTATACATCCGACCAGTAATTGAATCTCACCTCCACATCATGATTCTGTAGAATCTTCGAGAAGGGACTGGGTAGCTGCGCCAGTAGACGACGAGAGGGGAAGTCGACTGGATGGACGGGAATAGTTGTCCGGCTGAAGGGGTGGGGGTCAAGTCCGCAGCCAACATCGCGCAGTGCCCTCTGGGGTGGGAGCAGTCAGCAGGAGGGGAAACCGGAAGGGACACCAGGCGCCGACCGCGGCATGCGGATGCCGCCATTTTGGGTGCGCATGTGGGCCACCGCCTTCCTGCTTCCCCCCACCACCAAAGCTCCCTACCCTTCATAGATACGATACTTTACGAGGCTGTGACGCCAGTATTGCCGCCGTTCCTCGCAGCATCGACGACCAATGCATTTATTTCCGAAGGTTGTATGATTTTGACGCTTTGGAGGTTCCCATTCGGGGCGAGAATATTCGCGTTGCGCGCGTGCGTATTGCTGGACAGATGCCTCGCGTGGTTTGATGAGTGAATGTATGGTGAATTTGTTCTTGTAGGCTACATGTTTTGGAGAAGCGAGGGATTTGTGAGAAATTGTGGCACGTTCTTGGAGGCTGTCAGTGGTTCGGAGTTTTCGACGTTGTGAACGGGTGTGTCAAGAGTGGAAGGTTAATCGATCACTGCAGTGAGAAAGTTGAGGTTGTGCGCGCGGAAAGTAGTTGATGTGATGTTGGAGGTGGAGGTGGAGGGGATGGTGCTGAATTTAATAGGAGAATGAAAGAATAGAAGACGCGAGAGGAGGAGGTGGCTGACAGGGTTGGATTTGTGGTGTAAACTGCAGGTTGTTTTTTTTATTTCGGCGGCGATAGAAAGCCGGCTTTGCGAATGAGCGCATCAGATCCCCGCACACGTTGAAGTAGAGTATCGCAAGACCAGTGGCATGTGTCTGTACACGAAGCAGTGTCGACTCGCTAGCCAGCCAAGATGCTCTCGCCACAGAGTTAGAAGGTGAGAGATCTTTTCTACCAGAGAGCGGGTTGGAGCGTCAATATGTTTCTACTCTAATATGGTTCAGCCGCGAATTTAGCTGGTCGGAATAGGTTGAACAGTTCAGCATGTGTTTGCATAGAAAAAATTGTGAATGTCATACGTTCAGCATGCTGTAGTCATGTCGTTTATAGGGATGACAAGTTGAAATCAAACTCGCTTATCCTGAACTGGTATTCCGTACACGTTAGTTTTGAGCTACATAACATTTTGTATAAGCAATCCTTTTGAACATGTGCAGTTTTCAGGTTCAGTTAACATGCGTTTTTTTTCAAGCGAGATAGTTGATTCGACAGTCAATGCTCCGATATGATTATGCGATCATGAAGTCCTTTGTGCAGTCTAGCACTGAACGCGTGCATACCACATGCCCTTCGTGTGCTTAGTGATAATGCAGATTCTCGATTTTTTTTGGTAGGATTTTCGTGCGTTTGAGTTGAGCCTCAGACGATTGGGCTCACAATTTAGACACAATTCGGTAAGCTCAGCGATGTTTTTCCAGAGTCACGAGTATTCTTCAGCCTTGCAACAGTGTTCACTGAAAACACTGCAATCGGTCCTTGTGAGTTTTGAAATAAAGTTGTTCAGATTGCGTGTCCGACCGTACTTACTGGTTTTGATTGCGTTGGTGTTTTGATACATAGAGAGGAGACGGGTTACCGCGTGGTTTAGCAGCCTGCGGTAAAAAAGTCGTCAAGTTTTCATTCTGGAGAAACCTCTCAAAAGAGCAAAGAAAGGAAGTCGAAGCGGAGGAGGAGGATAGGACGGAATAAACACGAAAAAAATCTTTTTCAGTATGAGTTGCAACGGTTGCCGTGTGCTGCGCAGAGGGTGCAGTGACACTTGTATTCTACGTCCCTGCCTGCAATGGATTCAGACCCCTGAAGCTCAAGGGCATGCCACTGTGTTCGTGGCCAAGTTCTTCGGTCGGGCAGGGCTCATGGGCTTTATTAGCGCTGTGTCAGAAAATGAACGATCTGGTATGCATTGATTCCTGTTGCAACTTCTGAAACATTGTTGAATCAATGTTCTGCACGGTTACAGGTTCACCTGTTGTTCGCTTGGACGATCTGATTTCTCATTTTAGAGTGAATTTTGTTTATCTTTGAGAACGGTGGGATGAATTTGGACTGTGTGTGTGTGTGTGTGTGTGTGTGTGTGTGTGTGTCTCATGAGGTTATTTGAAAGTGATTGGAGTTTGTTTTCTTTACTTCTTGATGTGCAGCATTATTTCAGTCTTTGCTGTATGAAGCCTGTGGGCGGACGGTAAACCCAGTGTTTGGCGCAATGGGCCTTCTTTGGAGTGGAAATTGGCAAATCTGTCAGGCGGCTGTGTATACAGTTCTCAAAGGCGGCCTCCCTCGCCCTCCGCCTCGCTCAGCTCACCCGAGTTACGCAGCACCATGTTTCCCAGCTTCGGACATGCGTGGGAACTCCTCTATTTCTTCAGCTGAAGGAGTCGATGACCTTACTCAAATTGCTTTATCTTCAAACGCATCCGTAACAAGTTCTTTGGATACACGCACCATGAGCCCTGGAATTGGATTGCCTGAAGCTAACCACCAGGAGTCTAAAGCATGCCCAAGCAGTCTTCGTGACAAGGCTAACAACAATGATCAGCATCTGGAAGAGGTCTTACCACAAAACGCGGAACCGGATTTCATCTGGCAAAAGCATGGACAATGTGACAGCTGGACCCAGTCAAAGTCGAATAGAGAGTTTCACAAAGACGAGCTTGGGCACGAATTTTTCGAGTTGATGAAGAGAATTACACATTTACCTGGGGCGTTTATAGCTTCTCGACGGGTCAGGGCCCGAGTGGAAGCAAGCTCGCCCGCACCTATACGCTCAGGTGGAGGAGTGCATGAGGATCTGCTTGTGCCAGCTAATGGAGACGAGCAGCTTGAGTTGGATTTGACCTTGAAAGTAAAAGGAGAGAAGAGTGGGAAGTTGATGGGAAATACCAGACTGCCCAGTCCTTGTGAGTCCGTAAATTCTCAAGGATCTGTCACCAGTCTAGACAGTACAATTCGTGAACCTTTAAAGTCACTCAACGGTGCATTAGGGGTACAATTTATGCCACCACCCTATTGTACGCTTCTGCCCCTTCTTCAGTGAGTACGCAGCCCCTCAAACCAGTATTAGGGGCGCTGGACGAAGGTACTGGTGTGCTGCAATTACCAATGCATTTCAAATTTGTACAAAGGTTTTTCAAGGGTCTTTCTTCGGGCGTCTCAAAGATGGAAGGGGCAGAAAGTTCAATAATGGATATCCAGGAGTCGTTAAGATGTATAATGGTGGTGATAGGGTCGTTGAATCACACCTCATGCATCAATACCATTCAAGTACGAATAGTAGCATGTTCTTTTCCTCAACTGTCATCAGTTTCAGTTTTGTAACAAGTGATCTATGCTACATCGCAGAGTCAGTACATGTAGAAGTTAGCCTACCCAAGGTGGGGTCTTGGTTACAGTGAGTGTAGCTTGCGGGAGTTCGTAGGATGAAAATAGAAGAGAATTTAGTACCGAAGGACGATAACAGCACCGATAGAGTTTTCCTTGTATTTTGGCAGAGACGAATTATGAGAAACCTCAATTGATTTGATCATTTGGTGATTCAGGGTCATCACATTGACAGCAATTGGAATGAGGGATCATACCTTGAAAACGTTTAGGTGCATGTTTTTCACTTGCATGAATGGAGGGTCTAAGAGCAATTTGAAAATCTGTGGTAGCTCTTAGAACAATGTCATGTAAGGCCGCCGAGGGTTGCGTAATCTGTGCATGAACAAGACTACCTTGCTAATTTTGTAACGCTAATGTGCATGAACGAGATTTGAGCAATCTGTACTTGCAGAATATCACTCGTCAGTACCCTTGCAAATCGGTGCAAGTTGAACATGCAGACTGCTGTTTCAAGTTACTGACCAATTCCAAAACCCCTCGGCTAAGGAGGATCAGAGTATCTCATTGTATTAAGACACTGTTTCGATGAAAGCCACCTCGGTATGTGATAGTAAGTTGCCAATCTCACCACTTTTGCTTTCTGGGTACCTCATCATGCTTCTACTACAATTACTAGATTCCTTCTCCCCGAGATATCATGATACCAATTTAGAAGATTCTAGGCTAAGAGTTACGAAAACAACCAATAGCATGTCAAAACTGTCACGTCTATCAAGGAGAACCGAATCAGGATCGGGCAAGGTCCCCGGCCTAATTCTATCCTATACTATACTCTTTAGTTATAAACTCTACCTCTTGCTTATTCTTTCATATCAAAGATTAATAATTATTGGCTTGTAAAGTAAAAGATCTTTTTTGATGTAGCTAAATAATACCGTAACGCAGTTTGCTACATTGTAAGTGCTCATGTCTAAAGATGAGGGATCAATCTGTAAGTAGTTGCAGTAAGTGGTGCATCAGAATGTGTGAATCAGATGCCGACGGAGAATCTGCATTGTATTCAGGGATGGCATGCGAATCACATTGAGGAATTGAAAGTTACCTTTTCGCAGAAGATCATGACCCTTTAGCAGCCGGAACGACGGCTATGGTGTTTCTGTAACAAGTTGTGAACGCCTCCACCTCTTTGTGATGCTCAACTAATGCAGTGAAATGTGGTTAGTTCACTTAGTTGGATGTTGTATCAAATCCGCGGCTAGGTGTTTTATATTGTTCGATGGGTGTAATGTGAAACCTGCAGGACGCAGACAAAATGCAAATTTGTGGCTTAAATCCATAAAGTGTGAAGCCTTAAGAATATGTGCTGTCAAGTAGCTCGCGGTTGTTATCTTCGAGCCTTTGAGATACAGTGAAGCAATTGTGGGAACAGCGCACTGTGATGTGCGGATAATCGTGCTATATGAGAACATGAATTTATTCCATTAACTGCATTAAGGCTTCAATTTTGTCCTACAAACATATTCCTAGTGTGAGTTACGACCAGTTTCTTATTACCAATCCATTACAGTTACATTATATTCTGCCGAAACCGGTTGCTAAATGCCAGTCTCCTAAAAAACTTACAATCATTTGCCACTTTTCACGTGCATAATCACATGGTAAAGATGTCTCTGATAAACAGGTTAGATGCATGTGGAAATAGTGTCAACGATTGACATCAGAAGAATTTTGCATTTGATTTGTTGAACAGCAGCTGATTCTCAACAAGAGAATCAGGTGAGTCAAAACATCAACTATGATTTTTCAAAAGATGGGCATCTCTTAGTGGCTTTGTTCAAAAAGTGTTCAAGCTCTAAAACACTGGCCTATTTCCAGCCACATGTGGATACGCTTATTGCATTCCAGATGGGTTTGTAGAATGATGTATGTTATTGACGTGCATACTGAATGTGGAAAGATTTGACTCCAAAAAATCATGCCTGTCCCTCTGGACTGGAGCGTCCACTACAGAAACACAAGCAAATTCATGCGGATAGATCCCCTGGACTAGCGAGAAGAGTCTTTCAAGTTTCAACATAGCTATGACGAGTTGTAGACTATGGAAAGTCGGCCATGTCCTGGCCAAGTAGGCTCATGTCGTGACCAAGCTGCCGAGCCGACTCCCTGATCTTGTTCAGTTTCTTGCGATGCACATTGTTCAGCATTTTTGGAACTAGCTCCACCACTTTTGTAATGACGTCTCCCTTTGGAAGAGCACTGTCTGTGTTATAATGGGGTACGACAGCTGCCACAAATTTGAGCCACATTCGATATTAACTCGGGAATGTGTACAAGGTAACCAGAATTGTTGCTAGGTGTAGAGTATAAAAATGGTGGTCAGTATGTTGTAATTAATTTTACTATGATACAGTTTTCGATGTTTGCAAGCTGGGATATGTAAGCTCCATGGATCTCACCTGGGGTTGTTAGAAAGGTGACACACCGCCGGGGATGTGGGAACTGCAAGTTGGTGTCATTTTGGTCTAGCTCAGTGCCGTCTTCAAGCCTTAAGCTCTGCACACATCAGGATCGTACCCCAATTTTTTTGGTTATGAGGTATGTTCTTAATAACAAGAGTTCTTACTGTCAAACAGTTAATCATCACCAGTATTCTAGCAGCTCAAAGATGTAGGTTGAATCAAATTTATCCTTAGTGTGGGTTGAAATCTTTTACCTTAAGTGCCATTAGCACTTGGTGGAACCGGAAAGCCTCTAGGGTGGAAAATTCTTTATTCCTAAATCGGCCCGACAGATGGTGGTTTCGCACATGGAAGTGGCCTGCGCAACTCCGTTTCTCGAACGCCATCGATGGATCCGGAAGAAACGCACAATCGGTGCTTATTTCTGCTGCTACAACTTCCGTATCAAATCTACAAAAAAAAAAAGCAAAGTCATTGGATTTTTCTTCACTTGTTCACCGACAATATCTTCACAGGAGAACAACAAGCAGCTGCGATTTGATTGACCTCGGATGCTATGTGAATACTTAGTCAAAACACGAGGCCTAATATATCCGTCTATTTACGATACATTCGATTAAAAATGACATGTTGTAGCTGAGGACTCGACAATGTAGAACTGCCCACTTACTTCGTGAGAATTGGCGGCGAGGTAGTGAGATTGCGCGTCACCAAGACATCCAACATAGGAACTGTGTCCTGATGACCCTGAAAGTAGAAGTCGCACTGTTCAAGTGGACGAGAATGCGCAGCTGCACCACCTCGGCATCCCATAAAAGCTAAAAACGCAACTAGCACCCAAACCTGCCCCATGGTCCCCCTCATGCTTCGGATCCTCTCACTCACGTGAGTAACCTCCCACAATCTGCACCTCCCTTTTCTCTGATCACGGACCTAATGCTTCCCTCGTTACTTGTTTCGAAGGGACACTGTGGGAGGAAGGAATGAACCAGCTGAATATGTAATCGCCGATCTCTTTGACATTGCACAGGAATCAGTTATGGGAACTATGGACTGAAGCATCGATCCGGTGAAGAGGCGGCCAAGATCATCACGTCAAACAGTTATCGGGACCAAAATCTTCATTCCCAACCGCCGCTGCAGGGCCCCAACCCATCATTCAGTTAGCACCCTTGGTCCTTATGTGGCGCTGCCTGCACAAACGACGAGTTATTCTGTGTGAGCATGCCTCGGCGAATCCTTATCCCAGTGTGAAATGGGTTTTCGTGAGCCTCGAGAGGAGGAACTGGGCGACGCAGTCTTGACATTTCCGCCAGGTTTGGAGTTTAGGGACAATATTGCCAGAATCAAGGCTCAATGATGAGCACATCAGTGGAGCATAATATCGTTAGGGGAACGCAATGCTTCATCTTGGTGCGATGATTACTTGATGATCTCGGACATGGTAACCAAGTGGGTCCACTAAAATAGGTTTGTAAGTTTATCATACATTGAATATAGTCCGTCAACCAATCGGAGAAACAACATCATTGTCACATCAAATCATTTATACTGTCAACAATAGGTCAAGACTTGCCGTATGACTGCAGAAACGATACCTTTCAAAAACATCTATAAAAGATAAATTAATTGGCACAATACTTTAGTTGTGAGATATCCGCACATTCAAAGGAAAAGATTTTATGTCAGGAAAGACTGAGACCGAATTATTTGATGTCAGGAAAGACTAAGACCGAATTATTTGATGTCAGGAAAGTCTAAGACCGAATTATTTGATGTCAGGAAAGTCTAAGACCAAATTGTTTCACTTGGTGTACGTAATTGTTTCAGTAGTGTTAAAGTGTTTACTTCTGCAGACGTAAGATAAATTCTTGAAAAGTACGTGCTTTTGACCTATTCAAACATCGAAAGTATTCCGCAATATTGAGAGCCATATCATTCCAACGACTGCAACCAGTTCTATCACCTAGTTTCTCCCGCGTGCAAGTTCCACAGTCAACCGAATCAGCAATCGAAAGCTTTGAAACATTGCAGACGAAGACTCAATTTTCATTCATCGCGGCGGTGGATCCGCTAAAAAATTCAACGCCTACGGCGGCCATAAACTAAAATATACTTCCGGAATTTACAGGCTTGTCAATGTATCATAGAGACCGCCTACCGCGGCTGGCCAACTTGGAAGCGAATCACTATCTCATCGATCACCTCTGGCACGTTCACGAGGACAAGCTGGAGACTCGCGCTATTTCTCTGAGGTTGTAGCAGTTTTCGTTACTATTGTAGTATAGTACATAAAGCACCCTGAGATCTGCACACTGAGTCACCGTTACAGCAAGCCAGGCAACAGGCGGAGCATTCGTGCAACAATCAGCAGCTTGACAGCAGCTCGACTTGCAAAAAAGGCCTCCTCGTTCAGTCTTGATGGATCAACTGACACGGTAGGGCGTTCGGTCGGTCGGTCGGTCTGTCGGTCGGTGCGAGAGACCTGAAGGACTGGGAAAGGTAGTATTTATTAGTCCACCAAAAAATTGCACTTCATGAATGATACTCGGCGGTAGTCATGAAGGCAAGAGCCCCCAACAAGACCTGTCGAGATGCTCAGGTTCCTGGACGTCGTGGAGCGTTCGATCCAAGCATGAACGCTGATCGTGACGGAGAGCAGCAGGCGATTGACGAGACTTTGAATCATGAGTTGCGGAGCTTCTTGCAGTTGTTGCATAGAGCCATCCGCAGTAACGGCCCAACGTTGCTTGTTAGGTGGCGGCTGTCGTAGCCCATCCTTTCGGTCTGCGGTCAGAAGCAAGCACATAAGTTGTGAGGATGACCTTCTCGCTTACAGAGCATTCGTAGCGAGTTAATCATCCTTTCCAACAGAAACGAGAATACACTTCTCTTAGAAGAAGGGAGAGAGATAGTGATTTGGATGCGCAAGTGTGTACAAATGTACCTGAATCAGGTAGTTGAGATGGTGATTCTCCACAATCAGGTCCTGGCAGCGCTGGCGTAAAACTTCACAGTCAGACTCGTTGCGCTTCGCCTTGCCTCGGGCTCTGCGGTTCTGGAACCACACCTCGACTTGCCTAGGCTGGACGCCTAACTCCATCGCTAGCGTGCTCTTCTGGTGCGCATTTGGCCGCTGCAGCCTCTGGAAGGTATCCTCCAGCACCCGCAATTGCGCCTTCGTGAATCTCAACTTCTGGCTGGATCCTGAACACCCCCACATACACAAAAACTGAGGCTTTGCTCTTTATCGATTGTGGCTTCTGGTGGCTCCTTAGCGCTATTAAACCCCCATCTCCAGCGCTAATTGTGCATGGCGTTACTCAATGAGTGCTCAAAGCTGATGCATACTCTCTATTCATTACGTCTGACAAGCTAGGGACTTCGCGTTTTTTCACCCACACAGCAAATGCAGCTCTTCACCGTCTTCAGAAGCTCTGAAATTTAGGATCCTCGAACATTTTCTACTTCTCACATATCATTAGAATCAAGTTATGGACAGCTATCTAATTGCATCCTCGAACTGGCTAGATACACAAGATGTTTGGATGTTCCTACCTTCGTCATCATCTTCGTAGTCCTGGCTGTTGTCGCTGCACCGGCCAGGAAACACCGATCTCAACATTTCCCGCTGCTCCTGCAATGTCATCGCACTCGATAGGGAGGACTCCGCGCACTCGCAACTGCCCATGTTTCCAGATGAGTAATCCTACAGTTTACAATCACCCACATTCCACACTTCGTAAGGATGCCCTATGGAGCATGTCAATCCACTCTACCTGTACTCAGTCCATGATCTTGATGTGCCCTTAAATAATTTCTCGACCACCCCAAATACGTGACGAGTGGGCTCAGGCTTCCATTTAAATTCTTACAACTGCAAAACATCTCACGAAATCATGTTGACGACTTCTGAATTGCATTATTTCGTTGGAAAACTGTGAAACAAGGTCTCGGAACTGCCAGTTTGTTGAAGGTGCACTTGCATCGCAAGTATTGCTATTCTTTTCGTGCTCTTAGAATGTAGTCATGGTCCGACGTTGAGATTTGAGAATACGGAATGTATCCTTGTGTATCTTACAGTCCGCTTTCTAAATATTTTTTTCCAGAACCATTTCCACGGCTGGATGACCGATCTCGGAATTCATACAACTGTTTGAGGCTTACGAATTGCGAATTGACAGAAATTGCTGAAGGACTTACCAGATAATTCTCTCGTGCAGGAAAACTTGATCTGTTGTAGTACGAATCGTAGCTGGAACCCATTAGAGGCTTCGAAAAACGAGGTCGAGCTCTCTTCACAATTTATCAAGCGCCAGGAACGTATCCAAATGCCGGATAACAACTAAAAGTACCTATCAGCAGGGAAAAACGATAGTTGGTCAGCGATATCCATGTGCAAAAACCTGCGGAGCTCTATCAAAGTTTCTCAATCCGATTAAACACAAAATCATTCATTTGGTAAGGAATTAGAATTCCAAGGGTGTCGTTATTCTCAGATCCTCATAAACGGCAATCGACCTCTACTCGAGAGGCTTGAAGCGTTATTAACGATCAGAAGCACGACATGCTTAGCCGATATGTACTTGAATATGTACTAAGCTTTCCCTTGAGGCGGATGCTGGTAATTGGAAAGTAGCTATCCGACACGATGGCCCAGGAAGCAGAGTAAAATATTCTCTGAAAATGAAAGAGGTTAGTGCTGAACCCTTATACAACCTCTCTTGAGGAAGAAATGGATGTTCGATGAGATGAAGCCTTGAAGTTGGCCACTAGTCAATTCGCAATTACGGTTATAGAACTCAGCTCATACCAGCCGTTGTTTATTTAGTTTTTTACAAGATATATGTTGAAGCTAATCCCATGCATGAGGCAGCACGTCAGGCACTCGAGAATCCCGTAACTAAGATTGTGTGAAGTAATGTAATTGTTCCGAGGTCAGGCATCACTGATTGACTATCGACACACAGTGATGAGTGAAGGGGTTCTAGGGAGCACAGATAAGCATTTTTGCATACTTCACTTGGCTGAACAATGCAATTTTCGAAAGATCAGGGAGCTCAGGTGAATAAATTCTCCAAGTTACGTTACATCTATTTTCAAGTACTTGGTTTCTGGACTATATCACTTCAGCACATTCTGCTGATTTTCACACTACGGTCCTAACCTCGTTTATAAAGTATATTCTGATGTAGCAAGGCTCAATCACTTTACGGCTCAACCCCAGGTGTAAAAGCTTGAGTTCAGCAACTCTAACCAAACGCGGAACTGAAACAACTCTCAGGTGATTTGGATAGTAAGGTCGGGGATGTACCACAGCTTCAAACAGGTTACATCAGAATGTCACAACCGCTCAGGAATTGACTTTCACATTGGTACATGAAGCCAGCGTATGAGAATACATGACACGAAAATGTGCAGTTCGACTATGAGATAAAAACCACGACCCAAAACACCACACTCGGAGCCTGTGTCGATGCACGGTTCTGAATCACATACTCAGAGGTGGTATGATGAAGAGAAATTTCGAGACATGTGGTAACGTGGGTGACCGCAACTAAGTTCGGCTCGATCTTGAGGGCCGCAACAGGCAGCAGATCTCGAATACTGGCTACACGAGGATAAGCACACATGTGGAGAATTCAAGGAGGAGCTTATCTAGATCACGGAAGGACAGTCCGACTCCTGTGGTAGCAATCCGCCCAAGTCAAAGAGTGGGACACACCAGGTAGGGAATGAAAGCCTCTACAATTCAGAGAAGAGAGCTGAACGATTGTGATCAACCCAAATGTTGTCACACGGGCACGTGGTTAAGTCAAGCGGGAGGTAATCTGGTGTACCTGATTCCTAGTCTGAGGGATGATCCAAGATGTTGACACCGAAGGGAAGAGCTACTCGCGTACATGACGCAACAGAAATCAGAGTGTTCGCGACCGAAAAAAAGCGCTAGCGAGAACTGAAACGCAATATGGCGTCCGCTAGATTACAAGTCCAGTTCACGTTTCGCATCGGTAAAAGACAGTACAGGAGCCTATCCCAAAACTTCATGCCCCACATGCTCTCAGTGACGTCTACGACTCACTTTCTTAACGAAGAAATTAACTGACCCAAAGCTTTTCCAACTGCAAAACCCGTACTAGGTGCCCTAACCTCGTACTCAACTTAATGATGGACACTTAGCTTGTGAGCTAAAAGAGAGAGAGAGGGGGGGGGGAGAGAGAAACCTACGATGACCGGAGGTCGGAAAGCAATCTTGCTGCAGCTGGACACCAGCCAAGGTGCTTGCAGATTGTAACCACCGACGTGCCACAGACTGAAAGTGCTAGCTACTCTCAAATTCCGCAGTGATCCGAACTTAATTCCAGCCCAGGTTCCAATCCGCTATCTCGGTTGTGCCGCAATCAGCCTTTGAGCGTGGAGGTAGATATGCATGTCATCGGATGAGTGCAACCCTGGAGGTGGGTGACTAGGGATGATGTGACGATTTAGGGCGTGGCGTAAGCAACGACACCGAAAGACGACACTGCCAGGACTGAGGAGAGTCTGAAGCATAAGTCAAACAACGCAATCAAGGCACAGAGAGCAAGAAAAAGCTGGGCCAGGTTGCAAGCGAGGGGGTGGCGCCGCCTTGCAGTGCTGCTCGAGCCCAGTGTTAGTCGCAAGGGCCCAGCAGGACTCGCCTCCAACGCTTTCCGAACTTCACCCCCTTGCCTTTTTACCGGTTTTGTCTGTTTTGTCGATCTTCACTCATCACCACCCCCAAACTTTTATTAGCCTCATAACCCACTTATAATGTCGCCAGTACGTCGCCGGTTTTCTCTATAAATACCCCCTTTATGTCACTTTCCTGCAGTAAACTAGGCGCGTGATTTACGATGTCCCAGCTAGCACCGCATTCATCAGCACCAATTACCGTCGTCAGATCATTTCACTACGCCTCTGCAACAACATCTTTGTTCCTTCAAGCAGAGCAATCACCCAGTTGTTACACCTTGAGACTTTGTGAACAGCAGAATCATCAAGCTCTGAATCAAACCACTTGCCTGTTTCCACGTTGATGTTTTCTGTTGCAAACTGCGAACCATCTCTAGCTGTCGATGAAATCACTGTATAGAAATGACCCAGTTGGATCAAATCTGTTGTAATCTGCCTCAGCTTGCGGTTGCAACATCGACATCGTCAAGGGAAGGGTACCGGCATCAGAGGTGACCCCAACCCCCCCTTTTCTTCCCCTCTACATGTCAATTCCGCAACATAATTCCCTAAGTGGAATTAATGGATTGAAATCCCAGGTCAAGCCCCGAACCGAGACGAGAAAGGCAAGGGTCTGTGCATGGCAATGAGTTTCCGAAAAGACATTACGGTAACAATAAAGTGCAGTCAGACAATCCCTACTATCTCTCCCTTCGAAGTACCTATAAAAATCATTGGAGATGTCAATTAATCGGCTCAGTCAAGCCGTGTAATCATTTGCTTCTATTAAACAATAATGCATAGTTCGGTTCAAATAGGCTCTCGAACTGCATGGAGTGCGTGGAAGCCACAACCCCTTGCTATAGTTAGGGGCTAAGTCAGGCTAATTAAGCTGACCACCATGGTCTCTCTTCCAGGCTTTATCTTTTACAGGGTCTCAAATGTAGGCTTTCACTGTCCCGTCTTTAAGTTCTCCAGAGCCTTTGCTATAACACCATGCCCTTATTTAGCGTTGGAGCTGGCTCCATGAGGTGCTCAGTCTCCTTGAACCAAGCCACAGAGACCAAAAAGCCAATTCAGAAGGGCCTTGCTTTCATTAAATGAGGATTTTATGGGGATGCATCTCCTGTGACCTTGCAGGCTTTCTTTTTTGTGTGTATAACCATTGCAACAACCTGCTGGGAAATTTAATAATTGGGTCTTGGTGTGAACGGATAATTTTATCACCTTGCCAGGTTTCTTTTTAAGACATATATATTTCTCCCACTGACCCCCTGCCCATGCAATAACCACCCACAGAATCAATTTAATACTATATTCCTCTTTCTTCTTCTTTTTTTTTGTTTTTTTTGTTTTTTTTGTTTTTTTTTTGTTCACTCCTTGCTTGAATGGGCCATGGGAATAATTGCTTGAACCGGCCACAGAGAGAATCTGGATACAGCATAGTGCTTTGCTCATGGTCGGTACATAAAGCAACTAGATTGGACACTCCACAAAATCAAAGAATAAGGAACAATACAGCCCAAGTCATTTCCCACCTTGGGACTTGGGCTACCCTTTAAAATATTAAAATTTAAATTTAAAAATAAATAAATAAATAAATCTTAAAGCAATAACCAGAAAAATCTTGTGTTTAGTCCAGGTGTATTTGTGTCCACAAATTGGGTTGAATGAGACACAAACTATCTCACTAGTGTGGGCTCCTTCCAAGCAGATTCAATTCTAGAGGCTGTGAAGGGAGATAAACCCAACTGGTTCAGTCTCCCAGCAAATGCTCACTGGATAGGGGATGCTACTGATACCCAAATGCCTCGCAAGCCTCTCAAAGCAACAGCATTAGCCAAAGTATGACCCCTGCCCTATCTATCTGCTGCTTGGAACTGTGGTAACTAGGATTCCATCATCCCTTCTAGTCTCTAGACTTAGTACCACTTTCTACATGGTGGCCTGCTAACTCTGCTTCCTTCCAAGGAACACTATCACTATTACAACACTTTAAAAAATAATAATTGTAACTAAATAAATCAATAAATAAATAATGCCACCACCACCACCACCAGCAACAAGAACAACAGAAAATTGTAAACCTTGAGCATGTGATATACACTTTTCTTCAACTCAACAGTAACTTTTTTAAATATATATATATATATATATATATATCTGTGTTTCTAATAATGGACAGACAAACATTGTCATGGATAGACATAATTGAAATAGATTGTGTTAATTTCTTCACTATTTATTTATTTATTATGCATGCCAAGGATAAAATAAAGAATATACATTGAATATCTTAGAATTGAGATTTAGCCATATATACATTGCAGTCTATTTTTTTAGTAGAAATTATGTGCATGTGTATCAATTTTAAACATCCACATGCATTTCAGATTTTCTCATATGTTGATGTAATGTAAAAAACAAAATTTATATGACAATACAACTCATTTTATTATTGATTCTACTTCTAAGTAAAGTAAGTGAACATACAAAAAGAATAGAAAGTAGGATATGTATAGGGAATTGATATTTCTATGTGGAGTTTTACTATTTTCATGTAGCATTATATTGCACTCATCACATTGTTGTTATTATTGTTGTTGTGATCTTGTGACCTATTGTATTTCGGCAGCAACTTTACTTGGATATTTTGGAAGAAAAATTTGTACTCTCTTGAGACCCTTATCTAGTAATTACAGTGAAGGTATATATGCCGGACCTTGGTGTTGAAAACAATCTCCACCATATTGGATCCCATTGCCAATAAAGACAAAAGACTGCTCTATTGGAGCACTAATCAAAACAAAATTGCCTTTGAACAAGTCACAAACCCACAACAACAATAATGGTAGTGTGGTGGGTGCAACATAATGTTAGATGGAAATAACAAAACTTGAGATGGAAATATCAATTCCCTGTAGATATAGTGTAAAATTATTTTTCTATAAGATTTTTTAAAAATATAATATCATTAAAAAATATGATGATTCTATTATTTTTTATTTTAATCTTTATAAAATGGTAATTGATTATTATTATTATTATATATACATACATACATACATACATATATAAATACATAAATCAAATCAATTATGTATTATAGTCATGTGCAACTTTTTTTTTATTACTTTTCTTAAATGATTACTCAATAAAATTTGTGTAATTGTTTATTCATATCATGTGATCATTTGAATTCTTAAACAATTCTTAAACAATGAAATCAATACATTCTTTTTATAATGTATAATTTATTAGTATTCTTTATTTTTAGTGTGAGGGCATTTAATTTAGGGAACCACTAGGTGGACACCTCCTTTTCACTATGTGGACAACCCCTCTTTATTGCATAGACATTCTCCATGCTACACCAATAATATACCATTGTTACATATTTTTCAACAAGTTGAATACTAATGAGGTTGAATTGTATAAAAACAATAACAAACAATAATAACAACCTACAACACATAAATATTAGCAACACATAAGCTAATCAAAGCAAACAAAACAAACAATAAAGGGAGGCATCTACCTAGTGAAAGTGCTATGTGGACACCCTTTTTTTATTTATTTACTTTGTTTTGCTTCTATATTGCTAATATTCATGTGTTGTAGGTTGTTGGTGTTTTTTGTTGTTGTTTTTATACCTTTGAACCTCATTAGTATTCATCTTGTTGAAAAACATGTAACAATAGTGTATTGTTGGTGTGGCATCAAGAATGTCTATGCAATAAAAGAAATTATCCACACACACAATTAAAAGGGGGTGCCTACTTAGCTATTATCTTAATTTATTAATATTTACTTGGTGTTTCATTGGCACAATTCTAAATACTAATGGAAAAAATAAATGATATATATATATATATATATATATAAGCAAAATAAATGTACCTAAAAACCACCAACATCCACAAGTAATCTGTTCAAATTGAAAACATGATCCATAAATTTCTACCAACAATAACTCAATGTATCATAATTTCCACATTAAGCAATAAATTTAATAATAATAATCAAATAAAGAAAATGGCATTTTTACTTTTCAATAATGGAAAAAGAAATAATATGTCAATCATAGACTGCTGTCTAAATGCAGGAGCATGTATTTTTGAAGAAGTGACAATTATTTTATTAAATTCCCCCATTTTCTCATATCACATCTTCTTGGGCCATTGACAGACATAAACAGGAACTTATTTTTCAAAGAATGGGAGCTTGACTTGGAGTGAAAATCTGGGCTCTTTTAAAGAACATCAATGGATTCAGAGGACAGATTGAGATAAGACCCTAGGGGTGCAATGTTGAAGCTGTATTCATTTTATTGTGAAGTTGATCTAGGAAGGGACCAAACAATGTTGTGTCCCTTAGGAATGGGGGCAGGGCAAGAGTAGCCATGTCAGCATGATATCACCAACTGGGGATAATGTTGTCTTCACAAGAATTGGACTCCTTCATCATCTTGTGCTTGGTTCATGGCCACTAATACCCACCCCCTTTCATTCCCATCTTAAATAGATCTGCAGAGGAGGAGGATTTGATGAATTGATTGAATAGCTGGCAATACATCTGGACACACACACACACACACACATCCCCAAATCAACTGCATGATTGATGTCCAAAAGTATTCTAATTCTCTCCCCCTCCAAATCAACCTTGTGTTCTAGCTTCAATGTGTGTCTTGGGCAGCTCAAAGTGATTTTTAATAACAATTAACAGTTAATAACAACATTCAACTGCAAGTTGGTTTGGTGTCACAGGTGTGAACGCATGTGGTTTTGCTTGACAACTGTTTTTTCTTTTTACACCCTTTTGCTAAGCATTTATGAAAATATGTTTTTTTTATAACATAGGGACCAGGGCCTTTGTTTATTTCAAGGCTACATAGATATTGATATAGACATTGCAAAGGGAGAAGAGGAGTTCAGTTTAATATCTCTGCCTTCACTCTGAATTCCTATCTTATTTGTTCTATGCAATACTCTAGTAATTTTCTAAAAATATCTTAATTTTTTCTTTTATTAGATTTAGTTAATTTTGATATTCCTAATTAGAAGTAAAAATAAACAATAGCCACCTACTACTTTTATTGTCACATGTTTTAATGTAAAAATTAATACCAAATGACTTTGGTCCTTGTTCAAGAGAAAGTATTTATTTGATTAAAATATTTCATAGGAAATTTGAAGAGTTTGACTTAAAAATGAATTAAAGGAGTCTAATGACTAAACAACCTTATTTGTATTATATTTTTTTATCTTATATATAAATTTAAAAATTTAGCAATATCTTACTTAATTATTAATTATTATATCTTATTTAAGTTATTTATTATCTTTGTATACATAAAAAATTTAAGATTAAAAATTTTAAAAATTATGTAAGAAAAATAGAGACATTGTTATCTTATTTCTTTTTAAATTACAAATCCTAAAGATAATATCTTATTAATGTAGATTGTTGCCTAAGTACTAATGTATTATTTTATTTTTTATTTTCATAAAGTTGGAACTTCAACCTAGAGTTTTCATGACTTCTAAAATAAATTCCTATAATATATTATCATAAGTTCTTATGAAATCTGATTTAAATAATATATATATATATTTTTTTTGAGATTTTTAATCCAACAAGATGATTTTTTTAATATAAATACTATATTATTTAAAATATGTCAATAAAAGAAAGAAAGTAATTTAATCTTAATTAATTAATTCTAATAAGAAGGATTAATTTTGGAATATTAGAGCCTTAGAAATTTTCTTGAGCATAATTTTATATTTTTGTGGTTGTCTAAATTTGCTTAGTTTTCTAATTTAAAGAAGAAGATAATTTTTTCTTTCTTTAATTAGTTCTTTAGATAATTCTTTTCTTTGCAAAAATATCTAAAATAAATATTATAGATTAATAAATATAAGATTAGATTTATTATTAAGAAATATTTTATAAAAATCTGTTCTAAGTTTGTTAGGCTTGTTTTTTTATTATAAGCTAGAGCTTTTATGACTTTGTATATTTTCTCTACAACAAAAAAAAATTTCATGAATGAATTTATCTACTTATATAGTCCCTTATAGTAGAATATTTTTATTATGCTTAAAAAGGCATCAAATCTATAATTTTAATTATTTCTAAGATATATTTTATAAATTTTTTTTTAACTTTAAATTTTTTAATTAAAATTTTGATAATAGATTAATAATAATGATTTTTTAACTTTAAATTTTTATCATTATTATTAACCTATTATCAATATCATTATTTTTATTATTTAGAACTAGTTATTTTATTGTGTGATATTTTTTCCTTACCTACTTATATAAATTTCTATAAGAACATATCTTCTATTTTAATAGATTTTATTTATGTACTAATTTTTTTTTTCTTTAGCAATCTTTTATACTTATTTTAAATATGGTCTTATAATATTTTTAATTCTTATTAAAGTCAATATTAAAAAGATTAACTTATAGACTTGTATATATTTTTATTAAAATACTTTGTTATTCATTTATATCTTTTTTAACTCATCTAACTTATTTTTTATAAAAATATCTATAAAATTCAAATTTTATATTTAGATTATGTAGTCAAAATAAAATTTTATTTTTATATAGTTCTTTAATATTTCTTTGGACTTCTTTTGGCTCTAAAAGTCTAAAGTTTAGATTTTAATATCCAATGCATCTAAAGTCTAGTTCCACTTTTATACTAATATTTATTAGAAGATAATTCAATCAAGTTGAATTTTATTTAATCATAATTTTTATAAAATGAAAGCCTTGTTCTAAATATTACATGTTACAATTGAAAGATTTATTATATATTTGGTTAGCCATGTTCAAGTCATCTTTCTAATATCTATTCCATACTATATTATATAGAATCTTATAGTATATTCTATAATCTCTGCTTTTTATTTGTTTTATATTTTCTATAAATATTTGTTATTTTAAATTTCTTCATTAAAGTGTTCTTGAAAATTATCTATAGTATTCTAACTTATAAATAAAAGAAAGTAGAAAAAATTATATTCTTGAGGTAAAACCTTATAAGAGTTCATATTCTTTTTTTATTGGTATCATCTTCTATTTCATCTTTTACTTGAATATAGTTTAGAGCTACCTCTAAAATATACAATATCCTTATTTATTTTATTATATTTTTATTTTTAGAATAGAAACATATTATATAATAATTATATGAATAAAAAAATCCATACATGATTGATTTTTAAAAGTTATTTAGCCATCTTACATTGTATGGTATAATAAATAATTTTATTGAAGGACGAATCAAATAATTTAAGAATTTGATCAATTATCTATTTTAATTTAATGAAGAAGATGTTTTTAAGAAAGATGAATTTTGATCTATTTTTTATAAGGACTTTTAGCTTTGTTTTGTTGAAAGTCTAAAGTTGTTCAACCTAGATGCCAATTGATAAAAAGATTGTCTAAATTCCTAAGATATATTTTGGTTGTTTATATTTTAATAGTTTTACATTTCTATACTAGACTATTTTTTTCTAATTTATTTAATTCATATTTTAAAACTCTACTCTTTTTGTAAGGTTGAGACGAATAGAGATGTGTTTGAAATAGAATATAGTTCTTTTTAGTAATACCTTCCTTATTCTAAACCATCTTTATATTATTTACCAATTATCTTTAGTCACATTTTATTTCTTTTATTTTAATTTGTAAAAAAAATGTTAAAAATCTAAAGTTAGTTGTTTGGTTTTTATTTAAATTTTTTTAATTGAAGAGAGAGAAGATAGGAGTAGAAAGTAGAGATCAAACAAAAAGAAGAGGATGTGTTCTACCTTTGCTTATTTATTTATTTATTTATTTATTTATTATATAATCTATCTTAAGGTACATTACCTCATTCAATCAAATCCCTTCTATATTCATGAATAATAAGTGTTCTTCATATATTTTAAATTTTATTTTTTCAAAATTATATTTACTTGTGTCTTTATATGTACTATTAAGATATATTTCTTTCCTTGGTTGTTAAAATTGTTAAGATTTCTAGAAATAGAAGTTACAACATTAAGTCACTACTATTTTAAGGATATTTTTAGAAATTATATCAAATATATTTATTATATGTTTTATAAGATCTAAGGAATCTTATTGTAGAAGAGTTTATGGAATTGTGTAGCGCCATACAAATTTTTTGTTATTATTTTCTTTTATTTTTTATTTAAGTTGGTCATCTTGGATTTATAGATTTTTATTTATTTTTACTGTTTGTATCCATATTTATATAAAATTTTCTAATTTGTGTTATTTATTGTCTTATCTCAATTACTTAGTATTTCTGCTTTCTATTTTTTATAATATAATTACATCCAATATTGCTAAAGATTGATGTTCTTGCAATTATTTGTCTTCACTTTATATCTAAGCTAATTGAATTTAAAAAATTAAATTTTTTTTATTATTAATTGAACTATATGTATTCTTATATAAAAAGAGTATCTTTGTTCTTTAAGATTTTTTGCATTGATTCAATAACTTGATAACCATTGTTTATATTATATTTGATTTTATAATAGTTAATATTGGTATAGATGAGATTTGAAACTAAAAGATTTTCATTTTTATTTTTATCAATTCTATGACATATTGTGTGTTTATATATCCATTGTTTCTATTTGTTTGTTTGTTTGTTTGTTTGTTATTATTATTATTATTATCATCATCAATAATATTTATTTTATTTATATTTTATTATTAAATCCAATATTTAAAATTTGTTATTGTTAAATTTTTTTTAATATATCTTAATTATCTAATTGAACTTTGGTTATATAACACCATCTACAAATATATTCAATTTAGTCTTTTCAAATTTCTTTTTTTTTTATTCTATATAATAGTGTTCTTTTAATTTTTGATCCATTTTTTGTTTTTAAAGTAGCTTGTTTAGGATTTGTTGCTAAGATGTAGAAGATCTTTGTGCCGTACTAAATATTTAAATAATGTTTGTATCTTTAAAAAAAATTATAGTCTAAATTTATAATTATGTTGTTTATTATTAAAATTTTAGAATTTTAAATAATAGGCTTCTATCCTCTTTTTGAGATAGTAGCTATGTAGAATTTAGTTACTATTAACTTTATTTTAATTATTTTCATCTTTTCTAAACAACAATTATATACTATTTGTATGTAATTTGTTGAGAATCCTAAATTTTTAGAAGATTCTATGAAATAATTTAAGTACAGATTCTTGTGTGATTTGCTAAATTTTTTTGTAAAATAATAAATATTAATAATCTACTTCTAAAAAATCCTCATTCCTATTGTTGTTTTGGAAAATTTTAATAGTTATAAATCTTTTGTAACTTTTGATTAAAAAAATAGATTTTATGAAGAAATCTCATATGCCAAAGTGTGACTTATTTTTCTTTATAATTGAGAAAATAAATTTGTATAGGTAAATTTGAAAGTTTTCTACCTACAAACCCAATATATATATATATATATATATATTCCAAATACTCTATTTCATATTTATCAATTTCTACATCTTAAGTTGTATTACCTAAACCTTAATTCAAATAAAAACCCTGATTTCTATCTAACCTCTAACTAAACGCAATGAACATAGTGAAATGTTTGCTAAACTGAAAGTAAGGAAGTGTTAGAGTCTCCTTGCTAGGACATAAGAGAAATGAAGGAGCAGAGGTAAATGGCAGGTCCACCTATGCCCACCACTTTATCTGCTTGACAGCTTTTGATGCAGCCTGAAAGGAAAAAGATGTTGCTAAAAGCCACCCCTAAAGGTGCCCTACAAGGCCTCAAACCAGGAGCTGAGGTTTACTCATTACAAAACTCCACTTTCTCCACACAGTTCAAGGGAAAGAAAGAAAAAAAGAATGTGAAAGAAGGATAAAGAATTTCCCTGTCTGATCTCATTTTTGCTCTTATTAGATTTCCTTTCTTTGGATGTGATGGGTTGCTGCAAGTTAAGCATTCTGAAATGGGGTTTGCTGCATTCATTTGGCACAAGCAACCCACCAATTTGGTCACATTTGCATAAGTATTTAACCCTCAATAGATTCAGTAGACAGTAGGAGTATGGTCCTTATTTAAATGCAACTTTCTGTTGGATATGAGTGGTGAGCAGCTTTGCTTCACTGCAAAAGTTAACCACATAATTTTAATAGAAACTTTGAATTTGTAACAAAAGCTGATAGATTGATTACAGGAATCCAGTAATATGGACGCAATAATAGCCAATCAATTCACGTAATGGCACATCAAGAAAGACTGTATAAGAGATTTGGTATTATGAACAAATGACATTTTATATTAAATAATTTTAAAAAATTCACCCCCTCACGTTTCTTGAATTTCCATGTGCAGGGAAGTCTCAGAACAGACCACATGCCAGCATGGCAGATGGGGTCCTCATCCAGTCACCCATGAACGAAGAAAAGAAAACCCCCACGAAAGAAAAAGAAAGCGTCATGCGAGAGCGCAGGGCTAGTGTAGCTGCGCAGGAACAGGGAGCAGGGTCAGAGAGTACTGGGTTGGTGAGTGGTTCGGAAATGAGTGGGTGGGTTGGAAGCGGAGGAGTAGGAGGTCATGAGTTCCACATGTCGCACAGGTGTGCCAATGAAGAGGGGTGGGGTCGGGGCCTACATAGCATAGGCCTACGTGGAAGTCACACCCGCCCGCCCCTGGGAACTGGCTTTCTGTGGAGCTCCTTTAGGGAGGGGGTGGTGGAGGTGGAGGTGGTGGTGGGAACAAGGACCTGGTGTTGGTGTGGTCAAAGCAGCCAATTGTAGGCATTGCAAGGGCTTTTTTCTCCTTTTTTTCTTTCTTTATTTTTTCCCTTAATACAATAACAAATTATTATTATTACTGGGACAGGAAGTTTGGGTTTGGGGATTGGGTGGTGAGGGGGATTGCGTAGAGGCCAAGGCCATTGAACACAGAAGCCACAGCCCTGGTTTGGGTGCTCTCCTCCAATCCTAGGGACAACTTACTTGTTCCTGAATTCCAGTGCCCATTCACACCACTCCACATAAATATTCCTTGAGGAACATCTGCAGACATGGATTGTTTTGATGCATTATCCATGGAGATTGAATTGCTCATTTCTATATATATGGATAGTTATATATTCACACTCACAAAACAATGCATAGAACAGGCTTTGGATTATTTGTGAATGAGGTTGTGTGGGCAGGAAGGCTCTGGCAGGGATTTTTATTAATATCTTTGCCCCTCCCTCCATGCCTCCCTGGGCAGCCCTCCTCTTGTTCAGGATAAAATGCGGGAGTATGGGATTACATTGAGACCTGGGGCGGTGGCAACACGGAATGGTTGAATGAGGCTGACTTGTAATTCATGTGCCCTCTCCGCGTGAGAAAAAACAGACACAGCAGGTCAACATCTAATGGAAGATCAAAGGAAAGGGTGAGTAGGTGGGTTGCTTCATTGTTTCCTTCTTTCATTCTTCCTTCCCACCGACCATGCAATGGGCGGCCATGTGTTACGGGATCCCACTGTAGCCAAAGATGGAGGTGGATGAACATGAAGATGAGAGGAATTGAGGAGGGGAGGTGCTTTGCATTGCAGCCTATGAGAGGGTTGGAACTGATTCTTATGGGGTGGGCAAAATCTGAGTGGTGAAGTAAAGCATCACACACAATTGGGAGAAAAAAACATAGAGAGGGATATAGACTGATAGATATTTCATTATTTTTTACTCATCAATAATAATACTATATGGTGTAGGTGGGCATATTCTACACCATCACACCCACCCCAAGAGAGATAGTGAGAGTGAGGATGGCGGTTGATTTTGTCAATGTCTACCTATCCATAACTGTTGGAACCTGCTCCATCCCCTCTATCTAACTATATATAGAGAACCAATGAAAGGTATTCTTTTCATTCAAGCTTTAGACCGACTCAAGGGTGGGCAGCGGTGAGACCCCTAATATAATAATATTATTGAGTTGAATTGAATGGACATTCTCAAACCAGCCAAGACAAGCCGCCCCAACGGAATGGATGAGCTACCACCGGGGGCCTTTCTTATCCTTCTTATTTACTTCATGAATATAATAATGGACCCCAAATAACCTCCACTCACACCAAGTCGTTTATTCATTTATTTATTTACTTTTCCATCCTTTTTTCCATTCATTCACGCATGCATGCATGTGTCACACATGTTTTGAAAAATAGTATTGATTTTCTTGCTGATTCTCTTTACTAGATGGATGATATCAAGAATAGATAGTAATAATAACTATGATATTAAAGAAGAGGGTCTTATATAATATTCATATCACAATTGCATGTTTGTTGTACGTTACTGGTATCTTGAACCTTGCAACTCCAACATAGTTTTAAAATTTTAAAATTATTTATAAAACAAATTCTTGAATATTTAAGTTTAAAATTCTCATTGCATTAATATTTATGATCACATTAAATATTTTAAACTAAAAAGTGAAGTATTGAATGCATATATATATATATATATATATATATATATGCATATATACACACACATACACATATCACCTACATATTATATTTTCACAAATTTAATTGATCCCATATTTAGAAAATACTTTCATGCCATTTGATGCGCAAAAGAGTCAATGGTACCATTTCCATTTCCTACCAAGAGTAAAAGAATCAAAGACAACATAAAGGCTTGCAGCTATAACTTGGTTGAATTACCCTATGCATTCAGGATCTCAGAATTGGAATTAGTGATGCTAGAGAATCAGCAATGCAAAGTGTCCGAGTTTAAGATGCCTCTGTTAGTCACATATAAGATAATCCTACGGAACTCTATCACCTTCACTAATGGAGATTGAATCAAACGTGCTAGATAGAGATAACCGAAACAATTTAAGGAGACTAATCCAAAAATGTAGAAATTCAATAAACACACTCAAAATACAATAATGTACAACTGATCTAATGGCCATTTGGCTTCAGTGCTCCAGGAAAACTACCAATATATGAGAAGCAATCAATAATTGACTATGGATGACAGGTATTGGCAGCCTAAACAAGCCTAAGCTACTCAATTCCTTAGTTAGCCAGCTCACCATCTTACACACACCTTGAATGTCTAAACATTCATCCTTGTATCAGGTGCAACTCCTTGGCTAAATGGGATATCTAACCATACCCAAAGTCTTGATATGGCTGCCCTGCTCCTCAGTTAATGCATGTGGATATCTGCCGAAGTGGGAGCTCACTCTTTCAGGCGGTCAGCTGGAAGAAATCCGGACAGATCTTCATCACTAGGCTTCAATGAAGTAATCATACATGATCGAGCCACTGACTCAAATAGCTTTTCAATCTCTGGAGCACAACGTGTAAAGCTGTGTGTCCAAAAGCTGTAACGTGGATTCTGAAAGACACATACTAGTCAGTATTGCAAAGAAAAATAAATCACAAACTCAACACATTCAACATAGCTTCACCCCAGAAAAAAATTTAAGGGTTGCATGATTGCCTCTTAACAATGTAGACAAGCATATACCTTGATGAGCTCAATGAAGGTAATAAGAAGGCCCCAAGGATGTGGCCGATAAACAATTAATCTTTCCAGCAGCACACGAGTAATCTGCTCTTGGACGATGTCCTGAATACGTAAAACAAAGCATAAATGTGAGCACTTAGCATTGATCCCTCGAACGTGGAACTAATGTATTCGGCTATCGTAAATAAACCCAGAGGCTTTGAATGCAAAGAGGAAGAGTACTTACTACTGATGCCTCAGCAAAGAGAAATAAAAGAACACACGAGAAATAATATGTGTGATTGTTGGGGTAGCGCAGCTGATTGGCCACAGCATTCAGAAACAGATATCTCCCTTCGGTGTCAAGGTCATTGACGAGTAGCTGAAATATGTCCATTGGAGCGCTGTGGGTAATAGGAGCCGTGAGTGCTGCCAACTGCTGTGATGTCTTGCTATGAAGTTGCTGAATAGCCTACTCACAAGAGAGCCGACTTTAGTGATTAGAAACCTGATCAAACTACTTAGGAACTAAATGTCTAAAATAAATCAGAGCAGCATTGATACAATACTTCCATGCACTGTACACGCTACTTTTCAATAAAGTTCTCTTTGGACGAAAATCAAAGACTTCCACATATATAACATGACGACATTCAGGTCACTAGTATTGCTGCAAAACCATTCAAAACAATTCAAGACACTGAACTTGTTACCAAGATCCACAAAAACGCCACTGCTATACCTGCATTCCGACGTAAATCACCAAAGCGTTAAGAAGAGGCACGTTGTAGCGTGTGCCAGAAGCTAGCGCCTCCTGAGGTGACAGAGTCAATCGTCCCTTCAAGTCCATGGATGTGAGTGTTTGTTGATTTCGGTTCTGCTCAGTTAAAGTTCGAAGAGGTTAGATAATATGTAAGTTACTGAGGCGTAGGGCGTCTATTTGTGCTCTATTTGCTATTTTTTAGAATTAACATTCATGCTTACCTTAATGAAATCATCAACCTCGCTTTTCAGCTGCTTCGATTTCAACGCTGTTTCAACATCTGAGAGAATACGTGGTGAATGAGATATTTCTGGCAACAGATCAACCTGGAAGCCACAAATCACAAATAAGAGCTAGTTAATCTCATGTGGTAACACCTCACGTTAATCACTTCAAAACATTTCCAGTTGTCAGAACACGTAAACAATTGACAGAATAACAAAAAGATAAAGTCGCGCTTGAAGGAGAGAACCCACATAAACACTACGTCAACTAGTGACTCTCGGGGTCTTACTTTGAGATTGGGAGTAAATGGATCAGGAAGACGCATGTTGCGAGGGAACGCACTTAGAATCAAGTTGCGCATTTGAATGCAAGATGGCGGAATGACATCACAAAAGCTGAAGTGACGTTCACATAAGAACTCTGGGAAATCGTGAAGTAACACAAGAAGAACTCGCAACGTGCCTTCATAAAGCAGTCGCACCTGCCGAAACCAGGTTATGTATGATCAGGTTTAGTCCCAGGTAAATGGACATACAAGATACATGTACAAATTATAAGCCGAATATACAAGAGAATGTGCGTGCTTAAACCATATTGAAGAACATTGAGCTCAATCAAATAAACATAATTATAGTTGGAAGGAAAGGAAGCTATCAATTTACGAGTCCAAATGAAGCAACAGCGCATGGTTCACCCACAGCTGATATATTTGTTTGGAACTCAAGTGTCTTGATACCTTGACAAGCTTGTGGGAGAGTAGTTACACGATAATGCTTAACAAGTTACGTGCTCAGGCCATACTTACAGGTTCACTTAGGTTGGCATTTCGAAGATATGGTTCCATAAACTTGAATAATGCAACTAGCAACTTCTGAAATAAAGACCATCCTTTTTGCGCGTTGCTCAACAATAACTTCGGCATGAATGTTCGATGACTAATCAGCTCCAACCACGCTAAGCTATTAACAGAAACATAGGATTATAGTATCAGTGAACAATGCACGGGAGTCCTCAAAAGCATCACCATTTCATATGCTGGAAAACAAAAACCTTTAAAAGTTCTCCTTATCTTAAATCGTCAAAAATATAAGAGCGTCGCGCATACCTGAAGCCTGGCACATCGAGCGGTCGCAAAGACAAAAATGCATATCCGAAAGCTTGCAAAACCTGCAAAATAAAGCTTCGTCAAAAATCAATCGTACTGCACATGCAAGAATGGAACAGGCTTTCTCTTTTTCAGGAACTGGAAAAGGACAATAAAACGACAGATCCCCTCAATACCTGATAATTACTTGAATCCAAGGTGGAATCTGTTAAATTAAAATCCATAAGCCATGTGACAAAGAGGCGGAAGTATGGGCGAGGATGGAACCCTGCTTTGCGGTCATGGTCCCTTTTCATCGTGCGAACTGTCACGTTTAAAACCTGGCGATACAACACGACCGTAAGTGCGTCAAAATAAGACTCTATCAGACATCTCAAGGTACACTAATCATAGCAAAGCTATTTACTAAGCCTAACAAAATACGAAGAGGATAAAGCCTCCGTTGAATGAGATTGAAATCAATTATTAAACTTACCCTAGTAAGAAGATTGACCTTGTTCAGGGATGGCTCGGATGAGTACTGAAAACCAACACACCAGTATTAGAATTAAAGGACAGGAAAAATAATCCTTAGAACTAAATAATAAAGTATGCACAATTTTGAAGTCCATATAACTTTGTAGAATTAATCAACTCAATATCATCCAATGACATAAACAAAATATTCCCTGTTTTTGAGTTCAATGCACGTATAGAATCATGGAACACCGGACTAGCCACGATAAATAGGTCAGAATTCCATATGCAGCACAAGTAGAAATACAAGAAAAGAAATGAAACAAAGTTAACCAACACAAAGGACATAAGGTTAAACTCTTGAGTAGTTTTACCTTCACCAACAAAACAACAAGCTTTGCAACCATATCAATGGCTGCAAATGACATGTTTGATCCTTCTTGCAGCCTGGGTTCGCTTCCAGCAGTGACAGGGTTTGAAGTCTCCGAGTTCAAACAATGACTCTCAGCCAACTCCTATTCAAACAATCCAGAGGGGAAAAAGTTACGTATCGGCACACAAATGTGATACGATGTCGAAAGAACAGAACTACAAGAAGCTTCTAGTCTTACAAATGACAAATCTTTGTATAAAGTGATGATGAGATCTTTAAATTAATAATGAGAGAATCTGGAGAATGTTTTCATACTATGAGGATACGGAAGAATCGATCCGTGACGTCATCTCCCTTCAGCATCCCACTGTTTTGCAGCTGTAAAATATAAATCGAGTTAACCTTTTCGTTTGGCCCTCCTGGCGTAGTGCAAATTCGAGCCCATTCTTGGAAGAACTGTGTTGCCTAATGTCAGAAAGAAAACCACCGTAAATCATCATGCAGGTTACGATAAATTGCTTATGTATCATGATGGTTACCAAACATCACGGACGCATATATAGCTGCTCATTCTTGAACCTGTCCACTCGATGTTACCAATCGGGCAGTGTAGAGGATCATAGAGGATATTTCAATCTCAACTTCAAAACTTGACCATACAAACTGCATTCTGATCAAAATGTGAACTAATACTCAACAGAAAACTTGCGTTTCTCTTGTGGTGTCTGCAGGTTATTCCACCCATCTTTCAATCAAACTAAAAATTTCTAAAAATTTTGTATGAAAATTCAATGACATACTTGTTCTCGAAGTCCAGGAGGATCCGCAGTTTCACGCATGCCTAACTTGCCATCATCTTTAAGTCCCGCACTGCGACCGGATGAAGGCTGCTAGTACGTGAATGTTTCAACGTTAGAACAGTATTCCAGAACTGTTCCTCAAATCTAGTCCAGTTTTTGCTACCCTCAAGAAAGCTACCTGATGAGGTCAACTCAAAAGCGTATACAGGAAGAGTACAGAAATGAGTTTTCAATTCTAGCACAAATACTGCCCACTAGGTCACACTGCAGAAAGAAGCCACACCTTTTTCTCTTTAGATAGCCTGCCTTTATCATCTTTGTTTGCACTTGGTGTGCCCTTAGCAATTTCCACCAACTGCTGCAATGACTCAGGAGTACCTGGTCGTGCTGCCAGCTGCAACCGCAATGAAAAATAAAAAATAAATACTGTGAGCCTCAAACTAGCAGTGATTAAGATTAGGATAAAATAACTGTGGCTCAACATAAGTCATGATTGAACTCCAATAGGAATCTACACGTCAATTCAGTAAATGAAAAAGCAAGGCTAAAGCTCACCTTCCCAAGAGCTTCGATCACATTGTAAAACTCTGTGCTAGTAACACCTGCCTCTTCAATAACACACGTCTTCACGAGGTACGCTGCAAAAGCAACTGCGTCATCTGCGCAATGCAGTTGAACTTCATTAGTTTGAAATCTCAAGAAACTTTGTGTCCCACAACAATGAACACCAGATTAGAGGTTGTCTTGGGCCGATAAAAATAAGGTGATGATTGGCTCAATTCTACAGTGGGCTCATCATCTCTTGAAACCCAACAGGTATAGGAGACACAAAGTAAAACAGCAGTTACTAGTCCTCCAGGGTTTTCAACGATGATATGAAGCTTACTGTTCCGGCCTCCATCAATCCACTTTGTCAGGTGCAAACTGTAGTCTTTCAAATTGATCAACTCAGATCTGATGAAACCAACAGTAATTTCCCGGTTGAACTTGCGATCCTCATCAGAGTAGACAACCTGAAAACAACAGAAAGTTGGTGTCAGGCATAGACACGAACTTCATAATCATATCATAGAAAATACTCAATTAAGACTGCTCATATGATCAAACGTTAAATACCATTATGTGGGATCGACATTACTAACACAAGCAATTTACAAAAGGAAGAAATGTTTTTAATTACCCAGCTAGTCAATTCCTTGACCACTCTCCTGCACACGTCTCGAATGGATTCCAGGATGCTGAGGTGGACTAGTACATGTATTTGGCTAGTCGTGTTATCATATAGACGCTTAAAAACCTGATCCCAAATAACCACTCAGTCAATTAGACAGATAAACATGTGATGCACCACCACGAACTGCAACGGTTTCAAACAGTATCATGCACACATAAGTCTCCAGGTTTATATCCGCAGCTGACCTTCTGAGCTATTGCTAAAGCTGCCTCGTCCCTACTAACGCATTGCAAAATGATTTCGGGCACCTCATTTGCCAGGGCCTGCAAAGGAAACCCACACATCAGATGTAAAACCCAAAACGACATTTTTCAATATCAATTGATTTAAACCTGAAAACACTTCATACATTCAACTTAATTAATTAAATACAGTAAAAAGCAATGAACTTCAAGTCCTACCCGCACTTCATCATCAAGCGGAGACGAAGAGCTAAACGAGGATGCCCTTGAGAGTGAAAGATCCAACTGAAAAACCACCACCATTGTCAGGCTCTCTACCGGATCAAAGAAAATCGTTACCATGAACCATAAACTTCACTGTAGGTAAACTTCATCAACAACTACAGAGGGACCACTTCAGTAGGGAATAACCACCTGTACGTGAAACCTGGACTTTCAGGCAAACATCGCTGCAGACTTGATGACATCACACCCTCATAAATTCAAGGGATTGGAACACCCTCGTGCCAATATATATATATATATATAAATACTGTTTCCTAATAACCTAGCTCGTTTATCATTTTGGTAATTTATAACAATACCAACTAACGGTGCATACTAACCCAAGTCGCTTGTTAATAGTGAACATATATAATATTCATGCTACCTGCCTCCAGAAGTGAATGCCGTTGAGCATACCTTTTGTGCCACTACACTGAACTTCTCCAAAGCCTCTCCAGTGGTTAGAGAAGGCTCTTGTGCAGTAGATCCAACATATTCAGCAGGCAAAGGTGGCGTAGAAGACAGTGTAGATCCCAGCATGCCCTGCAGTCCTTATCCAGGTGACGAACAATTTCACAATGGAAAAGCAAAAAATGTAGGAATTTTTATTTTTATTTTTATTTTTATTTATAAATTGCCACCTTATAATTCGATTTTTCTGATCTGCTTCACAGGTTTCAAAATACTGAAATGAAGGAATCACCATCATACCTTCGAAGCACTTGGGGTCTCCACCACATTGAATTCTGGAGGCGGAGTTGATGAATTGGAATGTATGGGGAAGGAGAGAGAGGTATCCTGAGAAAGTCTAACTTGTCCGTCCGCTCCACCAGCAGAAGCCGTCGAGCTGAAACTGCACGATGCAATAGAGCACACAAGCCACTTGGTATGAATTTTCTAAGACAATTCAAAATCCCTAGGCGCGTAATGATACAGGATACGACTCAATGCGTTACGTCCATATCGTAAGATTGATCTTAAACCATCACTGCAGATTAAATTTCTTTCAAGCTACAATTATATACAGCCCCTGTTCACTTGAACATTTGGATGAGAACTAGAAGAAAACTTCTGTAAAGACAAAACACTATAGAAGCAAACCTTAGTGGAGATGGTTCCCTAATGTCCAGCTCATCAGATGATGGATCTGAAACTTGGGCCGTTGCTCCAAGTACTGATGAAGATTGATTTCCATTCAATGACGCACGAGAATTTGCACCAGGTTCACGACCTGGAACAGAATAAATGCCTCTCCCTGAAAGATTAGTGATACCTGGAGGACCTGCACTCGTTACAGGTGCGTGACTTGACTGATTCTGCCAAGGGAGTCGAGCAAAATCCTGCCAACAAACAACCCATCGGAACTTATCAGAATGATATACAGTCCTGAATGAGACGACCCAATAAATAACATCTAAAATTCTACCAAATTCAATTTCCATCAACAAACATGGAGTTACATTCGATTTAAAGTAGCAAAGATGCAAATAAAATAGAAGCGACAAGCTAATTCAGCATTTCACACAGGACTTTTGAGATCAAAGAATTCAAAAAGTTAACATAAATTACAAAATTTTAACACGTACCCCATACACCCGTGCCTGAGTAATGGACAATTGTCCTGGTCTTGGACGCAGTGCCTCAGGAAGATTACTAAGAGTCTGATTTGTAAACATATAATTATCACAATAAGCAGAACCCGTGCGTATTCTGTCGGCTCTTCGCTGTGCTAAGATGGGTGCAATCACCTCTTCTAAATCCCGTTGCGCCTGTCAACACTCCATAGTCACATTAACATTCCTTACAGCAAATACTAAAGAGAGTATCTTTAATAGCTTCCATCAGCTGCAATTAAAAAGACACATCATTTTTCTCATAACCTGAAAATTAATCCCCAGTGTACCAAGATGGGAACCACACCTTCTCAGTTGCGGCTTTCTCAATCACGGCACAACCCAAGTCCAGATTATCATTTGTGACTAAATTTACAGCTTGCTCTAGCACATCTTGGACGAGAGCCGTCTGCAGAAAAGTTCTCAAATAATTTGCCATGGCAACTCGCAAAGGCTCCTGCCAAAGAAACAAGCAACAAGTAAGCCGACGAGTTCTTTGGCATTACATTTAAAAATCCAAATTCAGAAGAGAACAGCATCTTGTAAGCAATTCAAGTAATAAACGATAGTGCACATCCTAAAAAATTGCAAACAGATGCTCAAAACTACTACTTCTATCACTACAGAGACAAGGGGCCTGAGCGTCAAAGCTCTTGTGCTATACCTTGCAGGTAACATGGGCCAAACTGCCAGCCAGGCTAGCTACCATCAAATTAGCAGACTGGTTCGTGCGATTTTCATCTGATTCCATTGCATAATCCTACAGGAAAAAAAACATTAGATTAGAAACAATTCAATAGGGGAGTGCAAAGCCAAATATTGTGCCATGCTACTATGGATAATCCTCACTTCATATCTTCTCCATGCAACAATATATGAAGGCAGAAGTACCTAGCTTTACTCGTATTGCACTCCCCGGATGTATCATTCAAACACCCAAATAGAAAGATATTGAACTAACCTTCATCACAAGCTCCCGAGTAGTCATACAAGCAATAGTCACACTACGTTCTACTACTGGGCTTATAATCTCTCTAATAGCGCGCTCCATGGCCACAGGAACAACCCTGCAATCGAAAACATGCTTCACTTTTCAGTTTGAACGCTGCAAGAATGCAATTATCACCGTCAAGCGTAGTACGTAGTTCAGTGAATTAATACTATCCAGTCAATACTGTGTTACAAAAGTCTAATTCAAGCTAGTGTATTAAAGCCATTTCTGAGATGATTCAGAAGCTGATTGAATGATTGCTTCATACTAACTGATAAATATAAGAGTCATTGATGTATGTACCTAGCAAGCTGGAGCTGTTGACCAAGTCCAGCTAATTTCGCATTTAGAACAACATAAGATGTCAAATCAGGAATTGCCATAGACGCCTGTCCAACAATATTATGTCAGCATCCGAAACCACAAACATACCCACAAAAGATGCAGCAAACAAAAATTTCTGATGGAGATAACGTACTTGGGTGGACGAGAACGATGGTTGAGATGGAGTAGATGAAGCTTGAACATTCTGAGCGCGCTCCAGTGCAAGCGATGGTCTTTCTTCCCCAATTAACTGAAAACAACACCGCTTGTGAACAAAAGCCTCTTGGATCATGAAGGAGATGATACAAAAACTAAAAAAAGAAACTTTTATAGTTGCAAAAGCAACGCCCACAACAAACAAACCTGTGCAATTACCGACGAAGTCAATGATGTGGCAGGCTGGATGATACTTGGAAGTTCAGGAGGTATGTCCAACTGCTGAGGTAGAGATGGTACAGGCACAGAAGGTGCAGAACTGCTTGCCGACAGGGCTGGTGACGGTGACTGAGAAAATATTGGATCCTTGTTTGAAAAATCAGGATTCCCCTCCACCTCACGCTCCAGGCCCTCGAGAAGCTTCGAGGGCTTTACTTCCTTCATGTCTACATTTAGATTCTTGAAAAGAACCTGAAAATATTAGAAAATAATATTAGTTGAAATTTCTTAAGCCAAGTCGACAAAAAATCAAAACAGCGATTTACATGTGCAAATGAAAACCTGTAGACATATAACTTTATCACCAATTAATAAATGTATAAAAACCTGAAGGGCTGAAGATTCCATGCAGACTACTTACATCTTTAGAAGAATCAGATTTCAAATGGTAAGAACCTGTGTCAAAAAACTACCTCAATATCAAACTTGAGATTCATCTTCAAATTAGGTAAGTTATAAATCTCCACAAGTAAGCTTAGTATTGCCATAGTCCATGGATTCGGAGGTTGGTAAGCCAGACTCTGGTTACAAGGCTCCAGTACCTGTGAAAGACGTAGGAAGTGAAGAAGAATACAAATTGTAAAACAACATACTACAATTCTGCAGCCCGACAATTCGTTTTCTCAAGGAACCGTATCAATTTATGCTTCAGACTCCATTAGTACTCATTTCGTAAGATAGTATTTTCCTTCTCAATCACTTCTCTATACAAGACATATGACAAGCTTTAGTAATTCGCACCTTAGATGTAAATGGAATTATTGCAATCATAAGTCCTTTCTGATATGCCTGCACACAAAAGGAAAAAGGTAAATATCATTCAGATCAGATTAGATACATGAATAGCTTCATCATAAAAATTGACGACTCATTCAAAGTTATCTAATGACGACATGAGTAATCTGTTAAACAATAGAGAAGATAAAAGGGATCAGCCTCTGACTGCAGTACAAAAAAACTATCCACAACGTTTGAAGTTTCGAAAGCTCATGCTGAAGAAGCTTATTTTGAATACCTTCCAAAAAATTATGTGAAAACAAAAGAATTGTAAAAGTGATCCAAAACGTTCCAGAAAAAGCAGTTTCTACTAAAATGAGCACCACTTGATTACACACATAAATCTAATGAAACAAAAGCAGCTTATGCAGCTTGAGTTTCAGATGTCAAAAGTACCTTGATAATTAGAGACTTCGGGTCAAGTTCGCGGGCTCTCAATGCTTGATTCCGCCTAATGGTCAACTTTCCAAGCCAACTTCCTAAATTCTTCAGAAGTGACCTCTCCTCCGAGTGAGTCTTAATCAAGTTTGAGGCGAGTAATACCTGGCAAAAAAATGTCCCATAGTAAGAAATTTTCCAAAACAAAACCTACACTGCAGGCACAAGCAGCATAATAACGTCGTTTTTAGGAACACTTGGGAACACTTGGATCTTCTCACGTTCCAAAGGAAAGGGGCGAGTTACAAGAGCGTATTTAAATTTGAAAAAATCCGCATACTGGACATGTTTTTTAACCAGAGTGCACCAAAAAGTTACAAGATTTTTCAAGATTTTACCTTGCAGTTTTCATAGGTTGTCATAACAACTTCCCTGTGCAACTCCTTGGAACCCATCTTGTCTAAAAATTTTATGTACGTATCATGATTGTTTGGTTCGATGCTTGCTCTGTCAATCAAAATACAATTACCATACCAGGAATTTAAAAAAAAAAAAAAATTCCTTAGCCCAGAAGACATGCCTTAATTTGAAATTAAGTAGAAGCCTCAACAAAGTCTTGCAAGGGCACACATGCTAAACAAAAAAAAATCTATGCTTACCTTTTCATCACAACGTATTGGGCAAACCATGGATAATACTCCTCTTTCAAAATTTCAGCACACTCCTCTGCTTTAGCTTCCAGATTCGTCCAAGATATGTTGTTAATTATGAATGCTACTTTATCTTGTATCTCTGAACTTGGTGCCTGAGAAAAACAGAGACAAAAATGGAATAAGTTGCCGAAATCTACTAAGTAATTAACGATATGCAAAGCAATGACCAGATGCCAATTATCAAAACACTAAAACTTGGAACAAAAGTGACTAGTCAATTGTTGGGCGTACACAAACTATATATATATATATATACATATCAAAGTAGATAGACCGAATATCACTCAACGAAGTATAGCTTCAGTACGTCTACACATGCAAGTAAGAATTCGTACTATTGTTTATAAGTAAAATACCTCAATAGGCTTGTCCCGTTTACCAGCAGCAGCAACAAGGGTCTCTATGTTAAGAGCATGTCCAAATCCAGAAATAGCTGTACGTAATGAGCCTGGTATATCAAACAATTTAAACAAACATTGCCAAGGGCAGTAAGAATGATCGAAAGCACGGCTGGTAACTACCAATGAACATGCAAATTAGGTTGCAAGTGTAATGTGGGATGATAATCATGCCCATCTTTCCGTGTACTAAAACAATTACTTACAAAGGAGTTACAAGAAATGGAAGTTCACTACTAGAAGACGATTCGTTTATTTCAACATGCTCAAGATGACCGATTCGAACATAACGTTAGACCTAATTCACTGAGAATACACTCAACCACATACTATACAAAGTTCAAAATACAGCACTGATACGGATATCGTCTTACCTGAAGCATTTGCAGACCTCGTGCTAGTCCGAATGTGAGCTTGATTTGCTGTGTGACCATTTGAAGTTGCTGAAAAAGGAAAATCAGGAGCTGCTGCAGAAAGGCTGGTAGCCTCTGCACTTAAATGATGTGATGACACTACTGTCTCAGGAGTTCGACTGGGTTGCGAGCTTGGAGTGATCGCACTTTGCTTCGGTTGTGCGTCAGACCTTACATTATCAGCCGTCTCTTCAGCTAAGGACTGAGAAGGTTGATATTTAGTAGGTGTTACAGATGTAGTACGGGATATTGGTTGAAAGGGTGATTGAGAATTTGTGCCAAATCCTGACTGTGACGATAACAAGGAATCTAAAGATGCTTCTGGAACAGACTGAGTACTGTTCTGCGATTGTGCCTCGGCAGTTGAAGAGAAGCTCCCAGCAGATGTTTGGAGAAAAGACTCTAAACCCTAAAAGATGAACCAAACAACTGTAAGGACCACCAAAGACAGTGGAGTACCTTTACAATGCGGAAAAGAGAGCACAAAGACCAGAAGCCACAAATCATAGTAAAAAATTAACGTAAAATCCTAGAAGTTTTCTACAATCATAGAACTAACAGCTTTAATCTCTGATTTCCCAATGCATGATTCATCACCCACCTGTCCTGATAGATATCGTGGCTGAGAGCCAGAGAACCTATTCCCAGCTGGATAGACAGAGTCAACCGCTGATTTCAAATTGCGAACTCCAACTTGAGTATCTTGCAAAAGGCTCGTCGGGGCATTTACAATTGTCGGACGCGCTACCACAGAGGAAACACTAGAATCATTAACAGCTGCACTTGGATCAATTGCCTGATTTTCTTTAACTATGTTCATAATGTAGTCTAGAATGTCATTCTGGGCTTCATGAATGTGCGGTACTTTTAGAATATGGTAGCAAAATTCAGGCCACTCGCTTAGTCGTTCACGAAATGAATCCAATGCTTGTATTGCAAACGAGAACATCTGAAGACATACAGAAACACATGAATTCATTGACATCAATCATTTCAGTAAATATGAATTCAACGGCCAGCACATATGGTGATACGAAGCTCTACAAAAAGTTGTCAACAAGTCCAAAAGAAACCCTCAAGTGCCACAGTTTGCCAAGTGGATCGCCTAATAAAAAGTGAGAGAGGAAGCAAGATCCATGTTTCATTACGTTAGTTCACTAAGGTTAACTAAAAACATTCAATGGAGGCTATATAAGTGCTAATAAAACTTCATCCAACCTAATGACCCATTTAAGACAGAGAAGAGAATTATCAAAGCTCAACAAGAATTACCTTTGACCCAATAGGCCTTGTAAGCCCCCCCAAAATAAAAGTCAAGGCTTTTTCAAGAGTACTGGTTGAAACCAGCTGGTGCTTAATCAAAGATCCTGTCACAGAAAGCCAGAATTAACGATCTATTCCTTAACGCTCATGGAGTAATAAGTTCAAAGAATAACATCTATTTCTTCTATTTTACACTGATCCAGAACATTCCATCAATTGCAATGAACTCTTACCAAAGAGAACTGCTGTGACCGGCAAAGCTGAATCTGGATACTGATGTAAATGTGGAAGTTCATCAAATAGACAGGATATCATTCGCGTAATTATTGCCTTCTCCCGCCTAAATACAATGTCCAAAGCATAGGAAAGTTAGATTCTCTGATCAATTCTAGGACTTCGAACTAGGAAAGCATAATGAGTACCACTATGGACTAATCCTAATTACAGTCCACATAGCAGGCACTCAAAGGGCTAATGTAATCCTGATAAATGTGCATAAGCAGATCCTCTAATCAGGTAATTGCACGCTGAACTCTCACTACCCCAATAGCGGTCAACTTGCACACAAAGTACATATTCGAGCGCCAACGCAACAAAAGTTTCATCACACGAACGATAAAGCTGAAAGTGTACCACAACTTGCTCAAACTGAAAAAAAAACGCCACCCAGAACGACGTCTCTGTTTCGAACAATTTAAGTAGAATAATAAAGGAGAACAAGAGTTACAAAGGATTACAACGGTATATAACTTACGACTTAGGAGGTGATTGGTTGAATTGTAGCAGCATGTTAACGACATTTTTCACTGGAACCTCTCCACGGTAAACACGTTCAAAATTAAGATTTGCCTCTTTATCGACATCATTCTCTTGCAGTGATGACTCAACAAATATCTTGCTATTATCACTTTCCTCTACTTTGAGGATCTCATTCACAAGATGTCCTGACGACAAAAGTCCTGAGGCGTCGCGTAAAACCTGATAAAAACAAAGAAATAAATTGAACGTTTAAAATTGACTACGTATACAAGATTCACTATTTACAGTATTCAGGACCAGCCAGGGACACTTATAATACAAGTAGTAACACGTAACTGGAGGCAAAACCAGGACTAGGGGTTTCCCAGGAGGCTCTGCACAGGTGATAACTAACTGCATGCAATTTTAAATGCCACGGAAGAATATTCACCATAAGGACACACCTTCAATATGATAACAGATGTATCCGACGGCAAATTCTCGGAATGCTCAATCACTCCATTCATTTCGTCCACCATAAAGTTCCCTTGTAAGAAACTCAAGCAAACCGCAGCGAACGAATCACGATGGATGGTGACTTCCTCCTCAAGCCATTTCTCCAGGTTCAATAATTTTTTTCTCGCAGCAAATACAGCGAGTTTGAGTGCAGCTTGCGAGGGCATACCGTCCAATACTGCGGGTAAAACCTGTATATTGCGTTTGATGAATTTTAGAAACCTTTGGTAGAATAGATAACGGACATGCATAAAAAATTAGATTTCTCACCAAAAAACGTAAAATAAACAAATTTATACATAGCGAATCCAGGAGAAGTGAAAAAAACTAATCGAGATTCTGAAAAGCCGCAAGAGTGGAAACCTAACCACAAAAGTACTCAAACTCTAATGTGACAAAATAGGCAACGTGGTTGTTCCAGAAATGGTGTAAAAATATGCACTAATTGATAGCATTAAACGCAAAAAGAAAACAATAAGTACACATCGCTTTCTTCAAAGAATTGAGTTGATAGCAATTTCAGAGTTGCCATCAAAACAGCCCCATCCGAGCATTAAAAACTAACTATTGAGCTCTATACAATTTAAGCTTGATCTAGTAGGAAATAAAGAAGGTTAATGAATAAGTCATTACCTTCAAGCTTTTGCAAACCTGCAAGACCTGGTCGTATACAGAGTGATCCTTCGAGAAGAGGAGATTTACCATTTCCATTTTCAAAATTTCTGGGTTCAAAGACCAAAGCTTACTCCACAACGGATCAAGAGTCTCCCCCTCGGCACTGAGAGTAACTTGTGAGAATAATGGTCCAAGTATCAGAGAAAGCATTTCCTCTTGAAAGCTTTGTTGAGATCCCTGCACTCCCATATTAAGAATCAAAGTTACTGCTCATACCACGAAAAAAGGCTGCATACAGGTGTAAACAGAGCTCCTTCAAAGAGCCTAGAGTCCCTAAGGTGCAGGCAAGTAACAGTGCACCGTTGCATCATACAAGGGTTAAGTATAACATACCTTCAAAGATACATCACTGTTGATCTGCACAAGACTCAAAGCCAGAAGATCTGGACAGTGGTGGCGTGGAAACTCCAAAATTTCCCGAACCTGACCAGCATGCTCCGTCTCTGCAAGGCGACAAAGTACTTCAACCAGATCTAGAGAAAGCCAGGCATAGTTGGGTGATTTCAACTTTCTCTCTGGAGTCTCCTTCTGCCAGTGCCAACCAGGACAACCACTAAGAGAATTGACAAAGATGTACTGTGAACTGTGAGCAAAAAGCATATTCAGTCTGAGGAGCAACAAACGTCACTACCATGCACAGGTCCTTGAATTCATTGCTGTTTGACAATTAATAGCGGGCACACACTCCCAAGTACCTGGTTCAGTCCCTGATGAAATTCTGAACATATGTACGGTGTGAAACTCTTCACTTATTTAAAACCAAAAGGATGATAATAACACATAATGTTGTTTCAACATGGTTAACAATATATTCACCGTAAGAACTACAAAAATAAATGAAACATACCAGTTTCCTTGTCGAATGAGCAAAACTGAAAACCTCTGGAGCCGCTAAAATTGCATGTCTCAAGAAAGACAATTGACCCTCATCATTTCTCCACACATGGCCACAGATAGCATCGATAGGAAAAGGATCCTGCTCACAAAAAGAACAAATAAAATGCGACATTTAAACCAAGTCCGGGATTTCACCAATACATGCAGTTCTCCAATCTAGTAAGAAAATCTGTCATGTGCAAAGAACATGAAATACAGATCAAATATCGTTTCACACATGAAACTTACCTCACACCCCAGTTTGTACATAGACATGAACAGAGTAAAGGCGTTTTCATCGGGCAGATAAAAACCCTCGTAGTCTAGACTCGATACTATCAAACTCCAATTCAAACTCGGGTTCTGAAACACATATTAACGTTGTCACATACTATCAAAATACAGCATTAGAACATTCTTGTAAAATCTAAATATTCTGAGCATCAAATTGTAACAAAGTATGCTGCATCCCCTCCTTCCCCCCAAATTGACGTCATTCAATAGGTTTGTTAGTATCACCCTCATAGTTATACCCCCGTTACAAACTGAATTTCAATCCTTCTAAGGTAAAAAGAAGAGACATCGAAATAACCAATTACAGGAGAATTCACTAAACAGATAGCAACTACAAAGAAGACGCCGTATAAATATAACTATGTGATATTACTACCTGAGTAAATCGATTGTACGAAAATGCTCAGCATTGAAAAGAAAGAAAGCAGGAGCTCACCAATTGATTAATAGCACCCAAAATAATGTCCACGTGCCAAGTGCTCAATTTTGAAGATATCGGCTCTCCACTGCAAATTACATTACAGAATGGCCCATGTATGCTCTGAACCTCCTCTAAACCGTTAGCGGTTCGAGCCATTGTACCCAATATCCGCGCCACATCACCCTCAAGAAGTGGACCACCTTGTGAGAGAATCTCTTTGCAATGGTCAACACTATAAGTGCAGTCGCTTCCGAGTTCCTCCAGTAGACCAACCACATCAATCGCACGCTCGAAGTCCATCAATAAGGTTTTCGACATGAATGACCCACACTTCTTGACTAAATCAAAGTCTCTGTTAAATGAACCTCAATTTGTCAGTATAAATAAAGAACAATTCAATCTAGTTAACTGTAGCAGGCTAAAATAGAGCAAAAGAGTAGCTGCAGTGGAGGTCATATTCCTTGTATGAGCACACTATTACATACTTGATAAATGCTCAACAACGTGAAGGTGCCATCTCACTTTATGCGAGCCATGTTCAGAAAGCACATTAACTTTAAACAACATTACAGTAACGATTGTAGAGCACAGCAATTGGAGAACTGGAGAGAGAAAGAAACTATACCTTAAACACTCCACTTCCTTGTCAACATCCTTAAGAAAGGGAGTGAGTGTTAAGGAATCAACTGCAAATGGTTGCAAAGCAGACAAGGAATTCAAAAAGGAAGACCGGAGTTTCAGAAGTGATTCATTTGAGAACAGACACCATAAAATTCTTTCAATCAAATCATCTGACAGATCTGATATTGGATTTTGACACCACTCCTCAACCTTCGTCTCAAAAAATGCTTGACCTGCAAGCTCAGAAAAACAAAACAATTACAAATAACATCCTTTAAAAGTTATTATAAAAATAAAATAAAATAACAAAAAACGTACAAGAACCAATAAATGTGAAACACTCATTCGAAGATCCTCTTACATCTAACATTAACCATAATGATAACTTGAGCATTACACTATCTATTGTGGAAATAGCAGTGGAACAGACAGTAGTGACCTTTTTCATAAACTACCATGAGCACATGGAGAGCACGCCACCAATCCAGAACAAACGCTTTCGTTCCCCCCCTTCATCGACTCTCAATTAACACAGAAACCCTACCACTTACTCCATTACAAATTTTCATGGCAAAAGAAAATTCATACTCATCCTACAATCCTCACTAGAGCTCACCTTGTTGGCGTTGACTAATATCTTCTGCGTCTGCAAGAGCAATCCCAAGGGCAATTTGCTCCGGCAAGATAAGCTTCAGCGCTCTACACAGGTTAGCAAGAAACTCTTCACTAACACATGGGAGGTTTCGCAAAGCTTCGCATAACACAGTCCCAGAATTGGGCTGGTGTATCAAATTTCGAAGAACAAGTGCCAACAAATCGAGTTTCACTTGTAGATTTTGATCATTCTCTGCCAAATTGACTTGCTCAAGGCAATTTCGTAACAGAATAATACTTCCCTCCGATCCATAACTGATCAACTGCATCCCACAATCGTTACGATAATCATCAGCAAAAGTGTATAGACACACAAACAAAGAAAGCCACCATTGGGAAGGACAAGAACGTATTCTCCAAGGTATAAGCCAGCTTGGAAAAGACACAACATACGTTACAATTAGCACGCGGATACATGAAAAATTTATTTGCCTGCTTCCCGGCAGCCCTCATTTCAGAAAAGATAAGTACCTCATAGAGCTCCTTAGCCACAGATTTGTAATGGTCTTTGCTCAGATTAGCAACCTGAAAACCAATCTGAGCTGCGAGAGGTGATCCACACGAAATCATGGCTTGACTGCTAAAACCACGTTACTCCTAGATACAGAGGAATTATCTTCCTCCTTTGTCTATGGATGCATCTACCTATTGACCACTTCTACTCTCCTGCAGCCCCGAATTCCTATGCATGTCGGTTTGAGTGTACATGTCTCCACCGCTAACCAGAAGCGTATTAACTACGCTTGTGACTTGAAACCGGCATTATTCGGAAGAAGCCTCAAATCACATGCTCTTTCGGATAAAACAAGTCTATTTCAAGTGTCCATCTCTCCGTTCGCCTTGAGCAGCCTTGAAATGGAAGGGGTGCTGCTTCTAGTGTTATCAATTTCACCTTGCTCTTCCACTTCCAACCAACCAACCCCTGGTTTTCACACACATGCTGATTGATAAATAAACGAGACAAGAATTTCAAGTACTCAGATGAGACTCGATCAACTTTAGAGCTTCATATGCATAAATAGATACAAAATCAACAGTAAATCCGAAAGCCTCGGACAACCCAGTAAACTGACTTATATGATAAGACTCTGCTCATGACGCACCACCTACCCATAGTGACTGTGGAGGAGAATAAGAGAGTGAACAAGACCAGTAAAATTACAATTGAGTCACCTATGTTATGCTACATACATTAGAAATTGGAATACGAATAGCCTACGGTATCACTTAAACGTCATACCAAGTATTGACTTATTAATTCAGGCCCAATACCGTAAAATCCTTTCTGGTGGATGATCAGGCTACTATCGTGATAATTGCGCAAGTTAATCACCAGGCACTAACTAAGCCCGGTGAGAGCTAATCGTGGTGGTAATAAAATTCCCCCGCACCAAGTGTGATTAAACAAATTTGAAACCCAACCGGTAGCGATTGTCAAATCCTTGAAATACTGGTCCCAAAACTGCCAACTTTATTGCCAGCGCCATGAATTAAAAGCTCTCCACATGCCCTAACTCAGCACTTCGAACGTATTCTGAAATTGTAGGGAGTGACAAAGAAGTGAAATCTCCAGAGAAGAAACCAATATAAAAATAAAAATAAAAAAACCAAAACCAAAACCAAAACAAAACAAAAATACTAACTTGCCCTCGCAGACTCTCCAAAATTATACACAACACAGATGCCATCCCACACCAATTCAAACGATCACATTCCGTACACGCAACACCACACTCGCAAGCAAATACTCAGTGCATCCAAGTGACGGTACCCAACTATCACACTGCAATGGCTGTCACTCCACCAGCCCTAGAATCTCTGGACCTTGCTACAGCACAACCACGAACAACGAGCTGCCAATACCTCCAAATCTCACAAACAACAACCAGCAGCCCCAACTCACCAAAAACACGGAAGCGTCGAGGCAACAGTGGGGCAGCTGACTCCAGCAACGCAGATGATGAAGCTGGAACCCTACCTGGTATATAGACACAGGGAGAGAGACAGACAGGCTAAAAACACAGCTTGAAATAACGAAGCAATAGATGTAACAACAGCTTTGCTGAGCAGGCTTGGAAATCATAGAGTGTAGTGGCAAAGAGGGGTGCTGGAGCATTTGAACGATGAGCAAGCCAAGAGTGGACACACACACACAAGCTCACACGTCTCAGTGTCGTACCAGCTTCTTCACCGGACAAGCTAGCCGGCCTTCCCTTGCCTTTACTTGTCCCTGCACCATTGTTATTCTTTTTTCCTTTTTAATGTTCCCCCTTTGTTTTCCCTGTACTTCTTCATTGTTGTCTTTTCGTGCACAAAAAAAATCAATTTTTTTAAATAATTTTAATTAAATAATAGCTTAATTATTTTAATAGAATTTTATTTATACTTACTAATTTTAAATTTTATTGTCAATACCTCTTAAATTTTAAAATTTAAAAGTTGTGCATTCTGAGATGTGGCATAAGTAGAATTGCATTACAAAAATAATTCAATAATTTTTTTATACCGTGTTTTGTCTTGGATTTTGTTATATCTATAATAAAAAGTTAGATATATCTTTTAGTAACCATAATGCAATTACAAATATATATCTAGATTATATAAAACTAAATCTAAATTCAATGTTTTAAAAGGATGTCAAAAACAAGTTATTTCTTTACTTATGCTTGAAAAAATTATATTTTTTAATATTTATTCAAATATTGTTTTAAATCATTTAAATCTTCCAGTTTAAAAAATAATACTACATAGATTATTTAAAATTATCTTATACACTAAATATACAATATAAAGATAAATTTTTTAAAGAGTTATTTAAAATAAATTTATTTTTAGAATTTTTTAAATACTAAATTATAGATTTGATATCTTGGAGGAAAATTTGAAGCTTAGAATGCTTGATTGGTTTATATCTGTATGTGTAACAAAAGTATGAAAGCAACTATCTTAAAAAATTAATTGTAGCATGTAAAATATCTTATCATTTGGAATAAGCTAAAATTTATGGATTTCTATAGTAGCTAGGAAAAAAAAGGACAAAATTGACAATGATTGTTCAAAATCATATAGATTTTATTAAATTAAAACCATGTTAAGATTTAAATATTCAAAAAAGACTAATGACCTCCTAAGAGAAAACAAAAAATTAAAAGAAGAATTTAAAAAAAAATTAAAAACAAACAAAAAAATAAACCAAAAATAAGAATTTTTATGAAATAAAATAAAGATCATTTAGTTTGTATTTTATGGCCTTCCATGAGAAAGATTGTGTTTTGAAATGACTATAACATTTAATATTACTAAAGTACAACAAAAGAATCCCAAGAAAGTTTTATATTATGTAGGGCCAAAGATCCCATATAAAATGAAATAAATAAGATCTTTGTTCTAAAACTCTTAAAACTTATAAGACAACTTTAAAGCAAGAAGATGTTTATGTGGATAGATTTTTTATTTAACTAAACAATTTGGTTGTAGTTTTTACTTTATTTTCTGAATAATATTGCAATATAATTAAGAAATACTAATAAAAATTTAATTTGAAAAGTCTTAGATATATTTTTGATATGCTTTTAATAATTTAAAAATATTGTTATAAAAAATAAATTACAAATATCTTTAATTATTGTAAATAAATTGTAAAGTAATTTTTAAAAAATGTTAGAGGCACCATATTAAAGGTGACAATACACATACTGTTGTAAATAAATTGTTAAAACATACTTCTAAGGGAGTATTTACACTTAGAAGTTCATTTTGAAAAGTCATTGTACAAAAACCTTATAATAATTTTCCACTTGGTGAAGAAAAACTCTTTTTTGGAAACCTTGGTCTTTGGAGATAGTATGAAGTGAGGAGCACCATGGCAATATTTTAAAAAAAATATATAATTCTAAATATTCCAATTTATATCTTTATTTTAATAATCTTAAAGAATATAAAAAACATTTTTTAAATTTCTAATAGACATATTTAACAATTTTTTTACATAACTTTTTAATTTTTTTTGAGGTGGATCTATCACAATAACATTAAGTAGACAACACTATTTATGTAGAAAAAAATACATTCTGCCTCATTTTTTCCTCTCATGGCAGATTTTTCTGAACATAAAGCCAATCAAGTGAGACTCCTTGATTTCAATCAATCACAAGATATTTTCTTGTCCTGTTAAAGACCATATATGTTTCTAATACAAGTTGTAAAAAGACAAAAATAAAGAGAAAGTGGTCCCCAACAACTACAAACAAACAAACAAACAAAATAATAAGAATAATTGGTCTCACAAGTGGCAAAACTTGAGATACAAGACTCCCAAGAGACGGATCACTGACACGTCAGGTCAGCATTTCCGATAGGCTCACACAGGCTTCACCGACAGGCTTCACCGACAAGCATCGCCGGCGTCGTCTAACATCGAACCGATCACAGCGTAGCAGGGGAACTGGACCTGGACTTTGGGTGCCGAGCTAAACTGCACCATCAAGTTGTAGATCTTGCTAGTTGTGGCGGTGTATCCATGGCACATGCACAAGCAACTTCTACACCCGCGGTTGTCATGCTACGACACAGCGAGACGAAGAACACGACGACGACAACGAGGGAAAAGGAGGAGTACCGCAGAGCTGCAGATCATGAGGGGGTTCACATTCGTCACATATTGCCCTTCGGCAACGTGATTCCACTGCTGTCTGCTAGGTAGGTCTCGGTGTCAATCACAGGGCTGTGATTCTGGAGCCGTTTGGTGAGGTCTCATTTGCATTTGATCCCTGATAGTGAGCGCAAGTTATATCATCTACTGTCACCGGTCATTCAGATCACCGTTGCATGGTTTCATGCTCACAGGTATTTGACGAATATAGTCTAGTTGCTAGGTATCGTTCACCGGAGAGATGGTCTCGTCCACTTGCCAACTCTGGTAATGCAACTTGTTCAGGGGGCTTCGACACGACCGACACTTTCTTCTCACTTCCATGAGCACATAGATTCTGTCGGTGATGGTTGAATCTGTTTGAAATCGATAACTCAAAGAATTCTGGCGAATGGTCTCTGCTATCAGCCAACCGCTCGATTGACTGCGGTAGATACCCTATCCACGTCTGGAAGCAGCGTTCCATCTCAGATATGTGTAATACATTCAATCGCAGATGACCACCTCATCGGCGAGGAAGACGACCCTGTCGACTTGGCTTCACTTGTGTTCCAAGCTCTCAGTCCGCCAGTTTGGCAGCATAATGAATAAGTCGCTTTAAGGTGCCGGATGACGGAATAACAATAGGGATAGGGTGCGCATTAGTTTAAGAAACCCTTTGGGTACTTTATGGATAATCTCCTGCGTTTGAAGTGAAGTTTGATGCATTTTAGCCGAGTTTTGAGGATTTTGGGGAGCGATTCGCACCTGAAATGGCGACAGCGGCGCTATTCCGAGCTGGAACGAGGAGTTGGTGCATTCTCTCCTGCGCATTATCTTCGAATTCCGTGAGTGGTCCTGGGGCGAGTCATCAGCATTGCTCTTCACTGCATGTAAAGGTCGGTGGAAATAGGGTGAAGAAATTCTAGGACAGGCCAGGTTTGTTGTGGTGCAATAAGGTGCAAGGGGTTTCAGGTGCTGTGTGGGTTTTGAGCTCGGTGACATATTTGAAGGCCAAGGATTGATTGACTTAGTCTTCCACCTTTTCAAGAGAACCAAATTTCGTGCAGCAGAACCTGTGAAGGGGAGGTCATTGATTGATGAGGATGGGGTGAAAAGAGTGCTGTTGAACAAGGTTCGCCAAGTGATTTGGCAGATTGGGAAGAAGAGGAGAATGGTACGGTGGTGGTAAGGTTGCTCTCCAGTCTCGAAACAATCAAGGAATTTCTCCTGAGTCAGGTGCTAATGTTTTGTAGTTATCTTCTTCTACATAAGGAGTGATTTTATTTTATTTTATTTTTACACATGATAAATTTTATTCTAACATAGTTGGACTATATTTGTTGCAAAAATTAAGAAGAATTAAATTACATCAACACCCATTATTCTAAAATCCTATTTTACAATAAAATTTGAGCATTTTATCCTGTATTTAGTTATATATCTTTTCTAGTTGTTTGTTTGTTTGTTTGTTTTTTGTATTTGGATTATGAATTTCAAACTTCCTACATAGAACTTAGTTTTATATATATATATATATATATATATATATTATTATTATTATTATTATTACAATTTTTGGTGTCAAATCATCCAAATTAGAATAATTTCATTTTTAGTCAAATAATTGATTTATAGCTCTTATCAACTACATGTATAATTTAGATCCAATATACTCGTCTATTTGGTTGAAACTAAGGTGTTGTACTCATAAGAAGACTAAATTAAATTTTGCATTATTTACACATGATAAATCATCATTGAAGTTCATAAAGACAAACAATATGAGTTGGGATTAAAATGAAGATTAATTTATAGTCTATAAAAGAATTCAAGATTTATGGAATTTCCTTTTCATCCTTAATATTGTTCATAATTTGTACATAATTTGTACAATGTTAGTAATCCTTTTTATTAAAGACTTTTATGATTAAGTGATTTTGTGTCTGTAACCACATATTAATTTGAAATTAAAGATCCTACCAAAAGGATCTATTTTAAATATTATAAAATAATCATAGTTCTTTTAGATTTTATCTTATTATTATTTTTATTTTACTTATTTTAGACTATTATTTTGGTGCTAACTTCTACTTACATTTAGCTCTAAGTGTCTAGGTAAGATTAGGCTACCATTTATCTTTGTTATTATTTTTGCTAATATAATTCTATACCTAATGAAATTTTAAATGTTAGAGTCACTAAGTTACAAAACTTTAATAATCCACTTTGATTAGAATGCAACCATTTTTTCTTTTAGATCAATTACACCAAACTAGTCTTTTGATTTTAGTCCACTATATGATTTTTAAGCATTCTTCATTTTAATTATTGATTGTATATCACCTTATTAAAATTTATAAATAATGGTCTTAATTGTACAAATGATTATAAATGAATCAATCCAAATAATTATAAAGTAGTATAAAGATGATAATAAGATATAATTAATTATTATAATTTGATATTTTTTAAAATATTATTTTTAGAAGAAGCTACAAAATCCAATTATTTAAAAAAAAAAAAAAAAAAAAACCTATATTTTTAACTAATTTTTTAAAAATATGTAATTAAAAATATATAATTTTAAAATTCCTATTATATTTAAATTTATATATTTAATATATATAGATTTTTTTTTTTTTTTTTTTTTTTTTTTTTAATTATTCTTGTAGAAGATAGTCCAATTAAATATTAATTAAGATCATATTACTAACAAAAAGTGAAACTTTTTTATTTTTATTATTTTAAAAGATCTTTCAATATAAGCTAAAATTATTGGAGTGTTTAAGTCAATTTTTTATATATATATATATATATATATATATATATTTATAAGTATTATTTGACTTAAATAGAATTTAGAAGCAAAATATCTTTAGACTAATATCCTTCTATCTCAGGTTGCTCTTAAAGCTCTTAATTAGATAAAAAGCCTCATTTTCTTTGTATCTCTAAAATCCTATATATTTCTAATTATTTCTAATATTCTATGATATTATATTAATTAAGGTTTAATTATGCTTAGATGCATATTATTACTCCACTATTGTCAAAGACAAGGATATGAATCATTAAAGAACAAATTATACTCTTGTATTACTTAAAATCACTCAAAGATGGTATAGTATTAAAACTAGAATGGCTATTGCCTAAGACAAAAAGACTAGAGACTCTTGAAACAAGATTATGAATAAGAAAGGCATTGACAAGAGTGAAGAAGGCTTCACTTTTGTTTCTATATATATTATCTATCTAAGAACTATGTGGCAACATTCTATAAGATCTTCAACACGTGTCCAACTTGCAAGATACATATCAAACTTGCATGAAAAGTTTCTTAAATGTATACTACATACTTAGCTTATTCCACAATCTATCAATATGTGCAATATGTGGCTAGCTTGTTCTACAAGCTACCAACATGTGTGACACGTCGCTGGCTTGTTGGCCAAGTTTTTAGTCTAGCAATTACCTATAGACATGTATAAAGCTGAATCTACATCTATATAGCTTCTAAGAAGCTTCTCTATAAGATATCATCAAATTAATTTATTTCTACATATTTTTATCTATTTATATTAACTACATAATTATTAGAATAAATCTTGACTATGACATTATCTCTTTTTTTAGAGACAAGCTCCACAAGGAGTTGTGATTATGTGTCAAGGAAGTCCAAGATACACCAAATTATATTTGTTACATATTCTAATCTTTACTCCCTTTGAAAATAATTGATAGGTCTTTTCAGCCATTGATAATATTTCATACCAGAGCTAGAATACCACCCTGTTATTTGATCATTATTGAGACCTTTATAATTTCTTTCAAAGAAAATATTTGAAACACCATTAGGAATAATTCCTACTTCTAAAACTATCACCAAATATCAGGAGTCTCTTCTAAGGTCATGATACCAAACACGTTGTATCTTACCATCAATCCGAGGAAGAACATGTCATTCTTGAGGATCTTCATCTCTATTCTATGGTCTTAAAGGTTGTGATAGTTATAATGTCTCATCCAATAAATCAACAAGCGATGGTTCTTGAGCTAAATTTGCAGGTTGTTGATTCTCCATCTCTTTTGGTATAGACAAATTTAAAGAAATAGCAGACAATGATACAAGATAGAATGAAATCTCTTTTGAACCTGCTTGGCTTTATAGTAAAGATTTTCTTAATTCTTTATCATAGTTTTGATGAATGTCATTGATGAAACATATTGATTTTTATTAATATATTTATTAGATTCTTAAATGGTTCCCATGTACATTCACTAATATTATATTTGTGTTAATATATAAGATATTTTAGCCGATTTCAATGCCATCTCAAATCTAAGACCTCTTCCACCTCAAATTCTTCATTGTTATCCATTTCTATAAGAAGCGATGGCATTTGTCTTCTTCCTTGTATATCCATTGTCTTATATGGCTCAAGCAATGATATGTGGAATACAAGATGGATCTTTATAAACTTTGGTAGATGTAATTAATAGGCAATTACATTAATTTATTCACAAATTGAAAATGGTCTAAGCCTACATTAATCCAACTTGTCACAAGAACGATTAATCTTTATATTATGATAAAGTAACCATATCTTATTGCCCATATGGAATTGAGGCTGTTCCTTACGATAGACATCTGTATTGATCTTTTGTTGTTCTTGAGCTTCTTTTAATTATGCCTTTATTGTTGCATGTAGCTCTAACAATCGATTTGTCAAATCTTTTATTGTAGGATTATTAGCCTTTGAAAAGTCAAAAGTATTAAATTATGGATAATAACCATAATTGGCAAAGAATGAAATTTGTTGAATAGAAGAATATATTAAATTATTATAAACAAACTCTGCCAATAGAAAAAGAGTTATCCAATCATCTTAATGATAGTTGATGGTATATTTCAAATATTATTCTAAAATTTAATTTATTTGTTTCGTTTGTCCATCAAGGAATATACACTTTTCTATCTTGGTATATGATTCTACATCTCTAAGTATTTGTAATACACCATTAAGGATACAAGATAGCACGTTAGCCAAGGACCAAAGAGAAGAAATCAAAACCAGAATAACTTCAAAAACAAAAAATTGGATGGACAAGAACAAGAACTAGATCAAGAATAAGAAACTGGATTAATATCAAAAACAAGGCAACACTCTGGATTACTTCAAGACTTGTATTGGCAAGATTGAGGTGCTCCTCAATCTTGTCTCTTATTTATACTATGAGGCCTTATGTCTTATTGGATCTTCTAAGAGTATCTTAAAATATTTTAGAAGTTTGAGGAAGATTTTGGAAGACTCTAAAAAATCTACAAAAAGTTGAAGAAGACTTTAGAGGGTCCTAAGAGTATCTTAAAATATTCTAGAAGCTTGAAGAAGATTTTAGAAGATTTTTAAAGACTAAAGAAGATTCTTAAAAGCTATAGAAGGTTCCAGAAGACTATAGAAAGTTCTAGTAATGGCTTAAAGTATGTCTGTGACATCACCTTTCCTTCTAGTGACAAGTTTCACGAGGAGCCGAAGCAATTTGATGATCAAATGACATGCATAAAAATTCTAAAATATATCGGAGTAGAGAAGCAACATATTCTGTCTTTTATTCATTGGTTATCGGTTCAACAGGTCCCTTGAGATGGCGTTGATGACCTCCAGATATAACCTCTTTTAGACCAACATCCCATCCAAGAATTTGCTCTTCATTGCGACCTTTAAAACATCTTCCAAAAATAATTTCTGATCTATATGGAGTCACCCTTCCAACTTTGAGGAGTATTACGAAAGCTCGGACATTTGAATCGAGATTTTTGTGATGAGGTCGTATCTCCAAAGACTGCAAGCATGGCCTTACTTGACGTTGGGATACTCCTTCTTCATTTTGTCCATGTTCTTCAAATCTAGCAGATTGTAAAAGTTACAATGATTCTCTAACTGCTTCTATGGTAGAATAGTCTTCTGACTTTTCTTCCTGCAATTCCCTTGAAACACAAAGATTTGACATGATAACTAATAAGCTTCTAGCAAGATCTATTCTATCCTAAGAAAACACAAGTGCAGGTCTTCACATGGCTCTTTCTTTTTTATATTGGTCTTTTATTATTGAATCTAGGTTTTTTAGGATATTGTTGATGGAATTGGAGAAGCTTCGTAGGTACATTCTTAAGGTTATTTGAGGTTTCCTATGTTCTTTCGCTAACTCCATAGCCCTTCCAATAGATGCAATATTTCAATTGTCCATGTCTTATACGTGAATCCAATATTTCATCTACCTTGTATTCAATCTCTTGATTGACTTCAATTTGAGCTGGTGGTAGAATAGTTCTTTTAGCAATATTTGATTTATAATAGGTTTCTAAAAGTAAGACATGAAAGACTAGATGAATGTGCATACTACTTGGTAGTTCGAGACAAAAACTTAGTGGATTTACTTGGTGTAGAATTATAAAAGATCCAAATCTTTGATAATCTAATTTTCGTAATGATCAATTTATTTGTATATTTTGTCGAAGTAACTAGATACAATCTCCTACTTTGAAATTTAGTTGGTTCTTGTAATGAATGTCTATATAGTCTTTATATTGATCTTGGGCTATTTATAATTGGAATTTTACTTCTTCATGGATGGTTTTAAAATAGGTAGCTTGACTTTCTGCAGTAGGGCTTCCCACGTCTTTAATTTTGAATGAATCTGCTCTAAGGTGGTATCCATAGTTTGAAAAGAATAGAATTTACTTTGTTGAAGAATGTTTGGAGTTATTATATGCAACCTCAGCCAATGGTAGAAAGTCAGTTCAATCATCTTGTTGATAATTTATACTACAACAAAGATATTGTTCCAAGATTTGATTCACTTGTTCTGTTTAACCATTAGTTTGAGGATGATAAATAGATGAGAGGTTGATCTTGACCTTTAAAAGCCAAAATAATCTTCTCCAAAAGTTTGATACAAATTACGGTCCTCAATTTGAAATAATGTCAATTGGAAGGCCATGTATTTGATAAATAATATCAATAAAAAGCTTGGTTGTTTCCTCCTTGGAAATAGTCTTGTTGTAGGGGATAAAGTGTGCCATCTTGGTAAGACAATCTACCACTAAAAAAATTGAATATTTTCCATTCGAAATTAGGAGGTCTGTAATGAAATCCATAGATAATGATTGCCATGGGCCCTTAAGAATTGAAAGAGGTTGCAAAAGTCCATATGGTTGGTGTCTTGGAATCTTTGTTCGCGTACAAATTTCACATGATTGGATAAATTCTTTCACCAATTTTCACATTTGAGGCCACCAATAATCTCTTGATATCAATTCTAAGGTCTTATTGAAGCCAAAGTGTCCAGTTACTGGAGGGTCATGTTGAGCTTGAAGAATTTGAAGTCTTCTAGGTCTTGGAGGAACATATAGAAAATTCTTGAAGTATAATAATCTATCTTCAAATTTAAAATTATTATTTTCTTCCACATGTGCATTTTTTAAACGTTGTTGGATGTTCTTTATAAATGGATCTATCTTCATTGCTTTCTAGATTTTTATCTTAAAAATTATATTTATAAATGTAGATATCGTCAATGTCTTTAATTGCAAATTGGACGGCTTCAACATGATTGATTTTTGTTGATTCAATATAATGTCTCTTATTCTTGGTGCAAGATATGATCGTCAAGAAAGGACATCTGATTTTCCTTGAAATTTTTTTAAATGATATGTAATTACAAAATCAAATCAAAATAATGACATGCTCCATCGTGCTTGTCAATAATTTAGAACTCGAGCACTCATAAAATATTCCAAATTTTTGTAGTCAATATATACCATGATTTTGTATTGAGCCCCTTCTAATAAATGGCACCATTCTTCAAAAGTATCAACAATTATCAATAATTCTTTATCATAGATCTTATAATTAATCTCTACAGCTAAATTTTTTTGAGAGCGGAATGCTACTCAATGTAGTTGACTATCATCACTAATTTGAGAGAGTATAGATCCCAATGCAAAATCTGAGACATCTGTTTCCATAATGAATGGTTTTATTGGATCTGCATGGACAAGTATTGGAGCAGAAGTGAAAGATTCTTTTAGCTTCTTGAATGCTTCTTCAGCCTTATCATCCCAAATAAATTTGTCCTTGCCTATGAGTCGCATTAATGGAGCTGCAATCTTAGAATAATCTTTGATGAAGATTCTATAGAAATTTACAAATCCCAAGAAATATTGTACATCTCTAATTGATGACGATTGTTTCGACTCCATAATAATTTGTATCTTCTTTAGATCCATAGAAATTCCATTTTTAGAAGCGATGTATTCCAAAAATTCGACTGATAGTTGGTAGAAAGAATATTTCTCCAATTTGGCATATAATCCACTTTCTTGTAGTTTTTCTAATACCTTCCATACATGATATTCATGCTCTTCTTCATTCTTAGAAAAGATCAAGATATTGTCCAAGTAGATGACTACAAAGTCATCTAAGTATTCTCGTAAGATATCATTCATCATATGTTGGAAGACTGCAAGTGCATTTGTAAGTCCAAAAGGCATAACATTATACTTGAAATGTCCATACCTTGTGCAGAATGTTGTCTTTCATTGATCTCTTTCTTTAATCTTGACTAGATTTTAGGCACCTCTTAAATCAATCTTTGTAAAAATCTTTGCTTATCCTAATTGTTCCAATAATCTTGAGATTAATGGTAATAGATAGGGATTTTTTATAGTTACCTTGTTCAGACCTCGATAGTCAACATACATATGTAAAGAACCATCCTTCTTTTCTATAAATAATATAGGAGCTTCAGCAGGTGATTTTGAATGTTGAATAAAATTCTTCATTAGATTTTCATCAATAAATTCTCGCAAAGCTCTAAGCTTTGTTTGTGACAAATTATAAATTAAACCAAATGGAGGTTGAGTTCTATCTTCTAATTCAATTGCACAATTATAAGGACGATGTTCGGGTAATATATCTATTTTTTTTTTTTTTTCAAATATATCTTCCAAGTCGCGATATTGACTAGGAATTTTTTGCTTCAATTATTCCATTGAGTCTTTCATTGGAATAGCATACAATGCAAATGCATCTCTTTTTTTTGCTGCTTGCATAAATACTTTAGCTTTAAGGAATAGAATACTATCTTGTTTCTTCTTTTGATGTGTGGATCTTGAAAAAATCTTTCACATACTCTAATCAATATCAGGATTATGTACCTCAAACCGAGGAAGTCCAATGACAATAGGATTTGTCGGACATCTTATGATATTGAAAACAATTTGTGATACTTGATCTTTTAATATCACTTCCAACGGTTGGGTTTCTTTGACAACATCTCCTGATGCAAGGTTTCATCCATCAATGACTTCAATGTGTGTAGGATGGATCTTCTTTACAAATAGTAGATTGTATCTGGTTACAAAATCCTTATCCATAAAGCATGCTGAGACTCCAATATCTGAAAGGATTTTAGCAAAAATTTCTTGTTTCAAGGTTCTTATATATACATGAAGTATAAAACAAGATATTAGATCCAAAGATAAAAAGAGACTTTTTTCTGGTGCTTTAGATTTGGGGGTGTCCAATCGCAAGGTCCTTACTATAGCTGGACGTCTTTGTTTTCGAACCTTTCTAATTCATATATTTTACCTCGTGTCTTGAATTCTCTAGACTTATTTGAAAAATTTGTTGCCTTGTGATTCGATCCTCTACAATATAGGCATAAATTTTTTTGCTAACGTCTAGTCTTTTTTGTTGGTGTTAATGGCTTGAATTGAGTCACATCAATCTGTATAGGTTTAGGATATGTTAATGGCTTTTCCAATACTCTTGAAGATGTAGCAGTCATACCTTGATAGATATTGTTGAAAATTGATCGTCTTTTTTGTTGTAGTTCAAATAGGCAATTGTCATAAGTAATAGCTTGAACTATGAGTTCCTCTAAGCTTTCAATTCTTGGCATCATGATCAATAAATTTTTTATATTATCCTTTAGGCCACAACAAAATCGAGTCATAAAAGCCTTATCATTCCAATTAAGGTCACAAGTAAGTTGTTGAAATTTTGCAATATAAATTGCAGCTAAACGTTGTCTTTGTCATAGATTTTGAATCTTCTTCTCTGCCACCCTCTCTCGATCACTATTTCCAAATATAATAGTAAATCTTTTCATAAAAGCTTCTAAATTATATAGGATTGGAGAATTCTTTTCCAATAATGGTACAAACTATGATCGAGTACTTTTTGATAAAAGGTTGTCTATAAAAGCGACTTGAATAAATCCATCTAGATAATAAGAAGGATATAGTCGTAAGTAAAGTCACACTTGTTGTACAAAGCCTCAAAAGTTGGATCTTGTTCCATGAAACTTATTAGGCATACTAGCTTTTAGTTCTTTTATGACAACCCTTGAAACTTCTAGAGAAGTTGTATGTATAGCTTGTCTATTGCTTGTTTCTTTTAATCAAATAATCTCTTGTTGCAAGTTATGAATCTCTCATTTAGTTTCTTTAGATACTTATTCCATTTGCGATTATTTTTTTGAATTGCAAAAGAATGTCATTTCTTCTCGTATCATATCTAATAGGGCTCAAAGATCTATAAGTATTGTCACTCTATTCTTTGTTTGTGAGGATGTACCTCTATTAACTTAATCTATTTTCATCTTAAAAAAGAAAAAATCAATAAGCCGTTAGTATTTTCTATACTACAAGGAATACTTTTAGGTAGTTAGTTTAGAAGAAAATAATCGGCAACCTCTAAAATGTAGTGATATAATTTAAAAAGGGGATAATCCACTCTTTCCAAAGAAAAATCAACTACAACAAGTAAGCATATTAGTCTAGAGGGGATAGTCCCTACTCCTCTAGAATGCAATAGTATCTTGAAGAGGAATAATCCATTCTCTATCAAGAGATCTAAGCTCTGATATGATTATGTAAGTCAGTCTTATCAAACTGTCAAGGATGCAAGATAGCAGGTTAGCTAAGAACCAAAGAGAAGAAATCAAAACCAGAATAACTTCAAAAATAAAAAATTGGATGGACAGAAATAAGAACTAGATCAAGAATAAGAAACTGGATTAATATCAAAAATAAGGCAACACTTTGGATCACTCCAAGACTTATATTGGCAAGACTAAGGTGCTCCTTAGTCTTATCTCTTACTTATACTATGAGGCCTTATGTCCTAATGGACCTTCTAAGAGTATCTTAGAATATTCTAGAAGTTTGAAGAAGATTTTGGAAGACTCTAAAAAGTCTACGGAAGGTTGAAGAAGATTTTTGAGGATCCTAAGAGTATCTTAGAATATTCTAGAAGCTTGAAGAAGATTTTGGAAGATTTTTAAAGACTAAAGAAGATTCTAGAAGATTCTAAAAAGCTATAGAAGGTTCTAGAAGACTACAAAAAGTTCTAGTAATGGCTTAAAGTATGTCCGTGACATACACAACAAATATAAAGTTCATACTCTTTTGTGTTCTTAGAATAGATCAAAATGTCGTCTAAATAGCAGACAACAAAATTATTAAGAAATTCACAAAAAATATCATTCATAAGATGTTGAAAAGTAATTGGTACATTTGTAAGTCCAAAAGGCATAATATTATTTTCAAAATGCCCATACCTACTTCAAAATGTAGTCTTGTATTTATCACCTTTTTTAATGCAGACCAAGTTGTATGCTCTTTGCAAATCTATTTTTATATAGATCTTTGTTTAATTGAGTTGATCAAGAAGTTATAAAATCAAAGGTAAAAGATACCTATTCTTGATGGTAATTTTTTTAAGTCTTCAATAATCTATGTACATCTGTAATGATCTATCTTTTTTCTTTATAAATAAGATAGGAGCTCATGTTGGAGACTTCAAATGGCGTATGAAGTTCTTAGCCAAGTTCTTGTCAATATATTCTTTCAATACAACCAATTCATTTTATGATAAATTATAGATTGGTCCAAATAGTGATTGAGCTCCTTCTTAAAGATCAATTGAACAATCATAAGATTGATGCTCCAAAAGAATGTATACATTCTTTTTTTCAAAAACATCTTGAAAATCTTAATATTAGCTAAGAATATCACTTGTAGTCTTTTCGGCATCTAAAATAGGTATATTATATATAACAAAAGATGATTCTTTTTTTTCCGCATATATGAAAGCTTTTGTACCTATTAGTAGAGATTTGGATGTACTAGAATTATACATGTCTACTTGATTAGTGGATGCTTGGATTAAACTATGAGAAAAATCAAAGATACAAAAAGTTTAATCTATCTAAGGATTATATTTTTTTAAATATAATAATCCTAAAATAAATGGATTGAAAGAAGATCTAATTATATTAAATATTATTATACTATTATGTCCCTTAATTATTACATCTAAAAGAATAGTCTTATGGATAACATTTCTAAAAGATAATGAATGACTATCTATAACTTCTATGTGCATGGATTTAGTTTTCTTGGCTAAAGATATTTTTTATTTTTTGACAAAGTCTTTGTCTATGAAACAAGCTTAAGTTCTTGAATCTAATAAGACAAGGACTTTGTGATTTTTAGGTCTTAAAAATACATCTATTATAAAACAAGATAAGAAATTTGAAGAGAGAATAGGACCTCTATAAGGTGTTACATATGATTTCAGCCGCACGCTCCCTATTATAATTGAAGAAGCTCGTTTTTTGATATATTATCTTCTTTAGCAACCATACTCCTCATTTTATGATTGTGTTGCTTCTTTGGACAATATTGAGCAGTGTGTTTTGCTTCTCTACAATACAAGCATAATCCCTCTTGACAATGTTGAGTCTTTTTCTATTTAGTAAGAAGTTTAAAATATACTATATCAATTTACATTAAGTTTGGCTTAGTCAAATAAGTTTCTGAAAACTTAAGAGTTGCTATCATCAATTGACTTAATCTTCTCCAATTGAATCTATATTCTTGATGCCTTTCAAATAAATGATTGTCAAATATAATGGCTTAAGCAATAAATTATTTTAAGGAGTTTGCTTTTGAGATTGTTAGTAACAAGTCTTTGACGTTATCCTTTAAACCATAACAAAATTGATTGATAAGGGCCTTATCATTCTACTCCACATCGCAAGAAAGAAGGCTTCACTCTTGTCTCTATATATACTATCTATCTAAGAACTATATGGAAGCGTTTTATAGGACCTCTAATACGTGTCCAACTTGCAAAACACATGTGAAACTTGCACAACAAGTTTCTTACATATGCGCCACGTACTTAGCTTGTTCCACAAGCTACCAACATGTATGACACATGGCTAGCTTATTCCACAAGCTACCAATATGTACAATACTTGGCTAGCTTGTTGGCCAAGTCTCTAGCCTATCAATCACCTATAGACATATATAAAGGTGAATCCTTGTCTATAAAACTTCTAGGAAGCTTCTCTATAAGATATTATCAAATTAACTTACTTCTATCTACTTCTACCTATTTATATTAATTAGATAATTATTGGAATAAATCTTAATTGTGATAACTATACAATTATTGCATTCTTTATTGTTTAGAATTTTATGCCGAATAATAGTTTTTTAATTCTTTGTGGTTTCAAGGAATTAATGCTTGGCATATGTTTTAGTATATTTGTTGCATATAATTTGCTATACCTCTCTTAAGTGGGGGTTTTTTTTTTGACATAGAATAGTTGGTAGGTGTTGAAGTTTGTATTGCTTTATTTATATTCTATCTAATTGTGTGACTTGGATTGGTTCTTAATATGCTCCAATAGCTAAAAATATTTTTTACTTGATTTTTATTTTTAATTTTTTTGTTTATGATTGTAATATTTTGTACTAAATTATTATTTTATTATTTTTTTAATTTTATTTTAATTTCATTAATATTGTGGCTTATTTAAGTTTGTTCATTGTTGTTTTAAGTGTTATATATGTCTACTTCTAAGGTACCATCTATACTTATTTATTTTGATTTATTTAAATAAATTAGTTCCAAGACCATCAATAATATATATATATATATAAATAAAAATAAAAATAAAAATAATTCTTCAATAATTACATCTTTTTGTACAACTAGATTAGTATTTGTTTGTTTGTTTGTTTGTTTGTTTTTTTTTTTTTTTGTTTGCAATTTAGAAGTAGTGAATTAATGTGAGGTTGTGTGGTAGAGCCTAAAGATAACATTTGATACTAATTAGATTAGTAGTTTTGTATACACTAGTAAATCTTAAGTAAATTCTAATTCTAGCTATAAATAAATCCTAATTTTAGTTTTAATCTTAATCCTAACAAACTATAATCTTAAATCCTAATCAAATCTTATGTATATAATTCTAATCACATCTTAAATTCTAAATTCTATATTCTAAATCTTTAAAGAACTATTATATATTTGCTTATATATGCAAATACATGCATAATCTTCTTTCTAACATGAATATTACATTTTTTATCATCTAACTGATTTCTTTCTTTAAAATAATCTATAATATAAACTCTTAAATAAACCAAAATTAGATCTAAATAAACATGCCATATAATTTTTTTTCTCTACTATATACAATTGTACCTACGTTGTATAATATTATTTTCTTTATGCAATCTTATCTTGTCTATTTATATTATAATTTTTTTAAAAAATGAACTTATCACTTATCACTTAAATTGATATTTTTTAGTTCTTTTTGTCTCGTGTTATTAATAACTTTATCCATTATTATTATTTGAGGTTATTTTTTTTAAAAAATATTTTCATAAAATATTTTCATAAAATATTTTCATAAAATATATATATATTACATTTAATCACTTATAATCATTGTTGTTTGATTTAGGATTTTTTATTTTATCTTATTTTACTTTATTATACTCATGATTCCTTCAATGGACTTAAAATTTTTTACTTTATTCTTTTTGAATTTTCTTACTGCTTATTAGTTATAATTTCTATATATATATATATATATATATACATACATATATCATATTTTTTAATCAAAAAATAGATTTATTGAATTCACAAATGGTTTTACAAATTTGCTTAGTACTTTTTAATAAATATAACTTTTAATTTTTTGAACTAGAGTTATTTTTGTCTTAAGACATCCAAAGTTAATTAAATTAATTTCAACTTAATTTTTAGGTATTTATTAAATAATACTTAGATTGTAAGTTTTTTTTTAAAATAAAATATAATATTGTACATATAGCCTTATGGTACTAATGATTTATTGCCTATTTTGTTAACCTTTGGTAATAGAATTTTATTTCTAAGATCTCAACTATGCAAATATAGATTTTATTTTTGTTACTATGACAATATTTATACTCTTAAATTTAATATGTAATATCTATTTTTTATATTTTTATTTTGTATCTCTAACCATAAAATTGTAATAAAACTGATGTTTCTTTAATCTATGCCATCTTATAAATATTTTTTTCTAATTTCTAATATCAAATTTAGTAAATTTTTGGTACCTTTTACTCTTCTAGCATTTTTCTTGTGTATTTATTTGTTTAAGTCTATATTTTTTTATATTAATTAAATCATGTATTAATATAACCATCAAAATAAATTTTAACATATTTCATTTATTATTTTGTCTCTCAAATATGCTACAATTTCTAAATTTTTATTAAAATAAAAATTAAATTAAATTGAATATAATTATAAAAGTAATTATAATGTTGATAATATCTATTATATAATATTTAATATATCTGAAGTTGCATAGTAAAGAAAATAAGGTTGTGCCAAATAAACAATACTTATATAAATTATTAAAGTCTAGATTCTTCTTAAATACTTTTATTTTTATTAAAAATAATATATAAAATATAATATATTAAATTCTTTATAATAATTATATAAAAATAATTCTTATTCTTATTTTGTAATATTTAAATAAATAAATAAATAAAAATAGCTTCTATTGTGGATATTAAATAAAGATTCAAATTTAATAACAAAACTTTGTAATAGAAATTATTTTGAAAGCTTTTAGATCTACAATTGATTGAACAACAAACTCTAATTATAAATTATTATTATCTTCTTTGGACAAGACAACCATAAATTTTTTTGATTTTATTCTTAATAATTTACTTAAGTAATGTTTGTATGTGACATTTATTTGTAACATATATATACATTGATCTATTTGAGCCATCAATTCTTATATCTACATTAATAATTATTTGATCTATTTGAGCCATCAATTCTTATATCTACATAAACTTAAATATATTATATCAATAATTATAATAATAATAATAATAATTATTATTTTATCTTTGTGTATGTAGTTTATTAAGATTTTTTTTTTTTTTTTTAATATCTCTTTTAGATATTTTTACTTTTTTTACAAAACTTATGATCTTTGATTTAACAAAAAAAGAAAAAGGAAAAGTAAAAATATTTTTTATAAAATATTATTATTTTTAGCATTGTTATGGTTGCTATCATATTTTAGATTCTCATTATTAGTGCTTATTTTTAAATTTTTAGCTTTATGGTTTTTTAAATTTTAATTTAATTTTTATAAAGATGATATATATTACAAAAATATAATTTATTTTAAAAATTAATTTTTAACTTGAATTTTTTTATAATTTAAAAGATCTCATAAATAAAAGTTAAGGTTGTTCCAATTTTAGATATGATCAATACTATTATTTCATTGATTGATTCAACTTAGTATTATAGTACATATCTTATTGATAGAAGGATATCCTACTTAATCAGCTTATTGTCACAAGTACAAAAGATAGAATGCCTTAACCATGTGTTTTTAAACATAATAAAGAGTTTCAATTTTTTTGTATAGATTTTTATTCTTATATATTTATAATGCCACTCTATTTTTATTTTATTTTTTATTTTTACTAATATTTATTATTCTTTTTTGATATATATTATAAGATTCTAATTTCTATGATTAAGTACTAATATATTTATACCTATCCAATGAATCTACACATTAATACCTCTTAAATAGGACCAAAGCTATTTAATTTTAATATAATATTTTGAGATTCTTTTGTCAAAATTAAATTGGCTAAATTTGAATCATGTTGAAATTTAGATTTTTTATTAACTAAAGATATCATGTCATAGGTTTTAGAAAAAAAAAAAAAAAAAATCTATAAATCTATTTTTTCTTTTTTAGACAAGAACTTAAACATGTGGTATTTAAATTTTTATCTTTTATAAAAATATATATTATAAAATATAGACTAAATAAAATACCATCTTTACAACTCTACAACTTATATTATTGATTTATCTAATTAAGTAAGAAAAAAAAAATTATATTTATATTTATATCTACTTGGTATTTTTGATAATATTTTTTTATATAATTTTTTTAAATATTAAATATATATATATATATATATATATATATATATATCATGTTGCTAATGCTACTATACTTTTTGTTATTGCCACTACAATCTACCATCCACCACACGTAACCATAGTTTTTGCTATTATCACCACAACTTATTCTTATTAATTTTTAAATTATTTTTTATTAAAATTAAATTTACTTTCTATATAATTTAAAATATATATATATATATATATATATATGCTAAAAATACTAACAATTTTTTTGATTGGAATTCAAAAAAACTAAAAAAATATGTAAAGTGGGTAGAAAATTGTGGTGGCGATAGTAAAACCTATGGTGACATGTGGTGGATGGCAAATTGTGGTGGCAATAGCAATACTCTCTCTCTCTCTCTTTTTATATATATATATACTCTATCTAAGTCTAATATATTAAATTGAGATATCTTATTTTTTCATATATACCTACAAATAATTTAATTATAAGCTTCTTAAAAATTTTCATCTCTAACTACTATAAAAAAAATTATTCTATTTTTTTGGTTACTAAATTTATTAAATAATGTATTACTTGTGTTGGATTTTTCTTCTTAGATTATAAATTTTTCTAGTTTTTTAAAAGTTTTAGATTTATGTTTATATCATAAACATAAATTACATGATTCTTGTTAGGTACTTAATAAAAAAATAATTTAACTAAACTTTCTAATAATAAAATATTTAAACAACAAAAGATTTGAACTAAAATTTGTATAAGATATACATAAGCTTATTTTTTTCATAATAAAAAATATTATTTGTAATTATAATAATTATTAAAGTCTTTTTAGTTATATGATTTAATTTCATCATTATTATTTAATTAAAAAATAAACATGAATATCATGTCAATCATCACATGACATGCACATAATTACAACATGGGAATCTACTATTAGATTTTCGTGAAGGCAGCGTTGGGTAGGTGGAGAGGTAGACCAATTCAGGTGTAAGAGCAAGCAACATGGGAGGATATCAAGCTATGCCAAGTCTGGGCAAACAGTATGGGATAGGACCCACCAAGGCCACAATGACTGCCAGCCTGGTCTCAACAAGGCAGCCACGTATCCACGCTGGCCCCCCATTTTCAAAACCAGAATAGCAAAGTTGCATCCTTTTCTAGAGTCTCTTCCAATCCTTTTCTAGAGTCACAGAATGAGCCACAGAATGAGTCACAGTCCGTTGGAAAAAGCTTCTCGAAGATGTGCACTCTCAGATACTTCACTGCCAGGTGAAATGCTTGAAACAGCATCGACACAATCCAAGAAAACTGCGTTAAATGATGCAAAATGTACCAAGAGTTAAACTGCTCACGACACTGTGAAGTGGGTTGCAAGTACTAGTGGGCTTGTAAGCTTTTGCCGAAGGTTGGTCGGTGAGGATTTGACTTGAGGTGGTAGAAATTCAAGGGGGGAGGTTGATCGCCAGGCCAAACGGCTTGAAAATGCATTTGGGGGGTGAGATGGGAGGATGATGGTGGTTGCAGCACATGCAGTTAGCCACGGAAAGCTTGCGGCAAAGACTGGAGCCAAGGCAGGAATTGATGAGCAGGTGACGTCAGGAGCACCACGCCTGTGTCCCCACACAGCCTCGATGGCTTTTCCGTGCCAATAATAGCGCTGGTTCAGGAGCAGCTGTCTGCCTACAAGGCCTCAAGAAACCATTAAATAAAACAAGCATAAAAACAAACACACGGTTGTCTTCCTCAGAGCCTTCCTTCCCACCTACTCGCACTGCCGAAACATGCGACGTCACTGGGTTCTACCGCACCGCTTCGATAGAGTTGTCAGTTACTCGGTAAGTGCTGGGCTGCTACAGTGCAAGTGATCTAAATCAGCCATTTTACTTTTGACTCCGTCGAACTGTCGCTGTTACTCGTAAGCTCCATTCGCGGTCCATCACTCTGCCAGTACTACACCTCAAAATAAGACAAGGCAGTGCTTGTGAGGATTGTGCACAAGCCGATTCAGCTCCGGAATGGTACTGTTGAACAGCTCTCGTAATGGGTGGCTTTCGGAACTAGGGCGTCCGCGGAAGACTATTCACGACTGATGAATCCTCCTCCGCGGGAGCATAACCTCACGTTTTGCCAGCAATTTGCTAATGATGCGAATGTAATCGACTAGCGAGCTAGAAATGTTCAGTTGGGTAATAAATGGACATGAACGTTCAGGTATAAAAAGTATGTGTACGTTGAAGGGGCGTGTTTGACGATTGTTGACGCACCGGCAACCCGACCTGCTGGGCCCGACCAGTCACCCTCGTGGGGTTCATGCTATTCCACCTCGCGTTTCGCTTCTCTATTGCACAACTCTGTTTGTCTTGTTTGTCCACTAATTGCAACAACCCTTGTGAGAAGCTCAGCTAAATTACGCAGGCACTTTGGACCCACCGAGCTTGCTATCAGACGTTTGAGGACTCGCATTGCACTGATGCGGAATTAGCCGTGCTGTGATGAGGATAGTCAGTGAAACGGTTACGCTTGCAATTGACAGGAGTTAGTTATGTCGCTGTTTCCTGCAGGGTACCGTGTTGGTTCTGAAGCTGTTGTCGAAGGAAGTTGTGATCAGCATTGAGTCATTTATATCCCTGGCTCCTCGCAGGCTTGTCCCTCGAAGTAGATTTGGTGTGGTTGCGCTTATTGTTTGCCAGCTGTGATTTCGCATCATGGGCACTGATTAGTACTCCATTGCTTTCCTAGTGCTTTGAGCTCGGGTATCTGGCTGATTAGGAGTAAGCCGGGCAAAGCAATGGGTGAAGACTTGTAACACGGCGAAGCAACCTTAGCTAGTTGCAGACACGACAGTACAATTGCGGCAAGGAACTGATCGATTCAGTTCTCGTATATCCTTATTGAACTTTAATACACTCCATCGATTTCGTAGGGAGATGTTCAATTCGTGTAGACTTAGATATATGTTTCGAATCCCATTTACTAGGTCGGACATGACGTGGTATTCAAGTAGGATTACAATGCACAGGTGGCTATGGATGCGAACAGCCATAGCTTTGCTCACAATGTTGTTTACAAGCGGGCTTGGAGTCCACGGACAGGATTTAGGAACATGGGAATTGCTTGTAGATAATGCAGGTATAGCAGCTATGCACGCCGCGGTCACCCGCTTCGGAACCGTGGTGCTTCTAGATAGAACCAACACTGGAGCAACTCAAATTGCCTTGCCAGGTACGTTACACGCACACTCTTCATAGCCTATGCATCTGAATTGTTCCAGTCATTGCAACAAACAAGCTAGCAGAACAATCAACTGAGAAGCAATCAGTTTCGTCCATCAACACGTCCTCCGTGTTCTCAAGCAAGCAGTTCCTGTTTTGTTCCCTAGTGTGCAGTCGACCCAGTCATTACATTTCTGGACAGCTGGAATTGGGTTTTCTAGGTTTGCGAGATAGCGCATCACCCATCAATGGCAGTGCAATAAACGGGAAACTTTTTCTATGTCAGAGATCAATTGCACGCTAATCATGTTGCTAACCATGATTGCCAATCACGCTTCCTTCAGACGGTGTGTGCAGGGACAGTAATGACATGGTCTTGAAGCACGATTGCACTGCGCACTCCGTGTTGTTCGACCCCAGTACCAACTCTGTCCGCCCCCTGACGATTCAGACTGACACCTGGTGCTCCTCCGGACAGTTCATGCCTGATGGCACGCTCATGCAGACCGGTGGAGACTTTGAAGGTGTCAGAAAAGTCAGGTATTTTACTCTCTATACGCTCCTCACGGTTGTACCTTCCCGAGGTTTAGTAGACAATCGTAGTCCCTCACTTCCTGCCATCACCGCAATGCAGTACCCCAAACTTCTAGTTAACATCCATCCTCACATTCTTCTCCATTTTCTCCCTACTGGCTGTTAAATCAATAAACTTGCTCACAAGCTCGGTACATTGTAACGAAAAGTCTGAGTAAGTTGAACAAAGGACGTTGAAATTCTTCCCACCGCGGAACGAGCGTGTTATTGCTACCTGAGGAACCTTTTGCGACATTACCCACCGATCACTTAGCGCTTCAGAGAGTATTCTAACATGTTTGTGTTCATGGTCATCGACCAGAACGTTTACTCCATGTCCAGCATCTGAGAGATGTGATTGGGTGGAGTCCACGGAACTGATACTATCATCACCCCGGTGGTATGCAACCAATCAGCTCTTACCTGACGGGCACCAGATTATCATTGGAGGAAGGTCGGCGTTCAACCTCGAGTACATGCCGCCAGCCGCTAATAGCAACGCAGCAGCGCTCTACTTCGATTTCCTGAACGCAACTAACGATGCGCAGAATGACAATCTCTACCCTTTCGTACACCTTCTGCCGGACGGGAACCTCTACATCTTCGCCAATCAGGATTCGATCATATACAACTATGTGGCCAACTCGGTGGTGAAGCGCTTCCCGAAGATTCCCGGAGGACCCCGCAACTACCCTTCAGCTGGCTCCTCGGTTATGCTACCTTTGCTGGCGGCGAATCAATTCTCGACTGTAGAGATTCTCGTCTGCGGGGGTGCGCAGTATGGCGCGTATCTGGAGCCATGGAAGCATTTGCCTTGTTCCACCACGTGTGAGAGGATCACGGTGACAGACATTGATCCCATTTGGGTCGAAGAAATTATGCCTGTCGCTAGGTGCATGGGAGACATGCTCCTTCTGCCCACCATGGACGTCCTCATCATCAACGGCGCTGCGAAAGGTGAGTCCGCAGCGTGCTCAGCTCAAATTTCCCGTCCTAGCAACCAATGCAGTGTGAGGAATTAGGGTTGCTCATGTCTCCTTTGATGTCTGCAGGATCGCAAGGTTGGGGAAACGCTATCGAGCCTGTTTTAAATCCGGTTCAATACTCCACATACGCTGCACCTGGAGAACGATTCACAACTATGGCCCCGTCCACGATCCCACGCTTGTATCATTGCACCGCGAGTTTGCTGCTAGTAAGCACTTGCTCCGTAAACCCTGAACCCGCTTAATTCCTCAGCTCTGAGCTTTTCCAATTGCCTCATGGAGCTTACCAACTGAGCCACTGGCTGTTTGCTCATGTGTCAGGATGGCCGGATTCTTTTAGCAGGGAGCAACCCCCACCAGTTCTACACATTCACTGGAGACTTCCCGACTGAGTTACGAATCGATGCTTTTTCCCCGCCTTACCTTGCCCCTTCGCAGGCCGGCAAACCTACGATCAGTGTCTACCCCCTTGTGATCACCTACAGTGCCCCATTCACTGTGACGGTGAGCGCACCTTTCGCCATGGCAGGGGTGGCAATTAATCTCATGAGCGCGCCCTACAATACACATTCCTACTCTCAAGGGCAGCGCCTTGTGAGCTTGAATGTCGGCGGGATTGTGCAAGTGGCGCAAGCGAGCGTGTACCAGGTCACCGTTACGGCCCCTCCCAGTCCCAATGTAGCACCCCCGGGGTACTACATGATGTTTGCGGTGAATCAAGGCGTGCCGAGCTCGGCTGTATGGATTCAGTGCTCGCCAGGGATGTGAGTCAAGTTTGAATCCTCCACAAAAAATAGGCTTTGGCTTCAGCTGGTTGAGAATCCCTGCAGTTATATCGTCAGAGTTGTGAATCTATCTCTACATAGTTTTCTGCCTTCCGAGATTGAATGATTCCAAGACTGTAGGTCCCATCACAAGGCATGTCAAATTGGAGATAGATTACCTCTGCGAGAGAAGGCAGAGATATGGAGCACAGGGGAAGGATCGGCACTGTCAGCTTGGAGAGGGCAAGGTTGTGAACCTGCACATCGGCTTGTATATTAAGGATTCTATACAGTAGACATATGGTAGAGAATAATATTTCAACACCCTCCCACATTTGCAAGGTCGTCAACTTCGTCGACGCAAACAGCTTCATCGGCGTGCTGCACAATGCCAGTGACAACCGGCGAGGGCCCCTCTCAGTTCGAGGCAACAAAAAACCTACCCGCACCATAATGCAAAACTTGCAAAACTTCATCAAGGGTTGGGTCCTCTTCACATACCTCTTGCTTTCTTCGCCATTCCTCTTGTTCTTCCATGGGTGGTCCACAAACTCCATCTCATCGTAAAAGTGAGGATCAACACGAGTTGCGTAGACTAAGCACAGCTGTGCCTGGAAAATTCAGACAATCCTGCAGGGTGATGATCTGAGAAAGGTTGTTGAAATCCTCTTTTCTTCCCATAAGCAGTCACTTTCATATGCACCATATGCAACTCCTCCAGGGATGCCGTGTGGAAAAGCTGTAGGAAGCAAGGTGGAGGTAGCTCAACCTCCTGCATGGACTTGGGCAACAACACTTCAGAAACGTCACTTCAGATACGCACGGCGTCATGGAAAGGCATGTGGGTAGCGGTGGAATGGGGATATGAAAAATGTATATTTCTCCTTCTTTGTGGATCACCCCATAATAATTCAATTCAGTCTGATTATTGCACCTCCTGATTAATATATGTGTTGATTAAGTATCAATCAGGTTGAGGTACAACACCTCAGATTAGAAATGGTTGTGGTAGTAAAGGTTTGTTTGGAGTTGAAGGACTGTACCGGATACACACTGTTGTGAGGGCCCATTTATTGTTCTCCCCACTGTAACGCCCTTCCCTTCATCCCTAAGGCTGCTTATTTCAGTTACCTGTCACCTTAATTTCTTTGCAATCGTGTGTACTGTTTGCTATTGTTGCCCCTTCTTTACGTCTACGTCTTCTAGTCTTGTAAAGTTAGGTGATGGGTTGTGATGAGAAGTGTGTGGGTATTGTACAGTCAGGTTGGGACTTTTGATACCTCAGAAAAAAGCATTGTATGTGTACTGCTAGTTTCAATAGAGAGTGGGACATATTGTATTGCTGGTTGGGTAGAAAAGTGTTTCCTTGAATTAATAATATTGTATTTTTAAATGTATTAAACTATCAGAAGACTGCAAGTCAACAACGAAGAAAAAAATATATATACAAAAGTTGCAAGTCAAAAAAAAATATATATATATATAACAAGTTGAATTAAAATTTTGAAGTGTAAATCTTGCATGACAGAATATAGCATACAGCTTTACCTTAGGTAATATAGTGATGATAATATTAGTGTATTAAAGATTTGTCTTGTGAAAACCTATGGAAATTGGAAAACTTAATTATTCCTACAAGAGTTGCAATGCACATATCACACACATAAATACTTCAAATTCTAATTTTTAAATTTTGAATCCTATATCTAATCCTAAATTATAAATTATGAAATTTACAGCTATGTATATTTTGTATAAATTGAACGGTAGTATTAAATTGTTATTAAAAAGGATTGAAACTTAGCTACAACTTACAGGCTAGGTCAATAATGTCCTAGTAAATATCATAAAAATATCTCTTAAGATGATTTATGAATTGGTTGAAAAAATATTTACTAAAACAAAACCTTTTGATATTAATTTGGTATTCAAATTTCAAATTTCAAATTGATAACTATTATAGAAATATAAAATTTTAAAATTTGATTTTATAAGAAATAAGTATAAAATATAAGCAACAATAGAATATAGATAATTCTAAATATTAAATATTAGTCTTTAAATATATATAACAACTATTTTGAGATGTTTTGATAATATAAAGATATAAAAGCCATTATTAGAAATTAGAATATTTTAATATCTATAAAATAAATTAATATATAGAAATTAAAAGTAAATAAGTCAAATAAAAATTAAATGATATAAAAAATAAATATCGCATTATTTGTTGCTAAGTCTAATGTAGAAATAAACAATTATTTATATATAAGACACTTCTCTATTTATAAAGCTAAAGTATTAAATAAAATACTTTGATTTTTTAAATTATAAATAATAAAAATTATATATATATAATCTATTTATATATAACCTATTTATAGTATAGTAATAAAACAAATATCTTACAAAATATAAAAAATATAAAGAAAAAAGAGACAATTAATCATTTCTATAAGAATTTTATTGTGGCTTATTATTTCACATATCGAAGTTAAATTAGACTTATTTAGTCCTATTGCCACATTTATAAATATCTTAAATTCACTTAAGTCATGTCAATTTTTGTTGGACTAGTATTAAATTGTGTTCTTAAGCATAAATATATTTTTAATAAATTTAAGTTCTTTTTTTTTATTGAAAACTTTACAAATATTTTTTATTTTTATAAAATTTAAGATAAATTTTATATATATACTCTTGTTAATATTTCCTTATTTTAATTTTATGTAAATTTTAATCATTATTTTAATTGAAACAAAAAAGATATATAATCTTCATCAATTAGATTTTTTTTTTTTTTTTTTTTTTTTTTTTTTTATCTTATGACTTGTCTCTCTTATAAGACTTATAATTTTGTATTATGTACATGCCCAAAATAAAACAACTTGTTAGTAAATGAATTGGAATTACATTACCTATTGTCAAGGATATGAATCATAAATGAACAAAATATCAATAAACTCTTATATCATTCAAAAGAATAGAAAATCTCTCAAAGATGGAATAATATTAAAACTAGAATAGCTATTATGAAAGACAAGAAGACTAGAGACTCTTGAAATAAGACTAACAATAAAAAAGGCATTGACAAGAGTAAAGAAGGCTTCACTCTTGTCTCTATATGTATTATCTACCTAAAAGCTATGTGGTGGTATTCTATGGAACCTCCAATATGTGTCCAATTTGTAAGACATTTGTCAAACTTACAAGACAAGTTTCTCATATGTGTGCCACATATTTAGCTTGTTCTATAAGCTACCAACATATGCGACACATAGCAAACTTGTTGGCCAAGTTTCTAGCCTACCAATCATCCATAGCCATATATAAAGATGAAACCATGTCTATAAAGCTGCTAAGAAGCTTCTCTCTAAGATATTATCAAATTAATTTACTTCTACTTACTTCTATCTATCCATACTAATTAGATAATTATTGGAATAAATTTTATGTCTGTGATATTATCCCCCATCTAGGGACGAGTTCCATGAGGAGTATTGATTATGTATTGAGGAAGTCCAAGATACAGTAAGTTATATTTGCTACATAGTTTCATCTTTATTCTCTTTAAAGATAATTGATAGGTCCTTTCAGCCATCAATAGTGTTATATATCATAGCGAGAGGTCCACCCTATTATTTCATCATTATTCAAGCCTTCATAACTTCTTTCAAAGAAAATATTTGGAATACCATTAATAATAGTTCTTATTTCTAAAAATATCATTAAATATAGAGAGTCTTTTCTAATATTATAATATCAAACATATTATATCTCACCATCAATCTGAGAAAGAACATGTCATTCTTGAGGATCTTCATCTCTATTCTGTAGTCTTGAAGGTTGTGATAATTATAATATCTTGTCAAATAAGTTAGCAAATCACAACTCTTAAGCTAAATTTACTGATTGTTGATTCTCCATCTCTTTGATATAAACAAATTCAAAAGAATAACAAACAATGCTATAAGATAGAATAAAACCTCTATTGAACTTGCTTTGATTAATAACAAAAATTTTCTTGACTTTTCATCTTGGTATTATAGATATAAGATTTACTCCAATAACCATCTAATTAGTATGAATAGATAAAAATAGATAGAAGTAGATTAAATTGATAATATCTTAGAGTGAAGCTTCTTAAAAGCTTCAAAGATGCAATTTCATCTTTATATATGGCTACAGATGATTGATAGGCTAAAAACTTGGTCAACAAATTTGCCATGTGTTGCATATGTTGGTAGCTTATATAAGAAGATAAAATATGTGGCACACATCTAAGAAACTTGTCTTGTAAGTTTGATATGTGTCTTGCAAATTGGACATGTGTTGGAGATCCTATAGAATGTTGCCACGTAACTCTTAAATAGATAGTATATATAGAGATAAGAATAAAGCCTTCTTACTATTGCCAATGCCTTTCTTATTCTTAGTCTTGTTTCAAGAGTCTTTAGTCTTCATGTCTTTAGTAATAGCCATTCTAGTTTTAATGTTATTCTATCTTTGAGAGATTTTCTATTCTTTTGAATGACATACAAGTTTATTGATATTTTTTTCTTTTATGATTCATATCCTTGACAGTTTGATAAGAATGAAGATTCATTGTTTTTGTTTTGTGTTTAAAAAGTGAGTGGATTATCTGACTTCTATTGTTGCATTTATAGGTTGCAAACTATCTACCTTTAAATTAACATTCTTTGCTTTCTAATCTTGATTTTTTCCTTGAAAGAAAGTGGATCACTGCTCTTTGTAAAAATATTTATTTGATATTAGAGATTGCGGATTATCCTCCTCTAATTTGAATTATAGAGTTATTTAGTTGTTTAAGATAGAAGAAAAGATCATACATACTACATTTAAGGGAAGTAAGAATAGATTTGCAACTATTACAGATCTTCAAGAACTTGTCAATACTCTTAGGATGAAAATTTTACAAATTACAAATATCAATCATGGAAGCACTATTCTTACGTCTATAGAAGACATCTAGAGCATATATCAAAAAATTATATAGTTGAGGAAAGTAAGTGAATTAATCTTACAAGTAAATCTAAAAAGCTTGGCTTCTATAAGTATGAAGGAGGCAAAGATTACTATGCTTGAGAAGTTTGGTGGAACAAGATCAAAATTTTGAGAATTTTTGCAACAAGTCAAATTATATCTAAGGTTGCATTCTTTCCAATATCCTAATGGATTTATTCAAGTTGGATTCATAGGTGCACTTTTATCTGGAAGTGCTCTTTTTTGGTTTGTATCTTTGATGGAAAAAGATTCATGACTTCTTTATGATTTGAATTCGTTCTTTGAAGTATTATGGCCTCATTTGGAAAAAGTGATTAAGAGATGGTAGTAGAGACCAAACTCTTATTTTTGCAACAAGAATCACAATCAACCACAACATATGTTACAAAATTCTAAAATCTTGCTTGTGATGTGGAATGGAACAACAAAGCCCTTATCAATCAATTTCATTATAGGTTGAAGGATATTATTAGAGATTTACTATTAATAATATCAAAAATAAACTCATTAGAATAGTTTATTACTTAAGCCATTGTATGCAACAATCAATTATTTGAAAGGCGTCAAGAACATAGATTTGGCTAAAAAGGAACTAATCAATTGATAACAACAACTTTTAAGTTTTCAAAAATTTATTTGATTAAGCCAGATCCAATATAAATTGATGCAATATGTTTTAAATCTCTCACCAAATAAAAAAAGATTTAACATCATCAAGAGGGTTTGTGCTTATATTATAGAGAAGCAAAGTACATTACTCAATATTGTCCAAAAAAACAACACAATCATAAAATGAAGAATATGATTGTTAAAAAAGATAATGTATCAAAAAATGAGTTTCTCCAACTACAATAAAGATCGTGTGGCTGGAATCATGTGCAACACCTTGTAAAGGTCTTATTCTCTCCTCACATCTTTCACCTTGCTTTATAATAGATGTATTTTTAGGACCTAAAAATTACAAAATCTTTGCCTTATTAGATTCAAGAGCCTCAGCTTGTTTTATAGACAAAGGCATTGTAAAAAAATAAGAAATATCTCTAGTCAAAAAAACTAAATCCGTACACGTAGAAATCATAGATGGTCATTTATTGTCTTCTAGAGATGTTACTTATGAGACTATTCCTTTAGATGTAGCAATTAAAGGACATAATAGCGTAGTAATATTTAATGTAATTAGATTTCTTTCCAATCCAATTATTTTAGGATTATTGTGATTAAAAAAATATACTCTTCAAATAGATTGAACTTCCCATAGCCTTGGCTTTTCTTATAGTTTAGTCCAAAAATCTATTAATCAAATAGACATGCATAATTCTAGTATATCCAAATCTTTACTAATAAGTGTGAAAGTTTTTATATATGCGGCAAAAGAAAGATTATCTTTTGTTATATATGCCACATCTATTTTGAATGTTGAAAAGACTACAAGTAATATTCTTTGCTAGTATTAAGATTTTCAAGATATTTTTTAAAAGAAGAATGTAGATATTTTTTTAGAACATTGATCTTATGATTGTTCAATTGATCTTTAAGAGGGAGCTCAACTACCATTTGGACCAATCTATAATTTATCACAAAAAAATTTAGCTACATTGAAAGAATATATTGATAAAAACTTGATTAAGAACTTCATATACCATTTGAAGTCTCCAATAGGAGCTCTTATCTTATTTATAAAGAAAAAAGATAAATCATTGCAGATATACATAGATTATCGAGGACTTAACAAGATTACCATAAAAAATAGGTATCTTTTATCTTTGATTTTATGACTTCTTGATCAACTCAGTTAAGCAAAAATCTATACAAAAATAGATCTGTAAGGAGCATATAACTTGGTCCATATCAAAGAAGGTGATGAATAAAAGATTGTATTTTAAATTAGGTATAGGCATTTTAAATATAATGTTATGCCTTTTAGACTTACAAATGTACCAATTTCTTTTCAACATCTTATGAATGATATTTTTTGTCAATTTCTCAATGATTTTATTGTCTATTATTTAGATGACATTTTGATCTACTCTAAGAATATAAAAGAATATGAATTTCATATTTGTCATATGTTACAAAAACTTAGAAATGCAAGATTGTATGCCAAGATAAAAAAGTGTATATTTCATACTACTTAAGTTGACTTTTTAGTATATATCATTTTGAATGATGGTCTCAAGATAGATTCTAAAAAAGTTCAAACAATCATAGATTAAAAGATTCTAAAAATAATAAAAGATGTGCAATATTTTTTGAAATTTGTCAATTATTATTGAATCTTCATTAATTTTTTTTTAAAGTTACAACTCCACTTACACTCTTAACTTATAAGGACAAATTCAAGTAGAATAAAGAAGTAGAAGCATCATTTGAAGCTTTGAAGATAGCTTTTAGTTCTACACCAATCTTGTATTGCATCAACTTTTTTAAGGTATTTTTTATGGAAACAAATGCATCAAAATTTGCTTTAGATGGGATAATATCACAAATAGGAGTAGATGATAAATTCCATCTAGTAGTTTTTTATTCTAAGAAATTTTTAACAATAGAGATCAACTACAAAATCCATGATAAAGAACTTCTTGCAATTATGGATTCTTTTCAAGAACGGCATCATTATTTAAAAGGTACTTCTAGTCCAGTCACCATTATTATGTTGTAATTTGGTTACCATGTGAAAAAATTGTATATATATATATTTAATGTATAATTTACTATACAATTAAGTAAAAGCCATATCAATGGATTTTATTAGTTACAAGATGTGATTATGTTGTTAATTTAGAAAGAATCCATTTAATAGGACTATTATTGAGATTTATATAATATAAATTTCTTTTTTATAATAATTTTGATGTTGATTTATATTGATAATAGCTTTTATATATCTAAAGTCACCTTTGTTAAACATTGGTGATCCTTAAGATCTTACTTACTTCTTTTATTTGGTGTTTAGAACACATATTATATAAATCTTATAAGAAAAAAGATTAAAAAGGGATTTTTAGTGTGAAAAAGGGTAATTAAGCCATCCATGGATGATAGAAGTCTCTATTCCTATTGCCCAAAAATCATACGCAATGGGCTTCAAAAAATAATGTACATCTTTTATTATTTTTAGAATCTTTTAATCTATGATTTTTTGAACTTTCTTAGAATCTATATTGAGACCATCATTCAAAATGATATATGCTAAAAAGTCAACTTGAGTAGTATGAAATACACACTTTTTTATCTTGGTATACAATCTTGCATTTCTAAGTTTTTGTAACACATGACAAATATGAAATTCATATTCTTCTATATTCTTAGAGTAGATCAAAATGTCATCTAAATAATAGACAATAAAATCATTGAGAAATTGACAAAAAATATCATTCATAAGATGTTGAAAAGAAATTGGTACATTTGTAAGTCTAAAAGGCATAACATTATATTTAAAATGCCTATACCTAATTTAAAATACAATCTTTTATTCATCACCTTCTTTGATATGGACCAAGTTATATGCTCCTTACAGATCTATTTTTGTATAGATTTTTGCTTAACTGAGTTGATCAAGAAGTCATAAAATCAAAGATAAAAGATACCTATTTTTTATGGTAATCTTGTTAAGTCCTCGATAATCTATGTATATCTGCAATGATTTATCTTTTTTCTTTATAAATAAGATAAGAGCTCCTATTGGAGACTTCAAATGGTATATGAAGTTCTTAATCAAGTTTTTATCAATATATTCTTTCAATGTAGCTAATTTTTTTTGTGATAAATTATAGATTGATCCAAATGGTAGTTGAGCTCCCTCTTAAAGATCAATTGAACAATCATAAGATCAATGTTCTAAAAAAATATCTACATTCTTCTTTTAAAAAATATCTTGAAAATCTTAATACTAGCAAAGAATATTACTTGTAGTCTTTTCAACATTCAAAATAGATGTGGCATATATAACAAAAGATAATCTTTCTTTTGCCGCATATATAAAAGCTTTCACACTTATTAGTAAAGATTTGGATATACTAGAATTATGCATGTCTATTTGATTAATAGATTTTTGGACTAAACTATAAGAAAAGCCAAGGCTATGGGAAGTTCAATCTATTTGAAGAGTATATTTTTTTAATCACAATAATCCTAAAATAATTGGATTAGAAAGAAATCTAATTACATTAAATATTACTACGCTATTATGTCCTTTAATTGCTACATCTAAAGGAATAGTCTCATAAGTAACATCTCTAGAAGACAATAAATGACCATCTATGATTTCTACGTGTACGGATTTAGTTTTTTTGACTAGAGATATTTCTTATTTTTTTACAATGCCTTTGTCTATAAAACAAGCTGAGGCTCTTGAATCTAATAAGGCAAAGATTTTGTAATTTTTAGGTCCTAAAAATACATCTATTATAAAGCAAGGTGAAAGATGTGAGGAGAGAATAAGACCTTTACAAGGTGTTGCACATGATTCCAGCCACACGATCTTTATTGTAGTTGGAGAAACTCATTTTTTGATACATTATCTTTTTTAACAATCATATTCTTCATTTTATGATTGTGTTGTTTTTTTGGACAATATTGAGTAATGTACTTTGCTTCTCTATAATATAAGCACAAACCCTCTTGATGATGTTAAATCTTTTTTTATTTGGTGAGAGATTTAAAACATATTGCATCAATTTATATTGGATCTGGCTTAATCAAATAAATTTTTGAAAACTTAAAAGTTGTTGTTATCAATTGATTAGTTCCTTTTTAGCCAAATCTATGTTCTTGACGCCTTTCAAATAATTGATTGTTGCATACAATGGCTTAAGTAATAAACTATTCTAATGAGTTTATTTTTGATATTATTAATAGTAAATCTCTAATAATATCCTTCAACCTATAATGAAATTGATTGATAAGGGCTTTGTTGTTCCATTCCACATCACAAGCAAGATTTTAGAATTTTGTAACATATGTTGTGGTTGATTGTGATTCTTGTTGCAAAAATAAGAGTTTGGTCTCTACTACCATCTCTTAATCACTTTTTCCAAATGAGGCCATAATACTTCAAAGAACGAATTCAAATCATAAAGAAGTCATGAATCTTTTTCCATCAAAGATACAAACCAAAAAAGAGCACTTCCAGATAAAAGTGCACCTATGAATCCAACTTGAATAAATCCATTAGGATATTGGAAAGAATGCAACCTTAGATATAATTTGACTTGTTGCAAAAATTCTCAAAATTTTGATCTTGTTCCACCAAACTTCTCAAGCATAGTAATCTTTGCCTCCTTCATACTTATAGAAGCCAAGCTTTTTAGATTTACTTGTAAGATTAATTCACTTACTTTCCTCAACTATATAATTTTTTGATATATGCTCTAGATGTCTTCTATAGACGTAAGAATAGTGCTTCCATGATTGATATTTGTAATTTGTAAAATTTTCATCCTAAGAGTATTGACAAGTTCTTGAAGATCTGTAATAGTTGCAAATCTATTCTTACTTCCCTTAAATGTAGTATGTATGATCTTTTCTTCTATCTTAAACAACTAAATAACTCTATAATTCAAATTAGAGGAGGATAATCCGCAATCTCTAATATCAAATAAATATTTTTACAAAGAGCAGTGATCCACTTTCTTTCAAGGAAAAAATCAAGATTAGAAAGCAAAGAATGTTAATTTAAAGGTAGATAGTTTGCAACCTATAAATGCAACAATAGAAGTCAGATAATCCACTCACTTTTTAAACACAAAACAAAAACAATGAATCTTCATTCTTATCAAACTGTCAAGGATATGAATCATAAAAGAAAAAAATATCAATAAACTTGTATGTCATTCAAAAGAATAGAAAATCTCTCAAAGATAGAATAACATTAAAACTAGAATGGCTATTACTAAAGACATGAAGACTAAAGACTCTTGAAACAAGACTAAGAATAAGAAAGGCATTGGCAATAGTAAGAAGGCTTTATTCTTATCTCTATATATACTATCTATTTAAGAGTTACGTGGCAACATTCTATAGGATCTCCAACACATGTCCAATTTGCAAGACACATATCAAACTTACAAGACAAGTTTCTTAGATGTGTGCCACATATTTTATCTTCTTATATAAGCTACCAACATATGCAACACATGGCAAATTTGTTGACCAAGTTTTTAGCCTATCAATCATCTGTAGCCATATATAAAGATGAAATTGCATCTTTGAAGCTTTTAAGAAGCTTCACTCTAAGATATTATCAATTTAATCTACTTCTATCTATTTTTATCTATTCATACTAATTAGATGGTTATTGGAGTAATTCTTATATACACGACATGTATATAGAGGTGGAAAATCAACCAAGAGACTATATTAAGAAGAGATGAAATTGAACACATTTTTTTCTTTTATGGCATGAATATTGTTGTTATCTAAAATTTGTCTACTCTTAAAAAGTTGTTTATTTATAAATATAAAAATTTGTATCAATTTTTGGTTAAAATATCTATTAATATATATAAATATATATATATATATATATATATATATATATATATTCTTCATAATTATTAAAATCAAGATTTTAATTTTTATACTTGAAATTAATAAAAAAAATTATTTATTTTATACTATGGTTTTATTTTATTTTATTTTATTTTTGATATTGTCTCAAAAAATCAAGGTTTTTAAAGAAATTTTTTTTTTACTAAATAAAAGACTCTTAAGAGACATTTAATCCATGGTTTTTAATGTAGATGTAAAAAAGATATAGCATTTTCAAGAAGTATGTAGAATCCAATAAAGTTTAAAATAGCCACCAATTTAATAATTAGTATAATCACTTAATTTATATTTATGATAAAAATGGTGCCAAATTGAAGACTAGTCTTTAATGATCTCAATTGACAAAATAGAATTTTGGTTGATTTAAAGGAAGGAAGAAGGTATTTAAAGATAGGCTAGGGTTGATATAAATGTCATGGTAGGAGACATTAATAGTATGGATATTAGTGGATATTTAAAAATATTTGGATGTGCATGAGTGCTTTGGATAAGCAAATATTGTATATTTTTTTTTTCTTATCAATCAAAGTTAAGTTTTTTTTTTAGACTTGACAAAGCCTTGAAGTGACATGTTTATTTTTGAGAGGTAAAAAAAGTGACATAATATCCTATCACATCTAAGTAGTGATGTGATAGCAATGAGTTGAAGTGTGTACAAATTTGAAGAATATTGACATATTGGTGGTTGGATTGAAGTAAAGATAAGATTCTTAGAAGGGCTTATGGAATATGGTGCTCTTAAGCTTTCACTGTGTTTAATGTTCTATTGGTAAAAAGTAGTCTCAAGACAAAGTAGTAACTTTGTTATAGTGTACCAACTCAAAGTAAGATATGTGCAAGACTATTTACGTTGTCATATGACGTGGCCTTCTATCTGGAAATACATTGGGTACCTGGCTGTCGAGAGTTTATTTGAAACTTGATGGCAAAAATCCAACAGGTAATTTGTCCTTAATAAAAAGGACAAATAATACAACAATCTTACAAAAAAGACCTGCAAAGACTTATTTCTTATTGAACTTTAGAATTCAACAACTCTTGATTCAACCATTTAGTTTCTATAAAATTTACTTCAAAGTGTAGATGAATTTTTTAAGTTTTATTATAAGAAATAATCAACCATAAATTTATTTTTGATCGTCTTATATCTCAAAAATCCTAGCAGGTGCTTAAAACCCTAGCTCAGAGACATTTGAGTACTATTTTCCTTATATCTCACAAATCCAAAATCTTAATGCCACAAAACTTTTGTACATAGTGTTGTGACATAAACCTCTACACTCTTGAAAGTTTTGAGCCAAAAATCTATCAAATTACTTAAGATATAGCTCAAAATATAACCACTATGTAAGTATGTCACCTACTGCCCTTGAGTTTGTATGCATTGACTTCAACTCCCAATATCTCCTTTACCTTAGCTTGGATTTTATTGAGCTATAAGTAAAAAGTATAACCAAGAAAGTGCTCTCTTCAACCTTAGTCGCTGATCCTTGATTGCTCTTTGTATGCATGAGTTATATTTAAAAAAGTGACAGTAGATCCAAAATCAACACCTTAACTTTGAGCGCCTATAACTTCTTCATAAAAAGTGCAAATCACACAAACTTTGCACCTAAACCAGATCTAAAAACCTAAACCTTATGATCCTAGCCTCCGATGTTCGACTCCTTTCGAAAAACAAACCCTAACATTTAATAAACCCTCGGGCAGCCTCCTTGAAGCCCATTGGACATGATTTTTGGCCAATTAGAATAGAGATTTCTATCATCCACCTCTTTTCATCCACATAGATGGCCAAACTATCCTTTTTATACTAAAAACCCTTTTCTAACCCTTCTTCTTATAAGATTTACATACTTTGTGCTTTAAACACCAAATAAAAGAAGTAAACTAAGATTTTAAGGATCACCAATGTCTAACAAAGGTGACTTAAGATATACAAGAGTTATCATCAACATAAAATTAACTTCAAAAGTCAGTACTAAAAAAAAAATAAGGTTGTAAAAACCTTAATAATAATCCTTTTAATAGATCCCTTTTAAACTAGCAACCTAATTACATCCTATAATCAATAAAAGTCTAATGATATGGCTCTCATTTAATTATGTAGTAAATTATATATTAAATATATATGTATAATTTTTTCACATGGTAGTCAAACCATAATACGACATCCATCCCCTCCAAACCTGTGTATCTTTCGGTATACACCAAGAAGAACTGAAATTGTGGTCGGCGTCACATTATTGCTGCAGCAATATTATTCAACATTCTTCTTCCATTTGTATAAATTATTAAATCATGTATGTATATCAAATCCACTTTTAAAAAATTTTATATCTCAAGTACAAATATACATTCCTTCTCTTGCGATAGTACTTTCTTTGATATACCACTACATCCTCGTTCTATAGTGGCACCCTCCAAAAAAATTTAAACTCCTCATTGATCCTTGGTAATGAGCCACTCCTTAAATAATCCTTGTTGCACGTATAATTAGCAGGTATGGTTAAAAATTATATTGCTCATTTATTATCTTGGCTTCTAATGCAAGCACATGCAAATCCATCGTCTAATATCTTAGTTTCCATCCTTACAGCAATAATATACAATTGTCCAAGAATTATTGGATAAGAAGTATTGTTCTGAATAAAAAAAATTTGTTCAGTAGATACATCTCCAATTTTTATCTTTACATCTGGACAAGCACTATAAAGATCTCCACATGTGTTATTTGCTGCTTGGATCACCTAATCATGTTCAGTGTCAATGGACCACCTCTCACATTTATAAATGTCTTTAGACATAATATTGATTTCAAATCCATGGTTAATAAGAGCAACTACTGGATCTGTCAAGTCTCCCACCTTCACCAAAGTTTTTGTGGTAGCTCTAGCCCAATGCTTCCTAGAATAATGAGTAGGATCTTTATCATCAACCTTATCCTCATCGAAGGAAAATTAATCCTTTTGATTGATATAACATTTAGTCAATTCTAACTCTTTTTCTTTTGTTAATATTGTATCTAGTACATTGGACATTGCAGACTCTCTTATCAATTGTCTTTTTTGCTTGATAGTGTCAATAATGACAACATGAAATTATTTCTTTGCAATGCCCAAAATTTCTCTTAACGTGAATTCAACTTTGGTATTTAATATCCTCTCTTCCAATATCCCCTTCAAATCTGTAGTTGCCTCAATATTTGATTGTAGCTTATAGGCAACAAATTTATCCTTTTTTATTTTATTTTTATCAACTCCCATCCTTTCTTCCCATTTTTTCTTTAGTAGTAGTGTATCCCCAGAGTATGATATTGATGGTCCAATTCCTAATGGTCTACTAGCCTGTGGTATAAGTATCTCCTTATTTTTGTATCCTTTTGAAATCTCCTTTTGTTATCTAGTTCCTAGAGATTTTTTTCTGTTATATTTCTTCTTTTTTTCACATCCATCAAAGCTTCATGGTGGGATTTTGTCATATAAGCATGTACAGACATGGTATCAACAGGATCATCCCATCTTGTAGCATTCCTGATTATTGTGGCTGTATTGAGCAATTCTTGCCTTGATGTCTTTTTCTTATTTATGCTGGTGATAGCATGATTCCATAAATCCTCCTTGTCTACATGTTTATCAAAAACATCCTCCTTCTCCCTTATGACCTCAATACCATAAGTGGTAGCTTTTCTTGATGCCATAGTATGTTGAGATAAATAATCCTCTAAAATCTTTTTCATCCCTCCTTTTCCAAAGTTGGTTTTGAGGAACTCACCTGTATCACGCAGTGCAATCTTTCCATCTTTCCATATAATTACTCCTTATTACAAAATATCAGCAAAATCTCCATATTCCTTGCAAGGATGTTCCATACTATCGCACCAAATACATCTCTGTATATATCTTTACTTTGATGCAGCTTTGATCTCAGATGTTCCTCTTTTTTCCTCTAGCTTTGCCAATTTGATTTGTAAGCCTTTCATTCCTTTCACTAACTCCTCAATTGCATCTTTTTGTGGTACAACTGTGGACATAGAAATCGGAATAGTACTTACTGATATAGCAGGTTTTGATACTTGTCTACGAAATATCGTAATTGGAAGAGGTCTAGTTCCTTGTCTTACCACCACTTTACCTCTTCGATCTTCGGTACTCTCTTTTAGTAAGTTTATCCACTACTTCAGAGACCTTCTTCCAGTCAATAATAAGTCCATTGTCTTCTGAGTTATCCTCCAATAATAACTCCAACTCCCTCTGTAGCTTATTATTGGCCGACTGGAAAAATAGTTCCACCTTGTCATTTTCAAGTGTAAGCTTCTCCACCCGAGATAGTTGAAGAAATTGCCTTTCAAATTCTTGAAATAACTTTGTTGCTACCAATCCCTTATTGGGTTTATTAACCCATTCCATGAATGATTTTTTTGTTATCCTTTCAGCATCCTCCAAAAAATACTCTTCTTTTAGTTGAAGGATAAAATCCTCCCATATTATTCCATGAGTTTGAATAATCCCTTTTATTTGCTCACGGAATTCAACTACAACTGTTAGCTCAAATGTTAGGATCATCTCCTTCTCCGGTACTTTATTGAGCTCCATCTCCTGAGAATAATATTTCAAATACTTGAAAATATTTTTTCCATCAAACTGATCCAATATACCAACAATAGATTGTATGGCTTTGGTAGCCATAGCCTCCTTAAGCTCCACTGCTTGTTGTTACTGCATATAAAGAGCAAATGCTTGAAACATTTGAGTTGTAGCAGGATCAAGCTGCATTGGTGATGCTCCACTACAATTTCCACTACAATCTCCTTATTCCACTGCCATAATAAAGGCCAAAATATTTCTTCAAGACTCCCCATCCCAGGTGTTTCATGTTGGGTTCACCAATATGTTATATGACGTGGCCTTCTATCTGAAAATACACTAGATACCTGGCTGTGAAGAGTTTATTTGAAACTTGATGGCAAAAATCCAACAGGTAATTTGTCTTTAATAAAAAAGATAAAAAATATAATAATTTTATAAAAAAAAAATTATATATATAAACCTTCTTGTATTCAAGTAAGTTTATACAAAAAAGGTTCAAATTTCCACAAAAACCCTTCAAAACTTTGTTCACCCGTAAGGACTTATTTCTTGCTGAACTTTAGAATTCAAAAATTCTTGATCCAACCATTTAGTTTCTATAAAATTTACTTTAAAGTGTAGATGAATTTCTTAAGTTTCATCACAAGAAAGAATCAACCGTAAATTTATTTTTGATCGTCTGATATCTCAAAAATCCTAGCAGGTGCTTAAAATCCTAGCTTAGAGACACCCGAGCACTATTTTCCTTGTATCTCACAAATCCAAAACCTTAATGCCATAAAAATTTGCACCTAAATCAGATCCAAAAACTTAAACCTTATGATCCTAGCCTCTGATGTTCGACTCCCTTTTTGAAAAACAAACCCTAACTCCTAATAAACCCTTAGGCAACCTCCTTGAAGCCCATTGGGCATGATTTTTGGCCAATTAGAATAGAGATTTCTATCATCCACCTCTTTTCATCCACATAGATGGCCAAACTACCCTTTTTATACTAAAAATCTTTTTCTAACCCTTCTTCTTATAAGATTTACATACTTTGTGCTTTAAACACCAAATAAAAGAAATAAACTAAGATTTTAAGGATCACTAATGTCTAACAAAGGTGGCTTAAGATATACAAGAGTTATTATCAACATAAAATTAACTTCAAAAATTACTACTAAAAAAAAAAAGGTTGTAAAAATCTTAATAATAATCCTTTTAATAGATCCCTTTTAAACTAGCAACCTAACCACATCCTATAACCAATAAAAATCTAATGATATGGCTCTCATTTAACTATATAATAAATTGTATATTAAATATACATGTATAATTTTTTCACATGGTAGCCGAACCACAACACGACAACATCTACTTCTATATATTTTAATAGTGACTGATAATATTTGAAGAAAGTCAAATCTAAAAGAGAGGCATGGAATACCTTTCTTATTTGTTGATATCCTTTGTAGTATTGAAATAGGACAATGTAACTATGTAGTTGGGTAGTAAGAAAGACCTAAAGAGTTAAACCATCTATGCTTTAGTGTACTTTCAAAGAATGCTAAAATGTGGGATATTAGAGGTATGAAGTTTTGATGAAGTATGCTTTATAAAAAAAACATTGAGGTGACTTCTATATTATGAAATTCAATAATTAAGAGGCATTTAAATATAAGATAGAACTACAATGTCATGTTATAATATAGAAAAAATAGTGAAAGATAAGAATATTGGTTCTAATATAGAAAAGTCTAATTAAAAAAATATAATAAAAAAATATAGGAAAAAGATAAGAAGGTAATAAAATCTTTTAGTATTAATGCTATCTTTTAGTAAAATAGACTTTTATTTCTTTTGTATAGCCATAAATAAGATAAAATAAGGTAGATTAGAAAAATAAAAGATACAAGCATCTTTAAGAGAAAGTTAAGGGTAGACTTTATTAAAAATAACCTCAAGAAAATAAAAATTCATATCCAAAAAGGACCAATTGCCAACTAGGATCAAAATTAGACCCTGAGGCACAAAATTAAGGATTGATATTATTTTTAGAATTCTTTTATAGATTAAAGAGTGGAATTTGAAAGAAAACTTTAGAAGGTTTTTTTGAGCATTGGTTGTGAGTGATTTAGATAGATAATGACTTTGTAAGAGCTTTGTAAAGTCAAGATTATCTTAGGTGATTCTAAATTTTATAAAATAAAAAGGAATTTAGATTTTTGAGAATTCTATGAGTTTCATAGTAGATCTATAAATAAATTTTTATAGGTTTATGATTGTAGTTATATTGAATACATACAATAAATTTGAGCTTAATCAAACGGTTAGATTAAAGGTTATTGAAGTAGGTTGGGATATTAAAAATTGGGTTTTGATGGTAAATGAGGATTTCTAAGATATCCAACAATCTATTAATTGGATTGAAGTGAGAATTGTGTATATGGATGATATACTTGATTTTTTACATATTTATAAATTTTTAAAGCAATTGAACAATACAAAAAGGACATATTGGCACTAGAAGATTGGCATTAAGATTGGAGAAGGAGGTTGGCCTACATCCAAGTAGGGTTTTGGATTTATCTTCTATTTGATAAGTTGGATATTTTTCTAAATTATTTTACTTATTGCCAACTTAGTTATTGAGAGGTATGTAAATTTTGAATCAAAATCAATAATTCAATCATTAGTTATTGAAGTTTCAATTTATTGTAGGATTTTTTAGGATTTAATTAGGATTTAGTTAGAATTTATTAATATTTATTTAGGATTTCATTAGGATTTGACTAAGGTTTATTTAGGATTTAGAATTTGACTAAGATTTGACTAAGATTTTATTAGGATTTGACTAAAATTTGATTAAGATTTGATTATAATTTATATTTTTAATATTTAAAAGAATTTTTATTTTAGTATTTTTTGATATTTATATTAATATATATATTTAAAATTCTTTATTATTTCTTTATAATTTCTTTAAAAGTTTTTTAGGATTTTTTTATATTTCTTTTATAATTAATTAAAATTTTAATTAAAATTCTTTAATGATTGAGTATATTTATTAATCTTTAATTATAATTTATATATAAATCTATTAAAGGTGTTAGGACTTGTTATTATATATATATATATATATATATATTTTTTTTTATCTTTCACAATTATATGCCTAGTGTATTGTTAAGCAAGACTTCATGTAATATGACAACAACTTTGCTTTAAATGCATTCCAAAATAAGAAATATAAGAGATATCAAGTCATAAAAAATAAAAAGTAGAAATAATAAAGAATCTTTAGTTAATTATATTATTAACAACATTCCAAAGAATTGTTGATATTGATGTTGATGCAAAGCCTTTAATTTAATACTCCAAATCAATTCCAATTGTAACTCAAAAATCATAACTTAGATTGACACTATTATTGCAATATCAAGGCTAGATTTAGATATCTTATATAATATATTCTAAAAATAAGAAATATATACTTGTTCTCTTTGGAATTACAAAGGTATTCTAGTGATCACTTGACATTTATTATAAAGTCCAAAAAAGAAGTTTAGACAAGGCAAAGAAGATGACTTTGAGAGAAGAATGAATTAGATGAGGTGGAAGGAGATAGCAACTAAAGAATAATCTACCTACCACTACAACCTAAGGCCTAGGTAAGGTGGGTCAAGAATACTGCAAGCTTGTCTCTTTGAATGAAACAGAGATAAATTAAATATATTGGTTGGCATCAAGTGATAAGATGGATCTTAGATATTAGAATCTAAGCTTAAAGGTGTAGTCTGCAAAAAGAAGCAATCCAAATCATTGTTCCTTGGAATTGGAATTTGTATACCTAATTGTTACAAGGTATTACAAGATATAAGAAAAAAGAAGCGATGGAGGAAGGAAGTGATTTCCAATGCAAGAGAGAACAAGCCTCATTTAAATCAAGCAAGTATCAGGTAAATAAATACATTCTTTAGATAGCTTAAAAATCCATAAGGATTTTTGTTATAATTCAAATTTTTAAATGATATTCAAGTGCATTTGTATTGAAGTCAACTACCAATTTTTATTTTAATTTTTTCCATTTGTTCAATTCCATGAATTTATCTGAATAAATTAAATGTTAGTTCCAAATTCCTATAATATAATTGAATTTAAAAAATTCATAATAGATTCATTATAGCTCCAATTTAAGTGTTTGAAAAAAATTAAAAAACCAGCAACAAGGGCTATAAGAATAAAATATCCAAATAAAAATTTAAATGAATTCAAGTTATTGATTAAAGGTTCAGCTGCGGCCTGATGGATTTCCACAGAATTGACTCTTGTTATATAGCTAAACTTGCAAAATTCATAACTAATTCATTAGAACTCCGATTGGAGTATTCTAAATGGCATCAGAAAGATTATAATCAAATCTATCAATATAAAATATCAAATTACAAATTAGAGCAATTAAAAAGCACTGATCAGGCGTGGCCGCAGCTTATTGTAATGGTGGTTTTTACCACTCTTACATTAGGTCTATGCCTCCAAGGTCTTGGTCTATGCCTCCAAGGTCATGTTCCATGCTCCTAGCTATAGACTACCCTTCAAATCCAAGATCAAGGGGAAGAAAAGGAAATAAACCAAGACAACCAAAAAAACCCTCAAGAGAAGGAAAACAAGGAGGAAGAGAGGGGAAGGGAGAGAGAAGGCAAGAAGAGGTAGCGGCTCACCAAGCCAACTCTTGTTGCCACCCTACCTCGCACCCAAGACCCTTTTTCTTTTTTACATTCTTTAAAAAACTGATTAAAATCACTAATGTATAAAAGAAATTAAATTTTTATTATAAATAAGATAAAAAATTACTAAAAAATTTATTGCTATAATCAAAACATTAGATTTCCTTAGAGTGAATTTTTTATGATTTTTGGAGATAGAAATAATTTTTCATGAATTTCAAAAGTAATTAGTATGAAAAAAAAGAGGCTCCGATTTTAGATATCTTTTGAATTATAAATACAATAGAAAAAATAGCTTTGGACTTGGATTTTAAACATATCAATTAGTTTAAAAGGGAATTTTGGAAATTTTTGGAAATTTTGTAATTTTTAGTGAATTTTCAATGATTTTTTAAGGAAATTTTGAAAATTTGAAGGAAATTAAGGGAATTTTGGTTAAAGGCTAATTAATTGAGGAAAAGTTATCCATATTATAAAAAAGAGGAATTAGACTAGAATTTCATATGATTGACTTTTGAAATAATGAAATATTAATTCTTCTATTATAATTAGATAGAATTAATTAAGAATTAAAAAAATGATGCTTAGAAGGTATTTTTTGGAATTCATATTACTTCCATTGTGTTTAGAATACATCAACTTTAAGAATCCCATTTTAACTTCTTTAGTTCAATCAAATAATTTTTTTTGTAAATATTTAGTTCATAAATAAGGAAGAAAAATTTAAATATCTATATTGGATAATCTAGCATTATTTAATAGATAAAAAAAAATTAGCTTAGAAGATGATTTTTCCATTAATAGATCGTCTTAAGATATCTTTAAGTTAAAATTAATAAAAAGATATAGTTAAATACACTATTTAATTATATTAATATTAAAATTAATAAAAATTTATTTAAAATAGAAAAATTCAATAAATTTGATTAATAAAACTATTGATATGTATTCTAAACACAATAGAAGCATGTACTTAGTGTGATTGATTATCACAAGAATAAATATGTATTATTTTTAAGTGTTTTACTCTCACTGTTGTGACATTCAAAAGGATCTTATCATGTTGTTGTATTACGTGTTATCTTCTTTGAAAATACACCGGGCACTTGGCTATGGAAAATAAACTTGTATTTTACAACTATCTAAAAACCTAACAATCCTAATAAAATCCTAAATAAATCCTACTTGAATCTTTAACAATTCTAATTAACTTTTAAAGTACTCTTAAAGAAATCCTAAAAGAATCATAAAGAAATTCTAAAGAAATCCTAAAAAAACTTTAAAAAAATTATAAAGATACCTTAAAAAAATCCCAACCAAATCTTAGCCAATCCTAAAGAAATCCTAATACAATCCCAAATAAATCCAAATAAAATCCTAACTAATTTTAATAAAATCTTAAATAAATTTTAATCAAATTTTAATCAAATCCTAATAAAATCTTAGTCAAATCCTAATCAAATCCTAATCAAATCCTAATCAAATCTTAATTAAATCCTAATCAAATCTTAATCAAATCTTGTAGTAGTTTTAAAACCTCAACAATTATTAAACTAATTATTGATCTTCATTCAAAATTTTTACACCTTATAATTTTCTAGTTAAAAACAAGCATAAAAAATTTAAAAGAATTTAAACATACAAATTGGAAGAAAAAATTCTTAATCCACTCGCATATCAATCATCTTTTTTTTCTAATCTTGATGTCAACTTGATAGCATTAATAGTTCTTTTTTGTATCGCTCATATATTCTAAACTTTTATAAAAATATTAAAAAATAAATTAACTACCAACTCCAAAAAAACCATTCTAATCTAATTGACAGATTGTTCAAAATCACAAAAATCCTCACTGATTCTCAAAATCCAATTTTTGAGATTCTAATCTACTTAAATTCTAATAACCTTTGATCAAACCATCCAATTAAGCTATAATTTACAATACATATTCAATACAATTATGTTCACAAATCTATAAATTTTTACTTTTAGGTCTATTATAAAACTCATAAAAAATTTTGAAATATAAATCCATTCTATTTTTCAACAACCAAAGTCATCTGAATAGAACCTTAACATTGCATAGCTCTCACTAAATCATTACAAACTAAAAAACTTTGAAACCAATATTTAAAAGAATCCTATTAAATTTTCTATCCAAATCTATTCTCCAATCAACAAAAAATCCCTCTCTTTGCCGTAGGCATATGGTTTTGTGCCTTAGAATTTGATTTCAACCTTGGCTTACAACCAACTTTCTTTAGGTATTAATTTAAGATTTTTTAAAATAATTTTTATTGGAAACTATCATTTTTTTTTATTTCAAGGTATCTATAGTATTATTTTTATTAATTTATCTTATTTTATCTTATTTATGATCCTACAAATTAAATAGAAGCTTTTTTAATAAAAAGACAATATTAATATTAAATATTTTTGTTATCTTCTAATTTTTTATCTATATTTTTTAAAATAATTTGTATATTAAGTCTTCAATTAATTTCTTTTATAATATTTGTCTTCTTTTGTTCTTTGACCCTATAGCTATGTTACAACATGACAATATTATATTCAAACAATGCATATTAGTTGTTTTGAGATTATAGTAATTAGATGTTGTAAGAAATTGGATCCAACATCTCCAAGCTTTTCTTTAGTCAAGGTGGTTTGTTTTATATTAAAACATGATTCATTCAATTATAGAGGCTAGGTAGAATGGATTGGTTGTTTGTAAAATCATAGCAATTCAATCCATTTTGTATATAAGGGCCCTTCTAAATTAGAGTTGGTGGAGATTTCCTTACTTTGCTATTTGGCCTCTTTTGTTTTTATTTATTTTAATTCAACAAATATAAATTCTTAAATATATTCTTTTATTTTTAAATTTTCTTTTATTTTTAGATATTGAGATTTTTGATTAGTTAGTACTATGTATTCAAAAGGCTTCTAATTTTAATTTTGAATGACAATTATGGTTGCATTGACCTTCTCTGTCTTTGGATCTATATAGTGATTGAATTGGCTCAAATGTCAGATTTGCCTATTTAAGTATTTCATACTCAATTATCTATTAAAGTGTCTCTTGGTACTTGCAATTATATCAAATGTATCTTTTTTTATTGCACATAAAATATATCATCTCAGTCTTGTCTTTTTATGATTAAAAATTATTATTTTGGAATCTCATTGATTGATTGCTTCTTGTATAGTTATTAGATCTATAAGTTTTGACCTTGTTTACTTCAATTACTCCCTTGATATCTAATGGCTTCTATGATTGATTCCAAAGATTTATCAAATTGAAATAGCATTCAAAGACGTGGTAATTATCTTTTATGTAATTGTTGCATGGATCTTTTTTTATATTTTGGGAATATAAATTTAAAAAAATCAAGTGGCTTTACTTGCCATTGCTCAATCCAATTGGAACTTATCCAAATCTTCCTATTTTTTTTGGTATAGTATCACAAGGCATTTAAGTATTAATTGCCAATTTCATTAAGTTGGTCATATCAACAAATTTATTAGCACTCAATGCATACCAAAGTAGATCATGGAATTTCATTCAAAAGAATATTTATCCAAATAAGAGAGATTGGATAAATTATCAATCAAGTTTAATAATCAGTCATAAAATTCTTCTACCCTCTAATTTTTGTTCTTGCTTTATCTCTATGATAGCTGAATAAATTTGCTCATCAATTTGTTCTTTCTTGTATTATTGACAAAAAGTTGTTTTAAATTCCCACCAAATTAAATGAAGAGCCACTTAAAGGAACTTATCATTCTATTTTTGAAATTGATTTTTTAAAGTGATTCTGACTAAATTGATGATTTTTTCATCTTTAGTCTCTTCATTTATTTTCAATGTATGTTTAAATGTTATAACATAAGCGTTTGTATCAAAATCCATATATTGTCTTATAGTGTAGTTACTTAGGACCATCAAGATGGTCACAACCATTGATTCATTGGCTTAAAATGCTACTTCTTTTGACTTCATTCTATCAATTCAAAATATGGTTATGAAACCATTTGAATAGAATTCTTTCTTATTAATCCAATGAATTAGTCTTCTTAGATCTATAAATCTTAATTTTAGTACAAATAAAATAATTGGATTGCCTTAGGAAATCAAAGCATTTTTATAATGTGTTAGTAAAGATATTGTACTTGTAAGGGCATTACTATTGCTTTTTCTAATTGAGCATCAACTCGGACCTTCATCATCCAAATTCAACTTTGTTTCTCTTATAAGATGGCAGATATTCTTATCTAATAACCTTTGTAATTATCAAATCTATTCTTTTTATTCTTCTATTCAATTTTAGTAATTTCAAAGTACTTATGATTGTAGATATGCAAATTGAATCGATTTTGGTACAATCATTTCATGTAGAAGCTATTTGATTTTGCTTGTGGCTTTTATTAAGATTTAAATTTGCTATTGGATATCTTATTTGAGTTTCTCATTGTACAACATTAATTTAAGACCAGTAGTTTAAATCCACAATTCTATATTTTCTATCTATATATTTGATGAGATATTAGTCATCCTATGCAATCTTTGCTCAATTTCTTTGTCTATAAAGAATGCATTATGTACTTTGGTTTTAGAGGTTTTCTACTCTTTTATTTGTCACTTAGTCATTTTGGCCAATCATTTGGTATGTACTTATTGCTATTGTGCCACAACTTCCTCTTGTTTATAAATTTGTTTTATTCTAGTTGCTTCAACTATTATGTTTCCAGTCTATGCCATCCTTAATTTGATAATTGGATCCATTTCTTACCAAAAGATTATCTTTCTATTTGGATCTGTCTGGTCTGTCCTTGAAATGTTTATCAAGTCTTCTTGTCTGATCCTTCCATTGATGCAATTAATTTATGTTTGATCAATTATTCCTTCTTCTACTATCAACTTTGTAAATTATCTCAATTCTATTTAGTATCTTTTTAATTTTGCCCAATACATTCTTTCTTTTAAATAATTTAATTTTAAAGAATTATTAAAATCTATCAAATTTTTTTACTTTTCTAATTAATTTACTTTGTTGTATTTGTTGATCAATAAGAAATTTTTGCCTCTTTTGCTACAATCTTCAATCTAAAGTTAAAAGTATATTTCTAATTCCTTTCATATTTTCTTCTAATCAATTAAAATTATTAACTATTCTTCTTTCAAGATCTATTTTTAATCTATTCCAATTCAACTTGTGCCTATTCAAATCTCTATAATTTTGGTTTTTATTTTGACTCGTGTTTTTTTTTTAATTTCTTATAATCTTTTATTTGACTTGAAGTATTAGATTCATTACTTTTTAGATTGATATTTTGTGTTACTATCTAGATTTATCATTTCCAAATTGACCTTTGATACTACTATCTTTTTTTTTAATTGAATTGTTTTAAGCATGATCAAGCTAAGTGTATAGAAAAAAAGATTCAAATATACCAAAAAATCTAGTAATACACAATTTAAGATTCTGCCCTCAATAATTCTAAAATTTGAATTGAAGCATAATTGTAAAATATTAAAATAAAATTTAATCAATTTTATCTAATCGCTTGATTAGAAAAAATCAACTCTATCTAATTTTAATTAAAGGTACTTTTATGATTGCCAATTGCTAAATTATAAGGATTCAATTCAATCCAAATATTCACCTTAGTTATATCTTTTTGCCAAATTGTCATAGCCCAAATTCCAATAATTAGTCTAATAATAATTTATACTTACAAAATTCCTAACTTTCACATGAATATAGTTTTCACAATAAAAATTCCAATAAAAAATAATATAATCAATTATATCCAACTTTTGTAAGGAATAGTCTCTTTTCTTTTAATCCAACTATACATAAAATATTGTTTGATTTGCTATCATTCTTAACTCTCTTGGTCTATTTCTATTTCAAATTTAATTTGTATTTCCACATACATCATATATCTATTATTTTGCTCTTATTTTACTATTATCTTTTAATATCTCTCTATCCTTTATTTTATCTTTATTGGCCAAAAATTCTACTTAAATTTTAATCTCCTAAGCAATATCCCAATTGCCCAAAAGCTTTATAAAAGCATAATAAGTTTAACCTGATTAAATCAACTCAAGACTTATTTGCGTTAGTCAGTCAAATTTTTTCAAATGGATGAATCTCCTATTAATAAAAAAAATACTAAAGATATATTGAATTAAGACTTAATTTAAACCATTAGATTCTATTTTGATATTTAAAAATAATTAACTTGTAAAGAATTAAGTAGATTAAAAAGAAAACTATGTAAACATAATTTTTTTGAAATAATATATTTTTCTTTAAACAAGTGAAAATAGAATCCAAAAGCTAAGCTATTACAGAATTTAAGTATAATTTAAACTCTTAAATCTAATTAGATACAAAAAGGTGCTAATGAAAGAATTAAAGAGCTGTAGCTTTTAGATAGTAGCTTTTTTATTCTAATAGAGAGAGTTGTATCTATAAGAATTGAAGAACTATGAAAAGAGTGGAACAATATATATTTTCCTATTCCTAAATCAAAAGAAAGTCCAAAAATAATATTGAGATAGATATGCCATCTATATACTTTAATTTTCTTTTGTTATTTGCATAAAAAAAATATTAAAATGAACAAGCTATCTATATACCTCAATTTTTCTTTATTATTTGCATGAAAATCATTCAAATTCATAGACATTTATATTATTATATAAAGCCTATAATTAAGCAAAAATTCTAAAAATAAAAAGAAAATATTGAATGAAAAATAAAAAATACTATTTAGATCAAAAATTTCTATTTTTTATAATTAATAAATAAATAACATCATATCTTATCAAAACACCAAAAATTAACTAAATAAAATTTTAGTGCATAATTTAGGACTCACACCTTATCTTTGTTATTTAATTGATTAAATTGCTAAAAATTTATTGAGATTTTTTTCTCGTTTTGCTACAATTAGATATTGTCTAAAAGCTTCTTGTATTAGGATTTGTGTTTTTTCTTCATGTTAAATTGATTTTGCTTCTAGTAATACTTTTAATTTGGATTGTGTAATACTTGATGTAAGATTGTCTATTAACATCATAAGTCCTTTAGCTTGTATATGAGATGGTTCAATTTTTGATAACTTTATTTGTGATTTTGTAGCAATAAATTTGATAGTATTATTTTGTTATAGTTATATTGGCTTTGCCATAATTGGCTACTTTGCTCATGTTACCAAGGTATTTTTTATAGCATTCATCTATTTGTCTTTTTAATTGCTTATATCTATCACTTTGTAAGGCTAATTCTTAGCTCTATTTGGTGTTGTTTTTAGATTACTAATATCTCTAATTGTATTGATTACTAGATTTATCTTTGCTAATAAGATCTTGAATGGCATTGTTGTTGCTATCAAAGCCTATACTTGAGTCACTTAATTTTGATATATTATGTTTGTTGGAGGTGAGATAAGGTTGGTTGTATCCTTCTTAGTCTTGTTGTATTTTTGTTGTAAGTGGTTTATTATCACAATGGTTTTAAAATTTGTTTTTTTTTCTATTCAAGGTTCTTGTATGGATACTAAACCCTTTGTATATTTGTGACTTTTTGAATTGCTCTCTGTTTGCTAAAATAGAGTAGTGATTGTCATGGACATACTTGTCAAAACCTTTTAAAACATTCTAAAATATTCTTAGAACTCTGTAGAACCTTCCAGAACCTTCTAGCATCTTCCAAGTAAATAGAAGTTACTTGAGAAGCTTCTTAGTTGGTAGAAGTTGCTTGAGAAGCTTCCTAGTTGGTGGAAGTTGCTTGAAGAGCTCCCTAATTGGTAGAAGTTGTTTGAAGAGCTTCCTAGGTAGGAGTATATATTAGAGTCGAGGCTGAAGAATTCTTCAGTCTCAACAACACATCTCTTGGAACTCTAGCTCACCTCTTTGGTGTTGTTCTTGTATTCATCTGATTAACCTAATTCTTGCCAGTTCTTCTTGAACTTTTTGTTTAGATTTTTAGTCTATATTTTACGTCCGTAATAGTTTATTAAGATTGCCCTTCTATCAATATCACAGCTTAGTTCTTTGAGGCAGAGAGTGGACTATCTCTCTCCTTGGAGATACTTGAGCATTCTAAGGATTGCGGTTTATCCTCTCTTGGACTAATATTGATTCCTTCTTCTTTACTTAGCATGGCTAGTAGAAAAGACATTAACATGGTAGAATCTTTGGAGTCAAAGTTAGATGTGATCATCAATGCCCTTAACGCTTTAGCGATTAGAACTATTAAAATTGAAGGAAATTTTGCTAAGCTCCATGAAGCTACAAGAGTAGAAGTGGCTCAAACTATAATATAACCACCTCTAGCTAGTGAAGTACTGCCATCTATATCTCAACGTGAGAATTTGATTACACCACAGTACAAAGAGCCTTGAGTTAGTCTCCCAGAGAAGTTTGATGGTACTTAATCAAAATTTTGTGGTTTTATAAATCAAGTTTAATTGATAACATTCTTGCAATTAGAACGCTATTCAATTGAGGAGTCGCAAGTTGGATTAGTGGAGACATTGCTTACTGGACAAGCTTTGTCTTGATTTGTTCCCTTATTTGAGAAAATGTCTTCTATCTTGAGTAATTTTGAGACCTTTCTAGAAGCATTCAAGGAGGCATTTGGAGAGCATGATAAGGCTCGATGGACAACCACTAAGATTCGTTCTCTACGTCAAAGATCATGTTCTACATTTGTTTACGCATCGGACTTGAGACAACTTGCCTGTGATATCAACTAGGAAGAAGAAGCATTGGTGAGTCAATTTTATTAGGAACTCAAAGATGACATTGTCGGGATAGAGAGTTTGCCTCAAGAAAGCGTTGGACTTCTGGCTATCACTAATTTCTCAATCAAGTTATTGCCTTTGATTTGGAAGCACCGCCTTCAACTTTCTATAGCTCCTTCATATGAATTCTAAATACAACAATTCTTCCATAAAAGGTGTAGGTCTTAAAATTGCCATTCTAGCCATGCCTTCCGATCTCCAAAAGCTACCATACAACTCCTCTTATACTCAAAAGAATAATAGTATATCTCAAATTGACACCTTAACTTCAAAGGGCTGTAACTTCTTCACCCTAACTCCAAACCTCTAATTTTTGTACACAAATTGTAGCCAAAATCCTAAACTTTACAATCCTAGTTTTTGATTTCCTAATGCCCTCCTTGAAGTTGCAAAAACCCTTGTTAAGGCCGCAAGCAGCCTCCTCAAAGTCCATTAGGCATGGTATTCGACCAATAGGGATGAATTTCTCCATTCCTTGCCTTCATCTGACCATGCCTTGATTTTATCCCTTCCAATTAGTCTCTTATTAGCTTAAATTTTCATCCTTAGGCTCCCACCTTCTCTCAAGGCTTCATACTAAACATTTAGATCTTATGATTTTTAAATACCATAATCAAAATAAAATAAAATAAAATAAAATAAAGTTTCTTCTATTAACCATTTTTAATTTAATTTACTAATCATTCTAACACATATCTAGACTCATAAATATATAATATGTTTTAATTAATTTTTACATATTGTAAGTAATTATAATACAACAACGTGAAGGATTTATTGCTATCTCTATCCAACCCTCAAACATTCAATGAAGCAATCAGCCAAGCGGTGAAGTATAACAATTGATTTTTTCAACGACGTCAAGACCATTATTCCAGAGCTATACGGTATCCACGAGGAAACCAATTCTATTCAGTTGTTCCTACTAAGAGTGTGGAAGCTCAATCTAAAACAGAAGGCATGCAAATCAATACGATACATTTCAAGCCTCTCACAACTAAAAAAAAGAAGCAACGATTTGTGCAAAACTTGTGCTTATATTGTAGAGAAGTAAGCTATAAAGTCAGAAATTGTCCTAAAAAATAAACACCTCAAATAATAAGACTCAAGAGTACGAGCGTGCAGGAAAAGAAGGATGCCCAGTCACAATAGGAACCATGCGACTGAACATCTCAACACCCCAAATTAATCAAGGTCCCTTTCTCTCAGCTCAACCTTCTCATTGCTTTACGATACCTTTATTTCTTAGTATTCAAAAATTGCACACCGATGCTCTACTAGACTCAAGAGCATCTGTTTGCTTTTTAGATGAAGAATTTGCCAAGTTTCACAAATTTTTTCCTATGAAGAAACCAAAGCTTATCCATGTAGAAGTCATAGACAGCCGACCTTTGTCTTTTGGCAATGTTATTCATGAAACTAAATCGTTGAAGATATATGTTAAAAATCATGAAAGTAACATTGTATTTAATATTATCAAGACCCCTTCATGTCCAATCATTTTGGAGCTATCCTGACTTGATAAATATAATCCATTGATAGATTGGAGATTGCGGAAAGTGACATTTTTAAAAAAAATCCTTCAAGGTGGAACCTGCCAAGATAATGTCTAAAAACAAATCCTTGTTCAAAGGTGCAAGGGCCTTCATAAAGGAAGCCAAGCATAATACACCTCTTGTCATCTTTGTAATGCCAGCTCGAGAAGATGCAACTTTAACTTTGATTATTCCAGAGCAGTATGAAGAATTCAAGGATGTCTTTAAGAAGAAGAATGTTGACATGTTACTGGAGCATCGACCATACGATTGTGCTATAGATCTCCAAGAGGAAGCACAACCACCATTTGGCCCAATCTACAATTTATTACAAGACGAGCTTTCAGCATTGAAGGATTACATTGAAGAGAATCTTATGAAGAACTTCATTCGGCATTCTAAATTTCTAGCACGTGCACCTATCCTCTTTGTGAAGAAGAAAGATGGCTGATTATGAATGTGTGTGGATTATCGAGACTTAAACAAGATCACCATGAAGAATCGATATCCACTAATATTCGGACTCTTAGAGCAACTTGGTGCAACCAAAATATATACCAAGATAGATCTTTGTAGAGCTTACAATCTTATATGAGTAAAGGCGGGAGATGAATGGAAGACAACGTTTTGGACGAGGTATGGATATTTTGATCATACCTTTCAGTAGATCAATGTACCATCTATATTTCAACATTTGATAAATAATATTTTTCGAGAGTATTTGGACAAATTTATTGTTTGTTACCTCGATGACATTTTGATCTATTCCAAGAATGTTTAAAAATATGAGGATCATGTGAAGTTGGTATTACAAAAACTTCGGGATGCGGGATTTTATGCCAAGTTAGAAAAATACGTATTCCATCAATCAAAGGTAGAATTTCTTGGTTATATTATTTCAAACAAAAGATTGTTGATAGATCAGAAGAAGATTCAAGCAGTAACGGATTGGATAATACCAAAGACAACACAGAATGTGTAATATTTTCTTGGATTTGTCAACTTCTAATCCATTTTCATCAAGAACTACTCACAAATTGCAGCCCCATTAACACGATTGACATCAAAGTACAAGCTCAAGTGGAGTATCCAAGCACAAGAGGCTTTTCAAGAGTTAAAGTTGGCGTTTACGACAACTCCTATCTTGGTACATCCCGACTTTACAAAGGCCTTCTATTTGAAAAAAGATGCTTTTGACTTTGTACTAGAAGTTATATTATCACATATGAAGAAGGATGATAAACTTCATCTAATTGCGTTCTACTCAAGGAAGTTTTTGGCAACAAAAATCAACTATGAAATTCACAATAAGGAGCTGCTTGCAATAATTGATTCTTTCCAAGAGCAGTATCATTTATTAGAAGGTATTGCATATCTAATGACTATATATATAGATGACAAGAATTTGGAATATTTTACAACAGCTCGAGTTTTGAATTGTCGCCAAGCTTGATGGAATATGTCATTATCCCGATTCGACTTCATCATCACATATTAGCCAGGAAGGCAGTAAGGACTATTGGATGCATTATCAAGGAGATCATATCTAGCACCTAAGATTAAAAATGCAGCATTTGATCAACAGTGTACAACTTTGCTACAACCAAAATGGTTTCGCCTCCACACCACCTCTATGATCATATCAATTGATGTTGATTTTTTGAATAAGTCCATGGAGCATTAACTGTGGACTCATTAGTCTCGGATGTGAAGCAATACTTTAACAAAGACAAGTTCAAGATTGAAGATGGGTTATTATATTTTGAAGATTGACTATATATTCCAAAAGGACCAATTTGACTTCGTATTCTTCAATCTCGACATGATTTCATAGCCATAGGTCACTTCGGATTCAACAAAACCATAGAGCTTATTTCTCGAGACTTTTGGTGGCCTCAAATGTAGAAGGTAATAAAGAACTTTGTGCTATCATGTGACCTTTGTTCAAGATCAAAGAATCCTTGACATCGCCCTTACGGGCTTTTACAACCTCTACCAATTCCAAAGCGACCATGGTCTTCAGTATCTATGGACTTTATCATAGATTTGCCACCTTCTGCAACATTTAACGCTATCTATATGGTGGTAGATCAGTTTACAAAGATGATACATTTTGTTCTATGCAAAAAAATAACTTCTGATGGAGAAATAGCAAGATTGTTTATTGACAATATATATTGGTATCATGGTTTACCGGATGACATTATTTTGGATCAAGGGCCTCAATTTATATCAAAGTTTTGGAGGTCGCTTTTTGACATACTGAGGGTAGATATCAAACTCTCTTTTACCTTCTATTCTCAAATCGATGGTCAAACACAACAAGTCAATTAAGTCTTGGAGCAATATCTATGATGTGCGATCAATTATCAATAAGATGATTGGACTACATATCTACCATTGGCAGAGTTTGCGTACAATAATTTGGTCCATGCCTCAACCTAACAAACACCTTTTTTTGCAAATTATGGATATCATCTAAAACTCGATTTGTTGGATAAATCCAAAGATAAAAATCTAGCAACTGAAAATCTTGCAAAGCATTTAATGGAGATCTAGACCACCTTGAAGCTTTAGTTACAAGTAGCTCAAGACTCATACAAAGCTTTTGTAGACAAATTTCAGAAGGATTCTCTTGCTTTTCAAATTGGAGATAAGATTTAGTTCTTGTGATGAAACATCAAGACCACTCGACCTTGCGATAAGTTGGATTATAGGAAGTTGGAACCATTTTGCATTCAAAAGCAAATCAATCTAATGGCTTATCGGCTAAAACTACTTACATCCATGAAGGTACATCCAGTCTTTCATGTTTCTCTTCTAAAAGCTTATAGCAAATCAACTTTATCAGGACAAATATAGCCACCACCACCTTGTATTGAAATCAAGGACCACGTGGAATATGAGGTAGAACAAGTCCTTGATTTACAACGGAGACAGAGGAAGTTAGAATATTTAATTCATTGGCGTGGCTATGATGTAAATAAGCGGACTTAAGAGCCAGCAAAAAATGTAACAAATACGTCGCAAAAGGTATAGGAATTTCATCAACGATATCTTAATAAATCAAAAATCGGCCACTGACGAAACATGAAGATGAAGCCTTCTCCGAAGGAATGTATATAAACAGGATCCAGGTCTTATTGAGATATAACTTGTTGCGTTTTGCTTTCTTACACTATCAAGATATCTAATCTCAAAGTGTACTTAGATATGGCTAATAAGAATGAGGATACTACACTAGTGATGCCATCTCAACCAAGTAGCTCATGGCATCAACCTCGAGATGAAGAATTATAAGAACCAAGAAGACGTTGAAAAGTACCAAATAACAGGTCACTCGTGATTGTCTTAGAAGCTGAACCAGCTCATGAAGATAGTGGCGAAATAATATTTTCAGGCTGCTTCCACAATAAAGACACAGAAGCTCAAGCATGGTCTCAAGTGGAAGGTGTTGGTCATTACAGGTGGCTACAAGGACCCATGAATTATCTGTCTCATGAACGACAATTGGAATATATTGCAGAGACTATATGCCAAATCTTTGATTTCCTATATTTGTAAGCATACATCTCAAATGGCTTCTTGGAGACCTCGAAGCTAGAGGAGGAGGTGATGTCAAGGACATACTTGTTAGAACCTTCTAGAACATTCTAGAAGATTCTTAAAACTCTTTAGAAGCTTCCAAAACCTTCTAGCATCTTTCAAATAGATAGAAGTTATTTAAGAAGCTTCCTAGTTGGTAGAAATTGTTTGAGAAGCTTCCTAGTTGGTGGAAGTTGCTTGAGAAGCTCCCTAGTTGGTGGAAGTTGCTTGAAGAGCTTCCTAGGTAAGAGTATATATTAGAGTCGAGGCTAAAGAGTTCTTCAATCTTGACAATACATCTCTTAGAACTCTAACTCACCTCTCTGATGTTGTTCTTGTACTCATCTGATTAACCTAATTCTTGCCAATTCTTCTTGAACTTCTTGTTTAGACTTTTAGTCTATATTCTACATCCGTGACAGTGATTCTTCTTAGGAAATTGGTTCTATTCCATTCCACCTAAACTTTTGTTGTTGAACCATCCTTGCACTGTTGATCTTATCTTCAAAGTAGTGTAGTTAATACTTGCTTATATATAGATTAGTCATAAGATGTTATACTAGGACTATTCTTGGTTCTAACATTCCTAGCTATTACTTATTTCTTCTCAAGTATATTGTTCTTACTTTTTATAATTATTATATCCATTGTGGATGTTGATATTGATATCATATATTTTATTATATTCTTTATTATTAATATCTCTATTAAATCTCTCTTTTTGGATTGAGCATATGTTGAATGTTTATTCTTACTATACTTCTCAATTTGTAGAATTAAGAAAAAAAATATATGCAATTGCCATAGTTTGAATAAGATTTCAATGCATCTTCTTTTGTTGTGCCTTGATTCTTTATAACTCTAACTTCAAATTGTCCATAAAAATGTAAGGCCAATCAACCCTCTCTCCATTAAGAATTCTTTACATTTGATCAATTAGAGGTATAAGAGCTTTGATAGTTCTACTTTGAAAATACAATATAGCATATTGAAACCTAATTATTCTTTTGACAACTTATGACTTACATATAAAAATATGTAGGCTAGTAGTTTTGCAGCTCTCTTTTTCTACAAATGGATATAGTACTATCTTAGATTTTTCATGTAAAATTGTATCTCTTATTATTTGGATGTTTGGATGTGAAAATAACTTCATACAAAGTATTGTATTTATAAAGACCAAAGTTGTATGCTTTACTTTCTATTATAGTACTACAATTGTCTTATCTTAAATCTAAATCCTAAATCCAAAATTCTAATCTTAAATAAATAGAGAGTTTTAAAAGAGATAAATTATATACTAAACATATATATATAAGGATTGAAAGATAAAGAGAAATAAAAAAGAGAATTAAAAGCAATTTGAAATTTATTACTATATTATTCTTTATAGTTGAAATTGAATTCTTTATAATTTTTAAAAATCTTTGATTTTTTTAAAATAAAATTTTAATTATAGATATATTTTTATATTTAAAAAAAAAAATTATCTTTTTATAAAAATATAATTTTGTATGTAGGTTTTTATTTCATATTTTAATTATCAAATCTTAATATTTTATCAAGCCAATCTATGTATTCTAGTGCTTTATATTTTTTAGACATTGCATATATATTGTAGTAAATATTACACTATCTATGAAATTAAATAATTAAATAATTAAATTTAATAGTTTCTATAATATCAAAGAATATGTCATATATTTTATATGTATTTGTAAACTTGTGGTATTTGAATATTATTAATATATACAATTCACCAACAATCAATCTTTTCTTAATCAAAAACATCTTTATTTTTTGCATACATTCAAATTTGTTGTCAATATCTATTTTTAAACTAAAGGGCTCTTTAACTATTGATATATATGTGTATATATATATATATAGTCTTTATAATACATTTGTTTGCTTCAAATAGTGTTTAACACATCTAATTTACATAATTAAAATTTAAAACTATGCACAAAGATTTTGATAAGATCTTTAAAAAATTCACAAATCTATATCTATATATAGACACCTTTCATGAAAAACACATACATACATAATTCAAGCAAAGTAGAAACATCATTGTTGTTGTCATAGAAATCATCATCATCATGATTTACGGTTGAGTGAAAATTAAGTAACAAACTTAAAGTGGTATTTGATTTCAGCTGCCTACTTTTACACAAAGTCTAACCTAATTCGAAACCAATAACAGAATTGTCAACCTTGACACCATCCGCAGCACCAACTCAGACTGCACTCTTGTTGCATGAAATCTGCTTCCGTTGCCTTCAAGTTGACTTGGCTTGAACTGCTCACCTGAAGCACCTCATTCCTTCACACTGCAACCCAAGCAGCGAATGCAGAACAGCACAGAATAGTGTTTCGTAATTCAAGTTGTATCAACTGTTCTACAACACACTACAGATTCACATCAACATTATTGTGTTACATGGGTCATGTCTAGGTTGTCAGAAGGTGATTTGGCAACGCAACCGGAGTTGCTTCAAAGCAAAAAACCAGTGAGATTCTAAGTGGGTTCTGTCAGCTTGGATCGCAGAAGTCTGTTGTGAAGATACTCACATCCCAAGAGGGAGGAGGACAATCAACTAGATAAAAAAAAGCACAATCACTAACCCACAGCTGTGGAATTCAACAAAGAGTGAAGCTTAAGAAGAACTAAACGCACACGTGCAAAGTGGAATGCTTGTGGAAAAGAAATCAGGGATGAAGGACATGAGCTACTATGCTACAGTTTTGAGAGGAAGGGAAGTGCATGCTACGCAGCTACGGTATCGGTGCACACAGAGGGCTCCGATGGTGGGGCTGCTTTTGCTGCAGAAGAATCCAACCCCAGAGCTTCTAGAATGGCGGCATTGGAAGGGTGGTCGCCGAAATGCTCTTGACGAAAGTCTAGCAGAGTTTCGCCACCTTTGGCGAGAACGAAGGTGGCTCCCAGTTGCCTGCCATCGCCCTTCAAGTCCCCCGGTGTGTCTTTTGTCTTCTTAATGGCGTCCTTCACGCCTTTGTTGGAGACCATCATCTTCACCGAGCTCAGGATCCCCACCTTCTGAATGCCTAGAGCTTTGTGGATTTTCTTCCCGTTGTCGATGTAGAGCTCTCCTTTCCAGAACCCTCCCTTTAGGAAGTCCTCCAGGCCGACCTTCTCGATACCTACGCGCCGCGCATCAACATTGGCATCACAAACAACCTTCACGAGGGATTTCCTTCGTACTGTAAAGGATTCATGCGACGAATCATCTTGTGGTGATGGTGGTGGTGGGTGAAATATGTACCTATTCCGATAATACGCACTCCGTGTGCTTCAAGCTCGGGGAAATTTTTCCCCATCTCCACTGCCCCCCCTCGGCATAGCTGACATCCGAACCTTCGAAGGACGTGAATAAGAACGGGCTACAAGAACCAACCAACAAGCGACTTGTCAGTGTTGATGATTTGGTGTGGTTAGAGCGAGCGATTGTTTTTGGGAGTTTGTTGCTGCAAGAATTGTCATTGAAGGTAGACCGCATACAAGTTAGAAATGCTTAACCTGGTCAGTCCAGAAGGTGCTCAACGGGACGCTGCTAAGGTCTCCTGTGGTAGCAGCAACCTTCTCCACCTCCAGAGCCCCAATGGAATCTGCCACAGTTCGTGTTCCTCTCTCTGTACCCATTTCTCCACCAAAAATTATCCACAACTGCAAGGTCTTCGAGTTTCCTTCCGCTCAGTGCAACTAAAACGAATAGAAAAATAAAAAATGAACACCAGCGCCACACATCTCGTTTCCACGACTTAAATAGGAGTCAACCCCAAAAGCTCCACGACAGACTGTCAAAAAAAAGTGTTTCTGCTTGAAATGCTTCCGCACAGCACAGTAAATCTACCGGAAACTCTCCTTCCTTGGCTTCCGGTTATGAACAGTCGGTCCAATTGATCTGAGATCACTCCACAGCCATACTATCATCCATCCACAACAGGCTATTTTCGGTAACGCTGCCGAAGTCAACAAGACAGTTTCTGAGTCCCGAGCCTGTTGCGGAGATGGTAACGAGTTTCAGTGAATTTCTCCGGCGATTAATTCTAAAAAAGCACAGACACATGCACTCCCTGCAGCTGCAACAGGTTGTGTTTTTATTGATGTAACGGAGAAAAGATGGATATATATCGATTGATGTAATATTCAGTGGACATGAAAACACCAGGTCGGTGATGGTTCGTTTCGATGATCAGAGTGAGGGTCCGGTTCTCACTGGCTGGTTAAGATAACCAAATCTGACAGAAAAATGAAGAATTCACATCAAGCCTTGAGAGTTAATCTTTCCACATTCGCTTTTGTGGAGATTTTGGTTTCTGAAGAATTTTGCTACAAAGTTGAGTTTACAAAGATCCAACTCCAATTCATAGTACTGTCACAATTCATTTTATTTATTTTCTACTTGTGTTTCTATTCAAGTGACAAACTCAGCCCATCACTTGGAATCGTCAATTATCCATTCTGAATTTCTTAGAATGAGAACACGTTTTTGCCAATTTGTGTCAACGTCATTGGGTAACATTGCATAACACTGCATTTTTTTTTTTTTTTTTTTTTTATTTTTTTTTATGATTTTTCTGCATTGAGATAGGGATTCGGAGTAGGAATTTTGGGCTTCTCCTAAGCCAGTCATACAAGTCAAACAATCTGTCAAGACATTGACACCATTCACATCACTCCCTTCACTTGAAAAGGAAAACAAAAACACACTTGGCAAGCTCTGGAAATGACAACGTGAAACTGTGCAAGACTAGAGACCTTAAGTCACCCTGTGGTGACCTCCACCACCTCATTTCAACACATGAAAGAAAATGTGTGTTTTGGTCATGAAATGACCTTGAACTACCCAATGATGGTAGATTGCACCTAAAAGTATCTTTCAAAGTGTTAAGAATTTGAATTCCAAATTGTGAAATTCCAATTTTTTATGATAGATTCTAACATTGTGGTGTGACTTTTTATTGTGTCAAAAAACTTTTCAAAAGTAAAAATTGTTTAAGTCATATTACAATGATTAAAGATGGAACTTAAGTATATAAATAATATTTTTAAAAATAAATCAAATTATAAAACAAATTCCTCAAAGATGTTTGTGCTCTCATAAGTAATATTTACAAAGAATATATGTTTTTATGTAATTTTAGGAAAAAAAAAAAGAAAAAAAAGAAAAAACCTTTGAAACACAACATAGTGTTTTTTAAATAAATCAACAAAAAATTTGAAGTTTAAAAACTATACAATTTAAAGAAATAACAATTAATTATATTCAATAAGTATTAATTTTAAAATTACCAGGACAATAATATAATGAATTTAAAAAATTGAATGGTAAAATACTTGAATGAAACAGAAAACCGATATTGTTTTAGGTTTTTAGAATCATTTCAATTTTAATTACATCTAGACCCTTTTCTATTACCTAACTGTCCAACTGTAATTGGATTGATGACAAGCTTTTAAATAAAAAAATATTTCTATATGGTATGCATCACTATTTAAAAAAACTTTGCTAATATTGTAGAATTTCAGTATATATTTTTAGCAAAACTACACAGACATTTTATAAATAGTGGTGTTAAAAGGGTGGCAAAAAGAATCACAAAACATGATTCTAGTTGCAAGACTAAATTTTAGACTTTAGATTATATATATATATATATATATATATATATATATATTAAAATACACGTACTAAAATTTTAAAATTTTAAAAATATATGTTAATGTAATATTGTATTGCATTAAACTTGTTAAAAGAAGTAAAATAGATACTTATAGTAAAAATTATAAAAGTTAAATATCATAAATTAGATTTAAAAATATATTATATAATACCATAAATTTTTTTTGTAATATCTTTTTACTAATGTTAACAAAGTCATGAGATAGGTTTGTAAAAGCACAACTTGTAAATCAACACAAGTTGATATATACAAGTTTTGAATTTATGTTCTTAAAAAAGGAAATGATTTCCAATATAGATAGAATTTGAAATTATTATTTATGAAAATAAATAATTACTTGATAATTAAAAAATATTCTTAAGTCATAATTATGAAATTTGGTGTTTATTAAGGTTTTTATTAAGGGTGTTGCAAATTCCACCATATTTTTTGCTATTGCCACCACATTTTTGCTATTGCCACCACAACGTATTATTATTAACTCTTCAATTCTTTTTTTATTAAAATTAAATTTATTTTCAATATAATTTGAAAGAAAGAAAACATATTGGAAATATTAACAGAAGAGGTTTAAATTAAACTTGATTTGGTTAGAATTGCCTGAAAATTAAGTTTTAAAAATAACATAAATCAGGAAAAAATGCCACTTCTATACATAATTACATGCAAACTTTGAAAATTTAACAAGTTCATCAACTGAAAAATTACTTTAAAAATTAGATGTGTGTTTTCGAGTCTCAAGTGACTCTTAATATCTTCTATAAGTTAATTGTGAATTACCATATAAATGTTGTTGTATACACTTCACACAAACCTAAAACATTCTCTATGAATTTTACCAATGTAAAATCAAAAACCAAGACCTGGCATAAAGAGTACCACAGCTTGAACTTTGCACATCACATTAAAATCTAATTGAAGCTGAATGCTATATCCGTCATTTCACCACAAAACTACAGAAGTATCTTAATTGGAATGTTTTAAGATGCACATAAAATCAACAAACATACCGGTTATCATTATCTTTGAATAATGAAAAGGAACCCTGTTGCAGTGAAACTACATTCATCCAAAAACACATTTATCATCCAACATGAGATGATTTCCGCCGCTTCGGGGTGACGTGGTTTGAGCTCGCGACATGCTTGGCCACATTCCATGTCACGAACTGCGGGGTTCACATGAAGATGAAGGGCAAGGCTTGAGATTTCCAGCAGTATCGTGATTGATTCTGCAACAACTGGATCAGTATTGATCACACACCACAAAACCCGTTCAAAATCGGTTTAAAAAGAGGATGTGAACCACAGATTGAGAGCTAAATGAGTCTTTACATCTCAACAGAGCCAGAGCCACGCTGTACGGAGACACTGTGCAATGCGAAAGGAGCTGGAAAGCAGCAGCTCCAGGTTTTTCTGAAGCTCATTCAAATCTAATTTACAGGAACCAGAGGATGTGTGCCTGTCTCATTTGCCGCAGTCATGGCCGAGCTCCAAGTCTTGTCGACATCGAACAGGTGATCCCCTAATCGAGTTTACTCTACAGTTATTGCTATGTACCCAAGGCATATGATGTCCTAGTGAGATGTTCTTCTTTGAGTCGGACACAGGGTTTTACAGCCGCACCAAGACAAGTGGTTGCTAGTGTCTTGATAGCTACATAAGCTGTCCTGCGAGAAGCTGCTCCAGTGTTATCATTCGGGAGGCTGAAGACTTCTAGTTCACGGGCACTAGATGTTCGACGCACATACCCTTCCAATTGATCACTTGACCCCACCCTTGGCATAGTCCTGAACTCTTCATTCATGGCCTTCAGCTGGGCATTCTGCAGTTCCAAAAGTTTTGGCTGGTAACTTAATCGGACAGACCCACTTCCACTTCGAGACGAGGATCGACTCACTGGATGCTCAACTAAGTCGTACTGAGAAGTAATCAGATCCTGTACCTGCGATATTTCACACAAAGGGTCGCCTATCACTTCGCCTATAGCGAAGTCCTTCATAAACTCGGCTTCAATATTGTTACAAGGCTCACGTGGTAGAGTAAGCCCCAGCTCATGTGAAATGCCCGGACTGACACACGGAGATAGCGGTGCTGAAGGCTTCTTAGAAGTCGATACTCGTGACCTGGACTTCGCGGCATGCATTTTCAACCAGTTGGCACTAGACACTGCATCGTCGTCACACATCTCCTCGTCCATGTCCACCGTCGCACTTGCACTACTGGACCTAAAAGAGGCACTTGCAGACTTGAAATCCTCAAAAGTTGTCTCTGATTCGACTTCGCTGTAATCCGTAATGTAGGGAGTTGAGAGCCTCCAGGATGTGCGAGGATCTTGAGTGATCCCATCAGCTACACGGCTGTCGTCGCCTTCATCAACACTAATTCGTGTAGGAACCTCTTCAACGAAGGTATTTGTCGCCACAGGCTTGTCAGGGAAGACGTGTGTAGAACAAACTTCGGCTGAAGTGGGTTGATCATCAGGAGGGGTATGGCCAGGCTCATCTTCCTGTTCAGAGTTTATCACTGTGGCCTCCTGCTCTGCTAACCTGGAGACCCGCGACAACAACCTCTTGTGGTTAGGGTGAGAAGACACTTTTGTTGCTCTACGAGAAGATGCTGCAGGCCATGGCCGCTGCGCATTCACACCTCGCATGACGAACCGTGTCATACCATCCACTGCTGAACCCGAAACTTTCTTCTGAATCTCTTTCAAATCTTCAACAACGTACAACATGGAGGGGCGCCTGAGGCGAGATGATCGGACGCACTTAACGGCCAGGTTTATCAACTGCTTGAGAGACTTGATATTCCCAGGCAGATCCAGTTTCCTGTCCAATAGATCATCTATTCTGCCCTGTTTGATGAGCGGGATAGCCCATTCGTGAATGCATGGGGGTTCGTAGGCTAGATCAATCGCATTCCTGCCGCTAATCATCTCAAGCAGAAGAATTCCGAAACTGAAGACATCCGTTTTGGTGCTCAGATCCGATGGCGTCTCGTACTCTGGGTCCAAGTAACCCATTGTACCTGCTGGTGGAGTTGAAGACTTCAACATATCCTCGATGTTGCCTCTCAGAGCCAAACCGAAATCACCAAGCCTAGCGTTCCAAGTTTCGTCAATCAGCACGTTAGAGGACTTTATGTCCCTGTGTATGATGGGAGGCGAAGCCGAGTGGAGAGTGAAAATGCCTCTCGCGATTTGCAGAGCTAATTCAATACGCATCATCCAGTTGAGCGTAGTTTTGAAGTTGTTATGAAGGTTGTCATGCAGCGTGCCATTGGACATGTATTCTACAACTAAAAGCTTCTCGTCCTCCTCACGAGTGTACCCCAGTAAGTTGACAAACCTTTCACTCCAGATCTTGGACAAAATTTCAAGCTCATTATCGAAGGAGGTTTCATCTTGGAGAATCTGACGCGCATGTGTTGCTCTTTTGACCGCTACTTCCTTCCCATCCTTAAGCACCCCCCTGTATACCAGCCCGTGACTACCCTTGCCAAGAAGACGACTTTCCGCAAAATTCAAAGTTGCATCTCTGAGTTCCTGCTAAGCCATACGAGACACAGTTACACAAAAGTATCTAGCTGGACATTGCTGGGATTGAGATGGGACTTGCAAATGTCAGCAACACTCCACGGACAAACAAGAAGGGAAACTTCTAGTCTTTAGAACAACACCGCAAAGACTGAACATTGCAGATGATTACTCGTACTAATCCAAAGACACATAGAGTGATTTAAACAGATGGTGGCTATCAGAGGTAAAAAGTGCAGGTGAGGAGCCAGAGATGAGTTCAAACGAATGTCTTTCTAGAAAAGCATATCTGGACAAGACACTTACAGAGAAAGAGAAAACTCGTGGGGTGATATTTCGCGGCTTCGTGGCTTTTTTAATCAATTGATTCTTCTGCTTCAAGTGTACGGATTCACAAGTTCCGATAGCAGCTTCCGTTCGACAGGATAGATACCCCATGGCTGAGAAGTGGATCATTCGGCTGCCCGCATAGTTGGCGAGCGTAAGGAGCTATATCGCATAATCTTAAGGAAAAAACAAAATCGGCAAGCTGCAACCTTCAAGCCATATGAGAGGATTACCGCTTATGACGGCCTACTTGTCGGCCTTCCGTATACTAGATCCATACTTACGTCCAAAAACAAAAACACATTCTGCATTCTGCAGGTCCAGCTGCTAAATCAACAAAGTCCAGTAGCGCCACGCCGCCCGTCCATACCTCTAAACCTTTCTTAGTGCCAATCAGCACTGAGAGCATAAACCCTGTAAATGCTGTTTCGCTGTGAAATGTGGTTAACTTCAGCGATGCAGCACGGCTGAACGTGTTCAAATTGGTCAAACTATCTGACTGCAGCTCTACTCCTAATCACCAGCTTGGAACATTGAAACCACCATCATCGCCCCATTGAATGCAACTCGCGGCACACCTCCAAAGTATCATCCGGTTAAGGTCTCACGTTCTTTCCCAAGAATTGCAACGATGAAATGACCCAAACCTGCAATATCCATATTTGAAAACATCCCCCCTTGATGCATTTCAATGTATGAGCAAGATTGAGGTCAATCTAGATTGACATGTGTTCATTGAGGTTGAAGCAGCATCTACAGCCAATTCTTGAGTTCAGGAACCTGTATAAATAAAATGAAAAAAAGAGAATAAAAATGAAAATAGTTTAGCAAGTATTATTGATTTTGGAGACCAAGGTTGTTACGCACACCAGGAACTCATGCCAAACCACACCCATATTTCCAGTAGAAGAACAACTCTTTAATTCGGTTCCACTACAAACTCTACGAAGCCGAAAAAACGGGAGACAATCAATTAAGTCTGCGTGTGAAAAACAGAGATGTAATCACAAGGGGAGTTTTGTGCTTCACGATGCAAACAACTGACATCACCATCGCTGAAGGAAACCCCAATTCCGTACAGAATATGACGAGGGAAGACCTTTCTGAACAAATCATATCGTCAAACTATCAAAACTACCAGCGACGTTCGATGGAGAGAATTAGCATAAGCGTCTCGTGTATTACGATCAATGCTACGCACTCAAAGAAAGCCTTCCGTGCTAGATTACAACTACACACCATAATACCCTGGGCTAACACGTAGTTTCTATCTCAGATCCCAATATCCTACATCTCAAGGACTAAGCTTCGGGGGCGAGAGAATTCCCAAGAAACTCCTTGCGACTACATTCCTCTCCAAAGTCTGGAGGGCACAATTCCACATCGTTCCCCTTAGAATCCCGAGTTTGTGCAATGGAAGAATTATCATTGGCAGTTCGGAATTCAATTCAAGCATCCACATTGAAGAGAAATGCGACGGCTACCACTCAGTAAAACGATCGTCCCGACTTCCCTACAAACGTCACTATCGTCTAGGCCCAGCATTTGAGTTCTGTAATTAATCTGACATGCCTCAAATTTAATGTTGAAACTAATTTCCGACGTGGGCAATCATGCCACCAGGATAGCACATTGCAAAGCAGAACCCAATTCACGCACAATAATCCTTCCTCCAACTCTCCCAATCGCCCCCACTGAAAACGCGTATTACTCAACCCATGCAATACCTTCACGGTCAAAAGGCTTCAAAAACCTCTGAAGACCTCTAAAGACCTCTAAAGACCTCCAGGTACCACTTCAAAACAAACCCAGCGATATCAATGGATCGAAAGCTCAACAGCAACCAACTCACCACACCCCACACGCAGCAAAATGCACGAAATCTTCTCCACGGAACCTAATCCCCACGCACCCACAGTGCAAAAAATTGCAGGGTAACTCACCGATGCAATATACCCACTAACAAAGCCTCTGTCAAATGCAACCGAGTCCTCCACGCGTGAAAAGACCTCCGGCTCTCACACAGGACTACAACGTGCTTGCTTCAAGCTTCCACAAGCACAGCTACCGAGACAAGACCCAGCTCCGTAAACACACACACACGCGCGCGCGCGCGCGCGCGCACAACTGGCGCCAGGGACGAGCAAGGAGCGCGAGCGAGGGCGATGGCGTGAGTGCACTCACGATCAGCACCGCATGTTGCGAGTGATCGCTGCGACAGCTCCACAGGCTACACGATGGATTCGTCCCACGCTTCGGCAGTAGCTTGTGCGGTGAAAGGGATCCGTTGGAACGAGGGCGCGACGTCTCCGGGCCGGGGGGAGGTACCAATTCACCCATTCTCCCTCCCTCGCTCCCTCTCGGTTACTTTCTAGGTAACACCTGTGTTGTCCATTTCCCTCTGCTGTTTCTCACCGAAGCTTTCGTTATCCATCTGACGACCCATTTTGCAGTGTAGGGTTTTTTACGAAATTTTTTTTTACTGTGGTTTCACTCTCCCGCGCGGCGAGGCAAAAGGACGGGGGAATCGTCCTCGCGTGCGAGTGCTTCGTTGGTTCATCCGTAAAAACCGAGGCCACGTTTCGCAGGCCGCAGCGTCTCCATCGCTGCCCGATTAAGCCACGCCCGCAACAGTGATCCCCGATCGCCGCGGTATAATATTATTATTGACGGATTTGTGTCCCATCCTCCGACGTGGACCCC